>SJYV01021435.1:219469-305542 GCA_006410875.1 Neotragus pygmaeus | reverse complement strand
ACACTGGAGGGGGTTGCCTTTTCCTTCTCCAATGCATGAAAGTGAAAAGTGAAAGGCAAGTTGCTCAGTCGTGTCCGACTCTTAGCGACCCCATGGACTGCAGCCCACCAGCCTCCTTTGTCCATGGGATTTTCCAGGCAAGAGTACTTGAGTGGGGTGCCATTGCCTTCTACAGTATTTATGCTCCCCTTTCTCAATATGTCAGATTTCTACTGACTACTTCCTGGCCAGCTCATATCCAGAAAACAAAAACAGGAGGGGAAGTCTGGACCTTTGTGAAGAAACAAAAGTCATCCTAAATTATACAGCAGTTCCTGGTGGTTCTCTTACAAATGCTGACTATTTTACTCTCTGTCATCTCATCTCAATGATCTTGTTCACAGGCCTTCCAGACTATTCAGTTCCTTGCCCATCGCTTTCTTCCCCTTCCTGCTTGGTTCCAATATCTAACACGTTCTTCATTGATGATTTGTGCTGCACACCCATCATCTGTCCCCTTTCCTGGGATGGACTTCCCATGAGGACAAGACCCTGGTCTCAGCATCCAGCTCGGGGCCAGACACGAGGCAGAAACTCCATGCATCTCCTCCAGGTACACCTGTTGACTGAGACAACTTCAGAGGTGAGCTAACAGTTCAAATCAGCGATCTCTGCACCTCTGTGCTGACTCTCCTCTTTACATGATGGCTTCCTTTGTATTTGATGGGAACACACATTGGAAAATTCTCCAGATATGCTCAGGTCAGGCTCTTATCAGCTCTCCTAAAGTCTATGACTCTCTCTCACAGGGTTCCCTGGGGAGAAGCAGGATAAATGAATTCCCATGGACTAATGTGGTCGCATGCTCTCTCCTTATTCCACACTAGTATTTGCTCAGAGTAAATGCAGAGCTAAACTAAGGTGCCTCCATGCCTTTGGTGGTTCAACAAAGATAAGACTAAAAGGAACAGCTCATTCACAGATTAAAAGAAAACTTTAAGTGGCCCCTTTGTGGTATTCATCTGGATTAGAACCTGAGGAGATTTCTCTGTGCCCTTCCTCATCTCTCCTATCTTTCAGGACTCCAGAGAAAGTTTTTGCTTCAAAGCCAGCTCTTGTTCTCCTCAACCTATAAATAGAGGGTGGGGAGTTGGGGGGTTCCTTTATTCCATACCACTCAGCCTCAGACCAGCACACCTGGGCTTTGGAGACCTTACCTGGAGTGAAGTTCTCAAGAGCAGATTTTCATTNGCCAGCTCTTGTTCTCCTCAACCTATAAATAGAGGGTGGGGAGTTGGGGGGTTCCTTTATTCCATACCACTCAGCCTCAGACCAGCACACCTGGGCTTTGGAGACCTTACCTGGAGTGAAGTTCTCAAGAGCAGATTTTCATTTCTCAGGTAACAAGACATTAGTTTTGTTCGTGGTTATACAGAAACATGGTAATACATGGAAAACACAGAAAAATGCCAATCAGGCAAGTATGAACACTGAAATTACTGCTTTCTCCTGGGGAAAAAAATAGCATCCACATTCTGGCATAGCCCTCCGGGAGTGTTTTGCTTTTTTCTCTGTACTTTATTTATCTCTGTAAGTATAGAAAGAGCAATGATGAATTTTCAAAAGAAAATATCTTTTAGACTACCACAGCATTTAGTTTTAAAAGAAGGGGCAAATTTTTTGTTCGAGCAGAAGGAGGACAGTTTGTCAGTTTAGTTCATGGCTATAATCCCACAGTTAGAATTTTCACACACACACACACAAAGTTACATGTTAACTGTGAGAAATAGACAAACCCCAACAGAGGGGCATTCTGGCTCAATTCCTAAAAAATGAACCAGCATGTGTATGTGAATCCCCAGGAAATGCAGTAGAATTTACTGCATTGTTTTCCCTATTGCCTCCTATTTTCACTGTCTAGATTATGAAAGTGAGCTAGCCAGGAAATAGACTCTTTTGCTCTGAAAATTAAAGTAATTTAATATAGAGAATGGCAAAGTCCCATTCATTATCTAATTAACAGGAACATCTCTCTCCTTGATGAAAATNTGCCTCCTATTTTCACTGTCTAGATTATGAAAGTGAGCTAGCCAGGAAATAGACTCTTTTGCTCTGAAAATTAAAGTAATTTAATATAGAGAATGGCAAAGTCCCATTCATTATCTAATTAACAGGAACATCTCTCTCCTTGATGAAAATTTGTTGACCTTATTAGCTTGGACCAGAAGCCAAGAGAATGCAGCTGTCCTTAGAACATGTATTCCTGAGATAATGAACTAAAAGCCAGGGTTTTACTGTGCAGTTTAAAGTTCACTCTTTTTTACCCCTAATCATCCCATCTCTTTCATTCACTAATTACCTGGCAAGATTAGACATTTTGGAATTTCTTTCCTCTTTGTGAGCTCTAATGTGCAAAGTGGTCCTAGCTATAGTGTGAAGGCAGTTTTCTTTTGGGGAAGTTCTGAGATATGGTTTTCTTCTAAGGCAAAGGAGGCACCCTCTCTTTTAAGCCCCTCATCCTACCGTTGCCTTTGAAAGGTTGAAAATCTGCCATTCCTTTTTTGGGGGGGGGGGACTCTTTATTTTTTATTTTATTTTTTACTTTACAATACTGTATTGGTTTTGCCATACACTGACATGCCGTATGTCCGCCACGGGTGTACATGAGTTCCCAATCCTGAACCCCCCTCCCACCACCCTCCCCATATCATCTCTCTGGGTCATCCCAGTGCACCAGCCCCAAGCATCCTGTATCCTGTATCGAACCTAGAGTGACGATTCGTTTCTTCCATGATAGTATACATGTTTCAATGCCATTCTCCCAAATCATCCCACCCTCGCCCTCTCCCACAGAGTCCAAAAGTCTGTTCTATACCTCTGTGTCTCTTTTGCTGTCTCGCATACAGGATTATATCATTACCATCTTTCTAAATTCCATATATATGTGTTAGTATACTGTATTGGTGTTTTTCTTTCAGGCTTACTTCACTCTGTATAATCGGCTCCAGTTTCATCCACCTCATTAGAACTGATTCAAATGTATTCTTTTTAATGGCTGAGTAATACTCCATTGTGTATATGTACCACAGCTTTCTTATCCATTCATCTGCTGATGGACATCTGGGTTGCTTCCATGTCCTGGCTATTATGAACAGTGCTGCGATGAACACCGGGGTACACGTGTCTCTTTCAGTTCTGGTTTCCAATGTGCTAAAATATAACCAAGTAAGTTCATCAGAAAATTAAGATGGCTAAATTGGGTTTAGATTATTTTTACTAGTTAATTAGTTCAACCTGCATTTACTGAATCCCTACTATATTTGGAAATTCTGGCTGATACAGGTGTAAGAGAGTGGAGGCCACTGACAAGGGCAGGCAGTCATTATGCAACTAGCTTATCATTATCTAATTAGCCACTTGTCTGGTGGTTCAGTTAGTAAAGAACTCGCCTGCCAATGCAGGAGACACAAGAAATGTGGGTTTGATCCCTGGGTCAGGAAGATCCTCTGAAGAAGGAAATGGCAACCCACTCCAGTTTTCTTGCCTGGAAAACTCCATGGACAGAGGAACCTGCTGGGCTACAGCCGTGGCGTCACAAAGAGTTGGACACAACTGAGCACAAGTGCCTTAGAATTGAGAAGAGAGCTGCAAGAGTGAAGTACCCAGTCCTGTGAGAGCACATGATGAAGGCTTAACGCCATCTGGGGAAATGCAGAAATGCCTCCCTGAAGAATAGCATTGACCTGGGGTTTGGAGTAGGAGTGGAAGTTGACCTGAAGGAGGAGGTCAGAAGAGGGTATTCCCTGAGAAAAGGCCACAGTGGGGCACAGTGTGCTCTGGACACCTGCCAAGTGGAGTATGCAGAGGTCAGATGGATCTAAGACCTTGCAGATGGGTTCAAGTTTTTTATTTTAATACTGACAGCAATGGGATGCCCCTGAATGGTTTACACAGGTGAGTGACACTGCAGATTAGTGAGCCAGGAAACAGTGAGAAATTATCTTTGTGCATGAAGCTTTGTATGCCAATCAGCACACTTCATCAGGACATTTTCCTAGGTGGAAATTTATTTAAGTCAGAGAATGTAAAGTGGGGGGGGGGGTTTGGATCACTGTTTCTACTTTTTATTATAGGAAATTTTATATGCATAAAAAAATGAATTGCAAAATGGATCCCTGTGTAGCCATTTCCCAGCTTCAATGAAAATCAATGTGTAATCAATCACTTTTCATCTATAGTCCCATGTAGGCACTTCTAATCTTCAATGGATGATTTTCAAGCAAATTCTAAACACCANGCATAAAAAAATGAATTGCAAAATGGATCCCTGTGTAGCCATTTCCCAGCTTCAATGAAAATCAATGTGTAATCAATCACTTTTCATCTATAGTCCCATGTAGGCACTTCTAATCTTCAATGGATGATTTTCAAGCAAATTCTAAACACCATGATTTCATCTGTTAACATTTCAATCTGT
Organism: Neotragus pygmaeus; assembly: GCA_006410875.1. NCBI lineage: Eukaryota > Metazoa > Chordata > Mammalia > Artiodactyla > Bovidae > Neotragus > Neotragus pygmaeus. The sequence goes on along the minus strand of SJYV01021435.1, from coordinate 301,086 downwards.
ATTTATGGAATATAAAAATGCTTTTTGTTTCTTACCTTAACTTCAATGCAGTAATTGCATCTAATGATAATAATTCTTTAATATGATTAAATGTCTATATAGAGTGGTTTAAATATGTTAAACTGCTTTTTGAAGTCTCTAAACAAATTTATATTTTCACCAACCACATTTGAGACTGTTTACTGAATTTTCATCAAAATTATGTATTAGTTTTCTTTCCTTCACCAATTTAATTAATGACACATGCTATCTTATTGATATTTGAATTTGTATTTCTTTTATCAGTGGGGTTGCATATTTTTCATAAGGTCATGAATTATTTACATTTCCTTGTTAGTGCTCCATCTATTCCTGGCCTTTGAGCATTCACCAGTTGCAATCTTAGTGTTTCTTTTATGAGATCTACATGAAAGTGTGTTAGAGATGTAGCTACTAATTTTCCCACTGATTGCTTACTTAGCCTCTTACCATTGTCAGTGATTGTCACCGAAAGAAAAAAAAAAAAAAAACACACATGTGAAATTAAAACTCCTCCCAAAGCCACTCAGTCCTATGTCCACCCTGTACTTTAGTACTTTGCATGAATCGATCCTGCCACGTCTCTGCCAAGGTGTATCNAAAAAAAAAAAAAAAAAAACACACATGTGAAATTAAAACTCCTCCCAAAGCCACTCAGTCCTATGTCCACCCTGTACTTTAGTACTTTGCATGAATCGATCCTGCCACGTCTCTGCCAAGGTGTATCTGGCTTCTGTTTAAACATTTCTAGTAATAGAAACCTCACTGTTTTAAGGGCATCAGGTCTGAATATGGGCTATAATAATTGGAAAATGTCTTATATTGAATGGAAGTTTTTATATTGAACTTATTAATAGTAGTAACTTCTACCTAGTTCTCTCAGAGGAAGCTACCCAAAATATTCTCAGCAGATGGCATCCCTTAAATTTTTGATAACAGTATAGTTTCCTACATTCAAGCCAACATTCCAGTTCCTTCAACCACTCATTTACTGTCATTTCTAAGCTCCTCGTTATTTTGACCTTTCTCTTCTAGGCATACCCAAACTCAGTGCTCCTAATAAAATGTCTCTGTTTGTCTCCTTATTTCTCCAACTACAAAATGGTTCTCAGTCCTCCTGCTCTGCTAAATTGATTATAATTTGGCATTTAAAAAAATTCTTTAGTCTCTAGATGCAAGCCAAACCTTAACATGGAATCAAGCTTCTATAATAAAATTAGAATGAGATCATTATAAATCATCTTACTTCCTAATATATAATATTGTGACTTTTTTATCAAATTTAAAGAGCAGAAATTACAAAGTTGTTCAGATGCTCTACACACCCAAGACATTGATTTATATCATGTGCACGCTTTTGTGTTTAGAGCATGATTGTCAGTGTATATTATCCTGGCCTTTGAGGATTCTGCAAAAATTAGATTATGAAATATTTTCACTTCATATAGCGTCTAATGGGCTTCCTTGGTGGCTCAGATGGTAAAGAATCTGCAATGTGAGAGACCCAGGTTTGATCCCTGGATCAGGACAATCCCCTGGAGAAGGGAATGGCAACCTACTCCAGTATTCCCAAGGATGGAGGAGCCTGGCAGGCTACAGTCCACGGGGTCTCAAAGAGTTGGACACGACTGAAGTGACTAACACACACACACTCATAGTGCCTATGATTTTTTTTTTAATGATAGAATATTGGCAATGGAAAAGAGTTTAGAGACCATGTAGTTCAACCATTTCTCCCTAGCTTTCCAGAGAAACAAGCTGAAGTTCAGGGAGGTAAAGAGATTTTCCCAAGGACACAGAGGGAGTTGGTGGCAGATTTTTGAGGAAGTTGGTCAATCAGCAAATATTTTCTATCAAGGTTTGTAGGCATCGAAAAGAAATTGATCACTGTGATGTCAAGACACCAGACCCCTTTTGATTCTCAGAAGGTTTTCCTAATTAAAGATACAGCAATTAGATTTCTGTAAATACCCATCTAAATACCAAAGCAACTAAGATGGCAGATTGTATTTTCTGAAGATAACCACAGCTATAAATCCTGAAGGATTTCTTGATCCAGTAAATCCACACATCTGTGAGGAATAATAACCTATTGTTTTAATAGATGAAAATTTAGAGTGGTTTATTATGCAGCAGGCTTTCTAATCTATCCTCAGCTTTTGTCTTTTTTATAAACTGTTTTCCAGTAGGTATGATTTACTAAAAGAAACACTAGTGGAAGTCATATAAAAATATTCTTAATCCCAGTTTTTAAAACCACTGGCTCTCTTCCCCAACTCTATATACTTTGTTTATTGGGTTATATTGTGTTAAATTTACTCCTTGCCAGAACCCTTTGGACAAAACGCTATAATTCTCATGTCACAGATGAAGTTCTTGAAACAGAAAGATATGAAACGCCCTCAAAAAATAATAGAGCTAGATTCAGACCCACAGCTCTCTAGCTAAACCTGGAATCCTTTCTGCTTTCAGAGTTGGTAAAAAGGGCAAGATATTATTGGGTCTGGAGAAAGCCCTAGCTCTGGCTGAGCATTAAGAATTAGAGGCAGGGAATTCCCTGGTGATCCAGCGTGCAGGACATGAATTCTATCCCTAGTCAGGGAACTAAGATCCCACAAGCCACAGGACTCAGCCACCACAAAGTGGCAAAATGAGTAATTATCTGATCAGGTTGTTGCGAAGATTAAATGAGATAATACATATGAAGCAGCATGCACAGTATCTGTCTGTGATCATCTCTAAATATGGCCTCCAAATGATTCCTCCCATCCCTGTACACAGAGCTGCTCCTCACACAACCCATGCAGTCCATTTCTACTCTCCTTGAAGCTGGGTGGGCTTTTACTCATTTCTAAAATTTATATGAAGACATTTTTTTTTAAACTCTGGTGGATGCCAGCTGCACATTTGGTTATTATTGCGGAAATTATGAATTTGACTGATACACTTTTTAGGTATACTTCTAAATAATCTACATAATCACTGAATTCAAAAGGCTTTTTTCCCTGTTAAGAATAAAATACAGGGACTTCCCTGGTGCTCCAGAGGTTAAGACTCTCCCTTCTAAGGCAGGGAGTAGGCTTCAATCCCTGGTCGGGGAGCTCAGATACCACATGCCTCACAGCCAAAAAAACAAAACAAAAAACAGAAGCAATATTGTAACAAATCCAATAAAGACTTTAACAACGTCCACATGAAAAAAAATTATCTTAAACAAATAGGAATATTGACACATAAATTTGTACGTGGTAAAAAACTGAAATCTAACTATAAAGAGTACTTCAACAAGTATTGAGATCAGATGAGGAAATCTGAAGTGTGCAATACTTGTGATGAACACAATACAGTGAATTTGAAGTGTGCAATACTTGTGATGAACACAATACAGTGAAATAGGTATTCTGAGACTTCTAAGCCCAGTCTTAAGAAGACGAACAGTTTTCTACTTCTTTGCTGTTAAAATGATCCCTCTTGGAATGCTTGAGACCACTGTGCTATAAGGCAGCCCAAGTCAACCAAACAAAGAACTAAGGTGCCCTGAAGAGACACCTGAGCTGAGCCTGGTTCCCAGGCAGGCAGCGGTTGAATGCAGCCACACGGGCAATTCCAGGCAGGACCAACTGCCCATTCAACCTTTATTATAAAGAGTAATAAATAGTAAGTTAGCTTGTGTTTAAAGCCATTACATTTTGATGTGTTCTGCTACTCAGCAGTAAACTATTGAAATGTTGAAACATATTAATGCTCATAAATACAATATTTAGTATATTATTACTACTGTTCAGAAGTCTTGTATAAAGGGTAATGACATTTATTTAGACCAAATTGTCAGCAGGAAACTTTTGGTTACATGGGAAATGGGAATAAGGATGGGATGATGACGAAAATTCTCTTTCATCCTTTATAGATTTCTATCTTTATTAGGCAAAATAAAAACTTCAGTTCTTCAGTTCCAACCTGGAAAATCATTGCTGCTATGAATGGTTGAACTCTCCAAGGTGAAATCTGATTCACTCAATTGTTTATTTCTTATTCAACCTAGAACCTTGCTTCCATCAAATGGGTTTTAAATACAGGACTTCTCATATTCTTGCTTTTCTTCCTGATTTGCAACTTTGTGTAATTGCTATCTAAGTAGACATTGCAGTAATCACTTACCAGATTTCTAGATAGAGCACCTTCTCTAAGCAAAAATGTATATGCTCCAACCCTCTCTCACTTCCCTGCCACCCCCATACATTAGGAATTTTAACTTTCTTCATCTATTTTAAACAGAAGAGAGATGTTTGTGGAAACATCTCTTCCCTAAAATGATTTTCTTTCCTTCTTCTGCGCAGCAGTTAGCCCCTTGGGAAATTTTTAAATTTATTTTCTCAATAAGGGAATCTTGTTTCTCTAAGGGCATCATCATTTCTCTGAAATGCTAAGGGAACATAGGAAGGATTCATATTTTCCAGTAAAACTTTTAAAACCCAAAACTTGAGAAAAGAAAGAAGTGAAGTCGCTTAGTCGTGTCCAACTCTTTGTGACCCCATGGACTGTAGCCTACCAGGCTCCTCCGTCCATGGAGTTTTCCAGGCAAGAGTCCTGGAGTGGGTTTCCATTTCCTTCTCTGGGGGATCCTCCCAATCCAGGGATCAAACCTGGGTCTCCCGCATTGCAGGCAGACGCTTTACTATCTGAGCCACCAGGGAAGCCCCTACCAGAAAAGATGGCATATGGAACCTAGCCAGTGTCACCTCTTCCTAATCCTTACTTATATGACAGTAAAGAATGTTTTTAACTGTTATTCTTCAAGGTTTGCATGTGTGCTCATTTGCTTCAATCATGTCCCATTCTTTGTGATCCCATGGATCATAGCCCACCAGGTTCCTCTGTCCATGGAATTCTCCAGGCCAGAATACTGGAGTGAGTAACCATTTCCTCCTCCAGGGTATCTTCTCTACCCAGGGATCGAACCCAAGTTTCTTACGCTTGTGAATTGGCAGGCAGGTTTTTTACCACTAGCGCCACCTGATCACAAAGATGTGGACAATAAGATAGGAGACAACAAAAGTGAATGTGCTCAGACAGGACAAGTGGCAACCAAGGATGCAGGCAGGAAAGAACTGAATCCTAAATGAGTTCATTTCCTAAGACTGCTGTAACAAAGTACCGTAAACTGGGTGGCTTAAACAACAGAAATTTATCTCCGTGCAGTTCTGGAGGCCAGAAGTCCAAGATCAGGGTGTGGACAAGGTTGCTTCTTTCTGAGAGCTGTGGAAGACAGTCTCTTCCCTGCTCCTCTCCTAGCTTCTGGTGGTTTTCAGGCAATCTTTGGAATTTCTAGGCTTGTGGAGGCATGATCCAATCTCTGCCTTCATCTTCACATCATGTTCTCCCTGTGTACATCTTCACATCATGTTCTCCCTGTGTACATGTCCCTGTATACAAATTTCTCCTTTTAATAAGGACACCAGTCATCTTGGACTAGGGTCCACTCTCATGACCTCATCTTAACAAAGACCTTGTTTCCAAAAAAGGTAACACTCTGAGATACTGGAGATAGGGCTTCAACGTATGAAACTTGGGGTGGGAATCACAAATCAACACAACACTGAGCCTACCGTGGGAAAGCTGAGACCCAAAGCAATTTACAACACAAAATCTCCCAGAGTTCCACAAATGTGTCACCGCTGTCTCAGGAAGTGGAGGTGAAGGAACCAGACTGCAATTAGCAGGATGGGATCAAAGCTGTGTAAGCAGCTAGGAAATTGAACTTACCCCACCCTTGCTGGAGGCTAATTCTCTGGAGCTGAGCTGTCCAATAGGGTAGCCACTTGCCAAATGTGGCTAATTAAATTTAAATGCTAACTAATTAAAATTAAATAAAATTAAGCATTCAGCTCCTCAGTCACACTAGCCGTGTTTCAAGTGCCTAAGCCTCATGTGGTGACTGCTGTATTGGAAAGCATAGATATAGGACATTTCCATTATTGTATAATAGAAAGCTTGATTGGACAGCACTGTTCTGGAGAAACAGGTGTCTGGGCTTGGGGGGAGGACAGGTGCAGTTGAATGTACAAGCACATACTAGAGAGAAGGGGACAGAGTGAAGACCGTGGGATTGGATACTAAGAAACCCCTGACCCCACAGCCCTCTTCCTCCACGCGACCCACCAAATCATGCCCCGTGGGCACAAGGCAAAGCATAAATTCATACCTCTGACTCAAAACCAAAAAAGCCTGTATCTTCAGTGTTCTTCTTCCAGGAGGCAAGAGGAAAAGTGAGGAAACATAAGCTCACTTTTTCTCGATTCACTACTGCATACCGAGCATTTGACATACATTTTCTCATTTAATTCTCATAACAACTCAAAGTGATGGATATTATTCTCATTTAAAGATAAGAAAGCTGAGTCTCAAGAAGGCTGAGAAATTTGCCCAAGTTGCCTTGTTTGTGGAGAAGGCAGTGGCATCCCACTCCAGTACGCTTGCCTGGAAAATCCCATGGATGGAGGAGCCTGGTGGGCTGCAGTCCATAGGGTCTCTAAGAGTCGGACACAACTGAGCGACTTCACTTTCACTTCTCACTTTCATGCATTGGAGAAGGAAATGGCAACCCACTCCAGTGTTCTTGCCTGGAGAATCCCAGGGACGGGGGAGCCTGGTGGGCTGCCATCTATGGGGTCGCACAGAGTCGGACACAACTGAAGTGACTTAGCAGCCTTTGTAAATGTAAATTTAGGAGAGTTTCAACCAAAAGCCCACCTTTTTTTTCTACTATACTATACTGCTGCCTGAATGACTGGTTGCTTCCCTAACTTGGTATCAGCAAGTCTCTAACCATCTCTAGGTCTAATTTGCTCTCCAGTGTCTAATATATTAAAGAACATCTACTCAATAAGATCATCTAAGAGAGAGCTGAAAGGTTTTAAATGAGGTAACTTATAAAAGTTTATTAAAATGTCTGCATCTCTGTACAGGGGCTTCCCCAACACCTCAGTGGGTAAAGAATCTGCCTGCAATGCAGGAGACACAGGAGGTGCAATTTTGATCCCTGGGTCAGGAAGATCCCCTGGAGTAGGAAATGGCAATCCACTTCAGTGTTCTTGTCGGGACAATTCTATGGACAGAGGAGCCTGATGGGCAATAGTTCAAAGGGTCACAAAGGGTCAGACATAACAGCATGAGCACAAGACAAAACATCTCTGTACAATCTATCCTTCTGTCCATATAGGAAATCCTCACAAAGAAGACTACACATGCAGTTTTAGAAGGCTTAACAGAACTTCAGCAGATATTTGGGTTGCTTTATACCATCTTATCACTTTTGAACATATTCTAGCCACATTTAGAGCCAGAACTTCAACTACTATTTCATGTCTTCCTAAAATAGTTTTCTAATTTGATCTAGTACTTAACCCAGGGCAAGGTTCATGGATAAAGTTCAACGAATGCTGAATGATGAATAAATCAGTCATTCAATTGATGAATCAATCAATCATTTCTTAAGTCAATTTTTAGATTCTAGCAAACTGTGAGACTCTCTAACCAATGTATAAAACGCTTCTTTTGTACATGCTACTTTGGTGTATTATTTTGAAACTCTAAACTATACAGTGCCATTAGGAGCTCCAATAGAGGCTTAGGTCTTCTACAAGAGATTCAGCAATAATAATCAGGCATCTGGTATTTTATTTCTATTACAGATGGTTTGGAATTTAAGTAGTTCTCACTATAGACATGGCTGCATTTCAACAGGGACTAAGGAGTCTTCTCCATCTTTACCTTTGCCATAGAAAATACACAGAGTACTTTACTGCAGTGCAAAGTACTGTCCTGACTGCTAACACTGAAACAGCCCAGAGACTTCCCTGTTGACCAAGAGGATTGGGAGTGGTGCTCCTTAACCAGGTTTATCCTTAATGACAAGATTAACTGTAAAACTTCCCTGTAACACACTTTATAAAGGATGATGACTTGCGTCATTGCATGTTCAATCGTGCACATTTCTAAGTGGATGTAAATTTGTCTGGAATTCTTCAGTATTTTGGCATCTATATGGTCAACTCTTACAGGCATTTGTTTCTCTATTAAGAAATTAATTGATTGCTAAGGAAATATTTTCAAATGTTATTTAGAAGGAAAGAGTTTCCTGATTTCTTTCTACAGCAGGATGTGGTGTCTAAAAAATTGGATTTTCTTTAGGTTAAATGTATCTAGTTTTAATTGAAATTTTTCTTGAGGTAATTATAGATCCATATGCAATTGTAAGAAGCAGAAGAAATCCTGCATACTCTTTACCCAGTTTGAACATACCTTTTTAATTGACTTCAGAAGTCAATACTTCTGAGTCAGAGCTATTGATGCTCTTTGTGTACCTGAACAGTGCAAACAACTTAGTCAATTATTAATAATTAGTCCTTATTTTCTAATATTTAGAAGGACGTGCTCAGTCTCATCCAACTCTTTGTGACCCCATGGACTGTAGCCAACCAGGCTTCTCTGTCCATGGGATTTTCCAGGCAAGAATACTGGAGCAGGTTGCCATTTCCTTCTCCTGTGTGCCTTCCTGACCCAGGGATTGAACCCATGTCTCCTCCTGCATTGGCAGGCAGATTCTTTACCACTGAGCCACCTGGGAAGCCAAATATAAAAGAACAAGTTGTACTAACTGATTTGTAAGAGTTCAACCCGTCTGCTATCCTATCAGAATCTGAGATTAAGACCTCTGACAAACTATGGCCACGTTTCCGTACAGAGAATGATTTTTACATTTTGGTGGTTGAGAAAAAATCAAAAGGATACAACTTTTTGTTACATGAAAATTACACACATTTCAAATTTCAGCATCCATAATAAAGTTTTATTGGAAAAAGCCATGTTCACTCATTTACATATCTTCTGTGTCTGCTTTCATGGTAAAATAGCTGTGATAGAGACCATATGTCCCCCAAAGCCTAAGATATTTATTGGCCCTTCACAGAAAAAGTTTGCTGACACTTCCTTTAAACCAGTCTTGCTTTTTAACCTAGGAATGCCAATTCTAGAGATTCATCTGAAAGAAAAATCACTAGGGGATTCATGACATAAAATGTTACCTTCGTCTAATGGAAAAATACACAGTCATTAAAGATCATGTTTTATAAGAATATTTCATGATTTTGGAAATGCTCACAATACATTGTTCAAGAACATGCTCATGTTCTTTTTAAATCTATATTTTTGGAGGAGGAAAAAAAACTTTCTATGTATTTATATACATAGAAAAAGACACCTGCCAAAGCTCTCAGTGCTAGTCTTGGATGTAGGGGTTTTGAGTGATTTCTATTTTCCTTTTTATTGCATTTTGCATTTTATAATGTTTTATAATAAATATGTTTTACTTTATTGCATCTGAAAAAATTTGTTTTATACTAAGTTGTTTACTTGCACTACTTCTAGCTGAATAGTCATTTATAGATAGTCTTAGCAGAAAATTAATGTTTCCTTATAGTTTGCCAAAAGTCATCAGAATGTAAAACAGGAAAATCTAAGCAAGAAGGGACTGAAATTCTAATTTCTTACCTCATAATACTTTATAGCTATAATCAAGCTGGTTATGGGGCAGGTTTATATTCTCTTTAAAATAAAGTTGGGTTTTGAGATGCCATCATTAACAAAATCTTTAAAATCTGAATATTGTTAGAGAAGCAATATTTTTTAAATACTTAAAGTGAAAATCCATGATCAACTGCTTTGGAAAACAATTTGCAAACTTCTAGTAAAATTGAAAATGCACATATCATTCTCTAGTGTATCCATTTCTAGGTATATAATCTAGAAAAATTCTCTCACGTGTGCTTAAGGATAAAAAATCAAGGCAAAGATGTTCATAAACACATTTTAAAAGAGAACTTGGAAACATTCTATAGATCCATGGTTAGGAAAATGCATGAATAATAAAAATCTCATATAGCAGATAAAATGAATGAACTATATCTGCATCATCATGATTAGATCTGAAAAAGTAAATGTTGAATGAAAAAAGAACAAAAGGATATATATAATATTTATAGAACAGTGTTAAAAATCACAAGAAAAATATTATATATATTGTTTCATTATATATAAAACCAGAAAAATAAATTAAAATATAAACTTAAAAAAATACACACCAGATCTGTGATAGCATTTAGATGGAAGAGGGAATGAGGACTGGTGAAATGCAAGGAGATCACAATTTTATTCATAGAATTTCATTCATCCCCAAAACAAACAATTAACTTAGACATATATGATACAAAGTGAACTTCTATATATNAAAAAATACACACCAGATCTGTGATAGCATTTAGATGGAAGAGGGAATGAGGACTGGTGAAATGCAAGGAGATCACAATTTTATTCATAGAATTTCATTCATCCCCAAAACAAACAATTAACTTAGACATATATGATACAAAGTGAACTTCTATATATTTGCTTATATTTTATATGACTTAAAATTTTTTTCCTCAGTCCTACTTTAACAGCCCAAGGAAGACAGGATGGGTAAAGTCCACAGACTGTGATAGTAGAAAAGTGAAAAGGATCTCTAATAACAGATGGCACTGACTTATCTCACAGTTCACCGTAACTATTTTGAATTCCTATCTTATAAGGATGTTTTTCTGGGGCTTTATCTTAGATCGTATCATCCCCGGAAGTCAAGCACTTTCTGTGGTTTTCCATTAGAACCAGAGCTTTCTCCACCAACTCAGTGATCCTTCAAAGTTCAGTAACATTACAGCTCTTTAAAATAACTAGAGAAGAGGGTAAGGGGTTTCTTTGTAAAACACCAAGATGATGTCTCACAAAACAAGAATCATAAAGGTTCTGGGGGGAAAAATAGCTAATTGTTGGTTATTAAGGAGCTAATTCTGGAGAAGGAAATGGCAGCCCACTCCAGTGTTCTTGCCTGGAGAATCCCATGGACAGAGGGAATCCCAGAGAATCCCTGGGGGACAACAGTTCGTGGGGTCGCAGAGAGTCAGACACGATTGAATCGACTGAGCAGACGTATGAGGAGGTAATTCACAGACTCTATTCTCACACCAATTATTAATACTGGCTTTCATAACAGTCATCTGCAGTTCATCTGCATTTTATCCAATTCTGTACAAAAAATTTTTGAATTATTCTCTATATATATATAATATAAATTTTTTAATGTTTCTTTCATTAAAATGTTCAACAAGTGGCTCAGACGGAAAAGTGTCTGTCTACAATGCGGAAACCTGGGTTCGAGCCCTGGGTTGGGAAAATCCCCTGGAGAAGGAAATGGCAGTCCACTCCAGTACTATTGCCTGGAGTTATCACAAATATATATAGCTCTATATAGTTATATATAACTATATATAACTGACTCAATGGACATGGATTTGAGCAAGTTCTGGGAGTTGGTGATGGACAGGAAGGCCTGGTGTGCTGCAGTCCATGGATTCACAAACAGTCTGACACAACTGAGACTGAACTGAACTGATATCTAATTGAACTATATAGTTCATACATATAAACTGAACTATATAGTTATATATATTTATATATACATACTTGTATATAAACTATATAGATACAAATATATAAGTATATTTTAATAAATTTATATTAACTGAATAGTTAAGAGCACAGTGTTAGATTCAAAGTGCCTGGGTTTGAATCCAGATTATTCCATTTACTATTTATGTGACTTTAGGGAAATAATTTAGCTTTTTAAAATAATTTTATCAGTTTAGCTATTTAGCCTTTACAGTTCTCACTTCTAAAATGGGAATAATAATAGTACCTGAATTCACAAGGCAATTACACAAATTAAATGAGTTAATATAAATAAAGTGCAATACAGAAACGTTCAATAGACATTAGAACCTTGTATACTCCTTCAGTGCATTCATTTACACGGATACCATGCGCTCAACAGGCACCCCGTAATACTTTAATGAACATGTAACACCCCAAACTTAGACATGAAATCCATTAAGTTACTACAAAATCAGACTCAACTCAGTAGATTGCTTTATATCTACTCCTGCACATTAATGCCTCATCCTTCTTGATACTTGATGTCACACTACAGCAGAGCTGTCACGGTCTGCTTCTGTAATGCTACAGAACAAGACAGATGTTTCCCTGGGCTGTGACTTTCAGGAGGCATCCAGCTCTGCAAAGATAAAGTGCCGGTTCCCTCCACCGCGAACCAGTATAGACAACAAGATGGCAGAACCGTCATAAAATCGAACTGCCGATTTAGCATTCTCAGCTCTGAACCTAACCATCCCCACTCCTTTCATCTTCTCTTATAGGTGTTGTCTGCTGATTTAATTTTTCCTTTTGGTCTTTCCAGGTCCCGCATGCTTACTTTAAACTGCAATGCATTTCCACGCGGAATCAGAGGGTCAGCTGCTTTCCAACGCACGCGCCATACAAAGTTCCATCATTACAGACCAAATCAGGGCACTTCCAAAATAAGAATGCAAAGTACGTAGTCACAAGATCAACCTCTGGAGCACCAGATTTTCAGCTCTAGAAATTACAGTTTAATATTAATTGGCATCCAGGTATATGGTTAGCTCACTGTAAGTAGCCTTATGCTACATATAATTGAAATCTACCAGGCATGGTAAATTTTCAGAAGGTATTTAAGATATATACTGGTAATTCTGTATGCCTGTTTTAATCATTGTAACCATGGTTTCCCAAAATCTGTAGCCTTCTAGGGAGGTTTCTTTGGAGTAAGAGGATTAAAAATAATTTAGAGTTTTATTAAAATTGTACCAACTCCCTCTCAACAAATAAAGATTTTAGCTTTTATAACTGCATCGAAATCACTCAGTAATAAGCTCAAGTCTTAATTTATGTGACTCCTTGGGATCTGAAAATTGCCAGTTGTATCTCCCTATGATTTAGACACACTTTTCCTCAGATCTTACTTAGAAAGATTTGCTGTTTTTGTTTTTACCATTCAAACCATCTTATTTCATGTGGCACATTCTGCTAGCCAAGCCACATGACATTTTTACATCCAACCTTCAGTCATCAGTGAAGGCTACAAAGATAAATAAGCTATTAAAGAGAAGGAAGTAATTAGCTTTTATTAGAGAACACTGGGGTGATTACACCCTTTGGTTTCCAGAGGCGTGGCTTGCTCATCTTATTTTTAGCAGCAATAAACACACATCTCTTCCTATACTGCCACTGTCTAGGCAGAATTGGTATCCAAAGTATTTTCCACATGAAGATTTGCATAAAGAAAGATCAACAATGCAGTCTGAGGCATATGGGGGAAAATGAGGTTTGTTCATTTGTTTGTTTTTCCTTCCCAAAGGCGGTAAGATAGGAACAAAAGATACAGTCTCTGATGAAGTCAGCTTTCAAAACTTCTCTGATTCTGGATCCAGACCTTCCTGTGCAAAATAACAAGCCTTGACCAGCACTGCAGTGTCTCTTGCCTTGTCTGATGCTGGGTCTTTACAAGAAGATAACCACTTGTGCTTTGAACTCTGTGACAGCAAGGATCCTAAACTTCCAGTTAAAGTCAGGAAACTCTNTCTGTACAGGGGCTTCCCCAACACCTCAGTGGGTAAAGAATCTGCCTGCAATGCAGGAGACACAGGAGGTGCAATTTTGATCCCTGGGTCAGGAAGATCCCCTGGAGTAGGAAATGGCAATCCACTTCAGTGTTCTTGTCGGGACAATTCTATGGACAGAGGAGCCTGATGGGCAATAGTTCAAAGGGTCACAAAGGGTCAGACATAACAGCATGAGCACAAGACAAAACATCTCTGTACAATCTATCCTTCTGTCCATATAGGAAATCCTCACAAAGAAGACTACACATGCAGTTTTAGAAGGCTTAACAGAACTTCAGCAGATATTTGGGTTGCTTTATACCATCTTATCACTTTTGAACATATTCTAGCCACATTTAGAGCCAGAACTTCAACTACTATTTCATGTCTTCCTAAAATAGTTTTCTAATTTGATCTAGTACTTAACCCAGGGCAAGGTTCATGGATAAAGTTCAACGAATGCTGAATGATGAATAAATCAATCATTCAATTGATGAATCAATCAATCATTTCTTAAGTCAATTTTTAGATTCTAGCAAACTGTGAGACTCTCTAACCAATGTATAAAACGCTTCTTTTGTACATGCTACTTTGGTGTATTATTTTGAAACTCTAAACTATACAGTGCCATTAGGAGCTCCAATAGAGGCTTAGGTCTTCTACAAGAGATTCAGCAATAATAATCAGGCATCTGGTATTTTATTTCTATTACAGATGATTTGGAATTTAAGTAGTTCTCACTATAGACATGGCTGCATTTCAACAGGGACTAAGGAGTCTTCTCCATCTTTACCTTTGCCATAGAAAATACACAGAGTACTTTACTGCAGTGCAAAGTACTGTCCTGACTGCTAACACTGAAACAGCCCAGAGACTTCCCTGTTGACCAAGAGGATTGGGAGTGGTGCTCCTTAACCAGGTTTATCCTTAATGACAAGATTAACTGTAAAACTTCCCTGTAACACACTTTATAAAGGATGATGACTTGCGTCATTGCATGTTCAATCGTGCACATTTCTAAGTGGATGTAAATTTGTCTGGAATTCTTCAGTATTTTGGCATCTATATGGTCAACTCTTACAGGCATTTGTTTCTCTATTAAGAAATTAATTGATTGCTAAGGAAATATTTTCAAATGTTATTTAGAAGGAAAGAGTTTCCTGATTTCTTTCTACAGCAGGATGTGGTGTCTAAAAAATTGGATTTTCTTTAGGTTAAATGTATCTAGTTTTAATTGAAATTTTTCTTGAGGTAATTATAGATCCATATGCAATTGTAAGAAGCAGAAGAAATCCTGCATACTCTTTACCCAGTTTGAACATACCTTTTTAATTGACTTCAGAAGTCAATACTTCTGAGTCAGAGCTATTGATGCTCTTTGTGTACCTGAACAGTGCAAACAACTTAGTCAATTATTAATAATTAGTCCTTATTTTCTAATATTTAGAAGGACGTGCTCAGTCTCATCCAACTCTTTGTGACCCCATGGACTGTAGCCAACCAGGCTTCTCTGTCCATGGGATTTTCCAGGCAAGAATACTGGAGCAGGTTGCCATTTCCTTCTCCTGTGTGCCTTCCTGACCCAGGGATTGAACCCATGTCTCCTCCTGCATTGGCAGGCAGATTCTTTACCACTGAGCCACCTGGGAAGCCAAATATAAAAGAACAAGTTGTACTAACTGATTTGTAAGAGTTCAACCCGTCTGCTATCCTATCAGAATCTGAGATTAAGACCTCTGACAAACTATGGCCACGTTTCCGTACAGAGAATGATTTTTACATTTTGGTGGTTGAGAAAAAATCAAAAGGATACAACTTTTTGTTACATGAAAATTACACACATTTCAAATTTCAGCATCCATAATAAAGTTTTATTGGAAAAAGCCATGTTCACTCATTTACATATCTTCTGTGTCTGCTTTCATGGTAAAATAGCTGTGATAGAGACCATATGTCCCCCAAAGCCTAAGATATTTATTGGCCCTTCACAGAAAAAGTTTGCTGACACTTCCTTTAAACCAGTCTTGCTTTTTAACCTAGGAATGCCAATTCTAGAGATTCATCTGAAAGAAAAATCACTAGGGGATTCATGACATAAAATGTTACCTTCGTCTAATGGAAAAATACACAGTCATTAAAGATCATGTTTTATAAGAATATTTCATGATTTTGGAAATGCTCACAATACATTGTTCAAGAACATGCTCATGTTCTTTTTAAATCTATATTTTTGGAGGAGGAAAAAAAACTTTCTATGTATTTATATACATAGAAAAAGACACCTGCCAAAGCTCTCAGTGCTAGTCTTGGATGTAGGGGTTTTGAGTGATTTCTATTTTCCTTTTTATTGCATTTTGCATTTTATAATGTTTTATAATAAATATGTTTTACTTTATTGCATCTGAAAAAATTTGTTTTATACTAAGTTGTTTACTTGCACTACTTCTAGCTGAATAGTCATTTATAGATAGTCTTAGCAGAAAATTAATGTTTCCTTATAGTTTGCCAAAAGTCATCAGAATGTAAAACAGGAAAATCTAAGCAAGAAGGGACTGAAATTCTAATTTCTTACCTCATAATACTTTATAGCTATAATCAAGCTGGTTATGGGGCAGGTTTATATTCTCTTTAAAATAAAGTTGGGTTTTGAGATGCCATCATTAACAAAATCTTTAAAATCTGAATATTGTTAGAGAAGCAATATTTTTTAAATACTTAAAGTGAAAATCCATGATCAACTGCTTTGGAAAACAATTTGCAAACTTCTAGTAAAATTGAAAATGCACATATCATTCTCTAGTGTATCCATTTCTAGGTATATAATCTAGAAAAATTCTCTCACGTGTGCTTAAGGATAAAAAATCAAGGCAAAGATGTTCATAAACACATTTTAAAAGAGAACTTGGAAACATTCTATAGATCCATGGTTAGGAAAATGCATGAATAATAAAAATCTCATATAGCAGATAAAATGAATGAACTATATCTGCATCATCATGATTAGATCTGAAAAAGTAAATGTTGAATGAAAAAAGAACAAAAGGATATATATAATATTTATAGAACAGTGTTAAAAATCACAAGAAAAATATTATATATATTGTTTCATTATATATAAAACCAGAAAAATAAATTAAAATATAAACTTAAAAAAATACACACCAGATCTGTGATAGCATTTAGATGGAAGAGGGAATGAGGACTGGTGAAATGCAAGGAGATCACAATTTTATTCATAGAATTTCATTCATCCCCAAAACAAACAATTAACTTAGACATATATGATACAAAGTGAACTTCTATATATTTGCTTATATTTTATATGACTTAAAATTTTTTTCCTCAGTCCTACTTTAACAGCCCAAGGAAGACAGGATGGGTAAAGTCCACAGACTGTGATAGTAGAAAAGTGAAAAGGATCTCTAATAACAGATGGCACTGACTTATCTCACAGTTCACCGTAACTATTTTGAATTCCTATCTTATAAGGATGTTTTTCTGGGGCTTTATCTTAGATCGTATCATCCCCGGAAGTCAAGCACTTTCTGTGGTTTTCCATTAGAACCAGAGCTTTCTCCACCAACTCAGTGATCCTTCAAAGTTCAGTAACATTACAGCTCTTTAAAATAACTAGAGAAGAGGGTAAGGGGTTTCTTTGTAAAACACCAAGATGATGTCTCACAAAACAAGAATCATAAAGGTTCTGGGGGGAAAAATAGCTAATTGTTGGTTATTAAGGAGCTAATTCTGGAGAAGGAAATGGCAGCCCACTCCAGTGTTCTTGCCTGGAGAATCCCATGGACAGAGGGAATCCCAGAGAATCCCTGGGGGACAACAGTTCGTGGGGTCGCAGAGAGTCAGACACGATTGAATCGACTGAGCAGACGTATGAGGAGGTAATTCACAGACTCTATTCTCACACCAATTATTAATACTGGCTTTCATAACAGTCATCTGCAGTTCATCTGCATTTTATCCAATTCTGTACAAAAAATTTTTGAATTATTCTCTATATATATATAATATAAATTTTTTAATGTTTCTTTCATTAAAATGTTCAACAAGTGGCTCAGACGGAAAAGTGTCTGTCTACAATGCGGAAACCTGGGTTCGAGCCCTGGGTTGGGAAAATCCCCTGGAGAAGGAAATGGCAGTCCACTCCAGTACTATTGCCTGGAGTTATCACAAATATATATAGCTCTATATAGTTATATATAACTATATATAACTGACTCAATGGACATGGATTTGAGCAAGTTCTGGGAGTTGGTGATGGACAGGAAGGCCTGGTGTGCTGCAGTCCATGGATTCACAAAGAGTCTGACACAACTGAGACTGAACTGAACTGATATCTAATTGAACTATATAGTTCATACATATAAACTGAACTATATAGTTATATATATTTATATATACATACTTGTATATAAACTATATAGATACAAATATATAAGTATATTTTAATAAATTTATATTAACTGAATAGTTAAGAGCACAGTGTTAGATTCAAAGTGCCTGGGTTTGAATCCAGATTATTCCATTTACTATTTATGTGACTTTAGGGAAATAATTTAGCTTTTTAAAATAATTTTATCAGTTTAGCTATTTAGCCTTTACAGTTCTCACTTCTAAAATGGGAATAATAATAGTACCTGAATTCACAAGGCAATTACACAAATTAAATGAGTTAATATAAATAAAGTGCAATACAGAAACGTTCAATAGACATTAGAACCTTGTATACTCCTTCAGTGCATTCATTTACACGGATACCATGCGCTCAACAGGCACCCCGTAATACTTTAATGAACATGTAACACCCCAAACTTAGACATGAAATCCATTAAGTTACTACAAAATCAGACTCAACTCAGTAGATTGCTTTATATCTACTCCTGCACATTAATGCCTCATCCTTCTTGATACTTGATGTCACACTACAGCAGAGCTGTCACGGTCTGCTTCTGTAATGCTACAGAACAAGACAGATGTTTCCCTGGGCTGTGACTTTCAGGAGGCATCCAGCTCTGCAAAGATAAAGTGCCGGTTCCCTCCACCGCGAACCAGTATAGACAACAAGATGGCAGAACCGTCATAAAATCGAACTGCCGATTTAGCATTCTCAGCTCTGAACCTAACCATCCCCACTCCTTTCATCTTCTCTTATAGGTGTTGTCTGCTGATTTAATTTTTCCTTTTGGTCTTTCCAGGTCCCGCATGCTTACTTTAAACTGCAATGCATTTCCACGCGGAATCAGAGGGTCAGCTGCTTTCCAACGCACGCGCCATACAAAGTTCCATCATTACAGACCAAATCAGGGCACTTCCAAAATAAGAATGCAAAGTACGTAGTCACAAGATCAACCTCTGGAGCACCAGATTTTCAGCTCTAGAAATTACAGTTTAATATTAATTGGCATCCAGGTATATGGTTAGCTCACTGTAAGTAGCCTTATGCTACATATAATTGAAATCTACCAGGCATGGTAAATTTTCAGAAGGTATTTAAGATATATACTGGTAATTCTGTATGCCTGTTTTAATCATTGTAACCATGGTTTCCCAAAATCTGTAGCCTTCTAGGGAGGTTTCTTTGGAGTAAGAGGATTAAAAATAATTTAGAGTTTTATTAAAATTGTACCAACTCCCTCTCAACAAATAAAGATTTTAGCTTTTATAACTGCATCGAAATCACTCAGTAATAAGCTCAAGTCTTAATTTATGTGACTCCTTGGGATCTGAAAATTGCCAGTTGTATCTCCCTATGATTTAGACACACTTTTCCTCAGATCTTACTTAGAAAGATTTGCTGTTTTTGTTTTTACCATTCAAACCATCTTATTTCATGTGGCACATTCTGCTAGCCAAGCCACATGACATTTTTACATCCAACCTTCAGTCATCAGTGAAGGCTACAAAGATAAATAAGCTATTAAAGAGAAGGAAGTAATTAGCTTTTATTAGAGAACACTGGGGTGATTACACCCTTTGGTTTCCAGAGGCATGGCTTGCTCATCTTATTTTTAGCAGCAATAAACACACATCTCTTCCTATACTGCCACTGTCTAGGCAGAATTGGTATCCAAAGTATTTTCCACATGAAGATTTGCATAAAGAAAGATCAACAATGCAGTCTGAGGCATATGGGGGAAAATGAGGTTTGTTCATTTGTTTGTTTTTCCTTCCCAAAGGCGGTAAGATAGGAACAAAAGATACAGTCTCTGATGAAGTCAGCTTTCAAAACTTCTCTGATTCTGGATCCAGACCTTCCTGTGCAAAATAACAAGCCTTGACCAGCACTGCAGTGTCTCTTGCCTTGTCTGATGCTGGGTCTTTACAAGAAGATAACCACTTGTGCTTTGAACTCTGTGACAGCAAGGATCCTAAACTTCCAGTTAAAGTCAGGAAACTCTAACTTCAAATTTTAGACGCAGGTAGAAATAGCCCTTTCTTTTGAGTAGTTAAAGCTGGTGTCCTGTGTAAGACTGGAGTTCTTACTTGATACTATCACAAGCTCTTTTTTCTAAAGGACTAGTGCTTACAGATGCATTCGTCATGGGTTCTTATCTGAGCTGAAAAAAAGAAAGCCTGATATAAATGGCAAGAATGGAGCAAAGGTTAGGGCAAACATGGTGTGATGTGGAGCCCTTAATTACCATGCTAAGCCCCAAAACATGATTTGAGAGGTGGTGACTAAGAGAGTTTCACGTTCCTCTGGCAGGCAGAGTAGATCCCCTTGTCATGATGGGGAAACTTCCAGGCATGACCCTCCCTCTTGTTCAACCCCAGTGTGGTAGGGGCCTCCCTCTTCTGGCCATTAGGCCTTGAGGAGGGATGCTGCCTGTAAGTTCCAGGAGAGTAGGGGTAGGTGGGACCTGTATTCTGAGCCTCTTGCCAAGGAGATAAAATCTTCCAGGTCTGTCTGCCTTCCCCTTCAGTTCTAATTTACCTTGTGACTTATCTAAGTCACATAATTCCTTGGGCACCCATCACTGCTTCTCCCTTCCTCCTTCCCGCTTCCTCCTCCTCATTCCCTTCCATATTATTCTATCTAATGATGTTTTTGTGAAGGATGACAAAGACACACACAGTCATTTTGTTAAAATAAAAAATGCCCTGTGGTTAAATAATGACTGAACAAGAAATAAAAATCAAACTAGCAAAGCATAATTGTCTTTTAATCTTCACGTGAACTAGCTTGCTCAGTCTCAAAATTAGTGATTTCAGATGTTAATTTAACAATGCCTCAGACCCTTGGGCTTGCTACTGCTATTTTATAAAGGAGTAATTTGCCTGACGGGTGCCCACAAGTTAGCAGTAGAGTCAGTGAAAAGCCTCCAGGACTTCNATATTTCTCCCAGCAATCTTGATTCCAGCTTGTGCTTCTTCCAGCCCAGCGTTTCTCATGATGTACTCTGCATAGAAGTTAAATAAGCAGGTGTGACAATATACAGCCTTGACGTACTCCTTTTCCTATTCGAAACCAGTCTGTTGTTCCATGTCCAGTTCTAACCGTTGCTTCCTGACCTGCATACAGATTTCTCAAGAGGCAGGTCTGGTGGTCTAGTATGCCTATCTCTTTCAGAATTTTCCACAGTTTCCTGTGATCCACACAGTCAAAGGCTTTGGCATAGTCAATGAAACAGAAATAGATGTTTTTCTGGAACTCTCTTGGTTTTACCATGATCCAGCGGATGTTGGCAATTTGATCTCTGGTTCCTCTGCCTTCTAAAACCAGCTTGAACATCGGGAAGTTCATGATTCACATATTGCTGAAGCTTGGCTTGGAGAATTTTGAGCATTACTTTACTAGCACACCCAGTAAGTAAGCCTTATTCAACCTCTACCTGTGTGGTGGGCACCAAGCTACCCTCTCAGGATAAAGTGATGGGTCTATAAGATGCTCACAGTTTAGTAAAGATTTGTCTCCTAGGACCATCCATTCCTTGAGGGGAAAAGAGTAAAACAGGGACTTGATGGTTCCAGTGGTTAAAAAGCCACCTCGCAACAGAGGGGAGGCAAGTTCGATCCTTAGTCACATGCCACAGAGCAACTAAGTCCATGGTCCTCAACTACTGAGCCCTCAAGCCACAACTAGAGAGGCTGCATTCTGCAACTAAAAATCCCACATGATGCAACTAAGACCCAACACAGCCAAATAAATACAAACATAATAAATAAATATTTGTTTTTAAAAAAGAAGAATACAACTTTTTTCTTCCCTGAATTACCTTCATCTATGCTGGGAGGGATTGGGGGCAGAAGGAGAAGGGGACGACCGAGGATGAGATGGCTGGATGGCATCACTGACCTGATGGATGTGAGACTGAGTGAACTCCAGGAGTTGATGATGAACAGGGAGGCCTGGCGTGCTGTAATTCATGGGGTCGCAAAGAGTCGGACACAACTGAGCGACTGAACTGAATCGATGGAGTTACCATAGGTAACAGTTGCTCTGACCTAAAACCTGGGAAATAATCTTGGCTTTTCTCTTTCCCTGTGACCTCAGATCCAGACTTTGTCATGATTTCCATCCAAATCTTTTCTCAAATCTGCCATTTTTCTGCAACCACCAACCTCAATACAACTCACTTGGGCCACCACCATGGCCTTGGGTCTGGCCTGCTGACTCATATTTTGTCTTGCTATAACCCATACCCCACCCAGGAACCAAAGAGATCTTAACTAAAAGGAAAAATAGAAAGAATTGTGTCACCCTTCTGCTTAAAACTTCTCAGTGGAACGTTACTGGGAAACCCCAACTTCTGACCCTGACTTCAAGGCTGCACATGATCTGACCTCGCTTCTTCCCTTCAGTCACCCTGCCTCCTCTGCCTTCTTCACTCATGGCCCAGCAGCACTGGGGCCAGGTGTTCCCACACAGGGGCCTCTGCACAGGCGGCGCCCTCTGCCTTGAATGAGACTCCCCTTCTCCCTGTTTGAATCTTATCATGAATGTCTCTGAATCCCATGCAGTGTTGGTCATCCCCACGGTGCTCCAACTCACCTTATCATTCCCTATCTTCTTATTCTATT
Organism: Neotragus pygmaeus; assembly: GCA_006410875.1. Classification (NCBI taxonomy): domain Eukaryota; kingdom Metazoa; phylum Chordata; class Mammalia; order Artiodactyla; family Bovidae; genus Neotragus; species Neotragus pygmaeus. The sequence continues at coordinate 278,461 of SJYV01021435.1, read as the reverse complement.
TGGTTCCTTTTTAGGTTTCATCTCAATTTTTATGTACTTTCCTTGTGTTTTCTTACTTTCTCTCTCCCCAACTAAGCTCCATGAAGGTATGAACCAAGTCTGTTTTATTTGCTACCTTAAACCCAGCACTGCTGGGCGCAGAGCTAGCATTCAATAAAATATTCATTAATGAATAAATAAGATACATAAGCAAATCACATTCAAAGTAGGAAGTGATACATGTTTGAAAAAAATGTGTGCTGTTGAATTCAGAGTCAGGAAAGACAGCTGAATATATGTGTGCTTGTGTGTATGTGTGTGTGCATGCATGTACATTGGTATGGGGACACGGAGGGAATCAAAGAAAGTTACAAGTAAATACATGTTAAAAATATATCCTGAATACATGCATTATATGTAAATCATATATATATATATATATTTGATATTTTGCCCTTTTTGCTCTCAAAGTTATACTTTAAATGTTGACAGATTTTTCCATTACAACCTAAATAAATCAAGCAAATAATTCTTCATTTGGTCTGCATTCCTATTGAGATGCAAGGGAACACAGTTGTTTAAAAAGAGCTTCTAAATTTTGATGATTATAAAACTATGATTTATGAACCAGAAAGATTAAAGAATATGGTATAATGTGAGCCCATGTGAAACACTGGCATGGAATTCAGAAGGCTTGGGTACAGGTGCTGCATTCATGTGGACTTGATTTTGTCACTGTTTCACCAGGTCTACAGAATCTTAGCTATAATATACTAGTTTGGGCCAAGATGACTTATTAGCACTATCAATCTCTGTTTATAGGGCATAAAATCATCTTCTCTGTATTGTATAAATATTTTTTCCTGCCTTCTAACTTTTGTTATGGGAAATTTTGAACAAATAAAAAAGTTGAAAGAACAGTAAAAATGACCCCATGTGGCCATCACCAGCTTCCTGGCCACCAAGTTCCCAGCGCTGGCTGAAGTTGCTCTGTCTCTGCTCCTACCCACGCCCATGGCTATTTTGAAGCAAATCCCCAGACATCATGTGTTTCATCTGCCACTCTTTCCTGGAAAAAATTTTTTTAAAGAGAAAGAGCAATTTTTAAATTTAGAGTCCCACAATGTCACATTTGCTCATATTTAGAAATTTAAGGACTAAGAGGCCACATGGAACAGGGTGACTGGAAATAGATAACAATTTGATCAGAAGTGGTTTTAAGAGGCATGATGCCTAGCTGCTAGAGTTAAAAAAAAAAAAAGATAAAGATATAATTTTTTCTCACAGTATTCTTTGCATTTAAAAATAGTTTCCTGTGGCTATTTGTCAGCATTAGTTGAAGTGATCCGATGAAAGGACGTGGGGATCAGAGAGAATCTGTGAGCCACAGGATGAAGGGAGGGTCAGGCCACAGTCTGATTTTCTTCTCCGGCCCTGGCTTTTGGAAGGCTGAGTACCTGGGGCTGCAAGGTCAGTCTGGCCTCCCCAAAACCGTGGGCAATCAGTGAATATGATAGTGTAGATTCCACACAGGTCCATATTGTAAATTAAGCAAGTAAATTTGCAATACAGACCTATTGCAAAAGTTGCCAGATTTAGCAAATTAATCTGCTAAAGGACGTCCAGTTGCAGTCTAATTTTGGAATAACAGTGAGTCATTTTTCAGTATGAATAGGTCCCAGATAATCCATGAGACATACTTATATTTTTAAAAATATACTGTTTTTCTGAAACTTCTAATTGAACTGGACACCCTCTATTTTATCTGACAGCCTTAATTACAAGGCATATGTTCCAGGTAATCTGGCTGCATAATGAAACTTAATGGTNTCCATATTGTAAATTAAGCAAGTAAATTTGCAATACAGACCTATTGCAAAAGTTGCCAGATTTAGCAAATAAATCTGCTAAAGGACGTCCAGTTGCAGTCTAATTTTGGAATAACAGTGAGTCATTTTTCAGTATGAATAAGTCCCAGATAATCCATGAGACATACTTATATTTTAAAAAATATACTGTTTTTCTGAAACTTCTAATTGAACTGGACACCCTGTATTTATCTGACAGCCTTAATTACAAGGCATATGTTCCAGGTAATCTGGCTGCATAATGAAACTTAATGGTTTACAGGGACAAAAAATTGTTTATTGTATCACATACTTTCTACAGGTCAGGAATTCAGAAGGGGCATGGGGGCACAGTTTCTGCCATTTCTGCTTCATTCTGGGGCCTCAGCAGGAAGATGGAATGTGCCTGTATTTGGCAGTGGATGCTTGTTGTCAGCCCTGCACATTGCTATTGGCTGCAGTTCTCACATGTTGGGCTTCCTTACGACACAGTAGCTGGTTTCCAAGGGTAAAAGTCCCTAAGGTTAGAACCAGGAAGAGGTCATGTTGCTTTTTATGACCCAGCCTCAGTGTGGCTCTTACCCTGTTTCAAAGGGAAGGGACATAGACCTGAACTATCTTTGTCACATAGTGAGAAGAGTGTGTGGGATGGGATTATATATTGATATTAATCCTTAAAAATGCGATCTTCCAGAGTACATGGTATCATTTAGATATCTTGTACCTGACTGTTCATTTTCAAATACAGATAAACATTCCAAAAGTAACTTGGAATAAAGACTCTCCTTAAGTGTTCTTTTACTTTATATATTATTGGACAACTAAAATGAAATCAAATGTATTTATATAACTAAGGGTAAATGTCAAAATAATCCATTTTTATTGTGAAAGCTGTTTATTTTATATACAAAAATATTAGGAACTACTAAGTTGATACGGAAATCAGTTGATAGTTTGTGCAATAATTCTAACCTTTGGAGAATAAATAAATTGGTGTTCTAACTTTCATAAAGTTAAATAAAATAAGCTTTCAAAATTGTATTTCAGTTTTGGTTATTTAAATTTCATTTAGGCCATGAATCAAAGTCTTTTCTTAAAATTCTTTACATATTAAGAGGATGCATTAAAAGCATAGATATAACATTGGTGATTTAGTCACTAAGCCGTGTCCTACTCTTGTGACCCCCGTGGACCGTAGCCCACCAGGGTCCTTGGTTCATAGTATTTTCCAGGCAAGAACACTGGAGTGAGTTGCCATTTCCTTCTCCAAGTGATCCTCTAGACCCAGGAATCAACCCAGGTCTCCTGCATTACAGGAGGATTCTTTACAGATTGAGCTATGAGGGATGCCCTAAACATAACATTAACCACTTCAAAAGATTATGAGTAGGAGAAGCTTCAAAATCATTTGACATCTGTGATAAATTATCTTTGACCTAGAGAGAATAATGTTATGATTCCATGTCTAGACTATTGTGAATATATATACAATGGAATACCATTCACCCTTTGAAAAGGAAATCCTGCCATTTGCAACAACCTGGATGAATCAAGAGGGTATTATGCTAAGTGAAATAACCCAGAGACAGAAAGGAAAAAAACTACATGATCTCACTTATATGTGAAATATAAAGTCAAATACATAGAAGCAGAGTGTAGATTGGTGGTTACCAGGAGCTGGGTAAGTGGGGGTAATGGGGGAGATTTTGGTTAAAGGATACAAATTGTAGCTATGGAAGATAAATAGAGATCTAATGTACAACGTGATGACAGTAGTTAATAGTACTGTACTGAATAGTGGAAATATCCTAAGAAAGCAGATTTCAAGTGCCCTTATAAGAGGTAACTATGTGAGAACAGGGTGTATTAATTAGCTTCATTGGGTCTGGGAGATCCCCTGGAGTAGGAAATGGCAATTCACTCCAGTATTTTTGCCTGGAAAATCCAATGGACAAAGGAGACTGGTGGGCTACAGTCCACAGGGTTGCAAAGAGTCAGACTGAGCAANTGATCCACACAGTCAAAGGCTTTGGCATAGTCAATGAAACAGAAATAGATGTTTTTCTGGAACTCTCTTGGTTTTACCATGATCCAGCGGATGTTGGCAATTTGATCTCTGGTTCCTCTGCCTTCTAAAACCAGCTTGAACATCGGGAAGTTCATGATTCACATATTGCTGAAGCTTGGCTTGGAGAATTTTGAGCATTACTTTACTAGCACACCCAGTAAGTAAGCCTTATTCAACCTCTACCTGTGTGGTGGGCACCAAGCTACCCTCTCAGGATAAAGTGATGGGTCTATAAGATGCTCACAGTTTAGTAAAGATTTGTCTCCTAGGACCATCCATTCCTTGAGGGGAAAAGAGTAAAACAGGGACTTGATGGTTCCAGTGGTTAAAAAGCCACCTCGCAACAGAGGGGAGGCAAGTTCGATCCTTAGTCACATGCCACAGAGCAACTAAGTCCATGGTCCTCAACTACTGAGCCCTCAAGCCACAACTAGAGAGGCTGCATTCTGCAACTAAAAATCCCACATGATGCAACTAAGACCCAACACAGCCAAATAAATACAAACATAATAAATAAATATTTGTTTTTTAAAAAGAAGAATACAACTTTTTTCTTCCCTGAATTACCTTCATCTATGCTGGGAGGGATTGGGGGCAGAAGGAGAAGGGGACGACCGAGGATGAGATGGCTGGATGGCATCACTGACCTGATGGATGTGAGACTGAGTGAACTCCAGGAGTTGATGATGAACAGGGAGGCCTGGCGTGCTGTAATTCATGGGGTCGCAAAGAGTCGGACACAACTGAGCGACTGAACTGAATCGATGGAGTTACCATAGGTAACAGTTGCTCTGACCTAAAACCTGGGAAATAATCTTGGCTTTTCTCTTTCCCTGTGACCTCAGATCCAGACTTTGTCATGATTTCCATCCAAATCTTTTCTCAAATCTGCCATTTTTCTGCAACCACCAACCTCAATACAACTCACTTGGGCCACCACCATGGCCTTGGGTCTGGCCTGCTGACTCATATTTTGTCTTGCTATAACCCATACCCCACCCAGGAACCAAAGAGATCTTAACTAAAAGGAAAAATAGAAAGAATTGTGTCACCCTTCTGCTTAAAACTTCTCAGTGGAACGTTACTGGGAAACCCCAACTTCTGACCCTGACTTCAAGGCTGCACATGATCTGACCTCGCTTCTTCCCTTCAGTCACCCTGCCTCCTCTGCCTTCTTCACTCATGGCCCAGCAGCACTGGGGCCAGGTGTTCCCACACAGGGGCCTCTGCACAGGCGGCGCCCTCTGCCTTGAATGAGACTCCCCTTCTCCCTGTTTGAATCTTATCATGAATGTCTCTGAATCCCATGCAGTGTTGGTCATCCCCACGGTGCTCCAACTCACCTTATCATTCCCTATCTTCTTATTCTATTTGGTTCCTTTTTAGGTTTCATCTCAATTTTTATGTACTTTCCTTGTGTTTTCTTACTTTCTCTCTCCCCAACTAAGCTCCATGAAGGTATGAACCAAGTCTGTTTTATTTGCTACCTTAAACCCAGCACTGCTGGGCGCAGAGCTAGCATTCAATAAAATATTCATTAATGAATAAATAAGATACATAAGCAAATCACATTCAAAGTAGGAAGTGATACATGTTTGAAAAAAATGTGTGCTGTTGAATTCAGAGTCAGGAAAGACAGCTGAATATATGTGTGCTTGTGTGTATGTGTGTGTGCATGCATGTACATTGGTATGGGGACACGGAGGGAATCAAAGAAAGTTACAAGTACATACATGTTAAAAATATATCCTGAATACATGCATTATATGTAAATCATATATATATATATATTTGATATTTTGCCCTTTTTGCTCTCAAAGTTATACTTTAAATGTTGACAGATTTTTCCATTACAACCTAAATAAATCAAGCAAATAATTCTTCATTTGGTGTGCATTCCTATTGAGATGCAAGGGAACACAGTTGTTTAAAAAGAGCTTCTAAATTTTGATGATTATAAAACTATGATTTATGAACCAGAAAGATTAAAGAATATGGTATAATGTGAGCCCATGTGAAACACTGGCATGGAATTCAGAAGGCTTGGGTACAGGTGCTGCATTCATGTGGACTTGATTTTGTCACTGTTTCACCAGGTCTACAGAATCTTAGCTATAATATACTAGTTTGGGCCAAGATGACTTATTAGCACTATCAATCTCTGTTTATAGGGCATAAAATCATCTTCTCTGTATTGTATAAATATTTTTTCCTGCCTTCTAACTTTTGTTATGGGAAATTTTGAACAAATAAAAAAGTTGAAAGAACAGTAAAAATGACCCCATGTGGCCATCACCAGCTTCCTGGCCACCAAGTTCCCAGCGCTGGCTGAAGTTGCTCTGTCTCTGCTCCTACCCACGCCCATGGCTATTTTGAAGCAAATCCCCAGACATCATGTGTTTCATCTGCTACTCTTTCCTGGAAAAAATTTTTTTAAAGAGAAAGAGCAATTTTTAAATTTAGAGTCCCACAATGTCACATTTGCTCATATTTAGAAATTTAAGGACTAAGAGGCCACATGGAACAGGGTGACTGGAAATAGATAACAATTTGATCAGAAGTGGTTTTAAGAGGCATGATGCCTAGCTGCTAGAGTTAAAAAAAAAAAAAAGATAAAGATATAATTTTTTCTCACAGTATTCTTTGCATTTAAAAATAGTTTCCTGTGGCTATTTGTCAGCATTAGTTGAAGTGATCCGATGAAAGGACGTGGGGATCAGAGAGAATCTGTGAGCCACAGGATGAAGGGAGGGTCAGGCCACAGTCTGATTTTCTTCTCCGGCCCTGGCTTTTGGAAGGCTGAGTACCTGGGTCTGCAAGGTCAGTCTGGCCTCCCCAAAACCGTGGGCAATCAGTGAGTATGATAGTGTAGATTCCACACAGGTCCATATTGTAAATTAAGCAAGTAAATTTGCAATACAGACCTATTGCAAAAGTTGCCAGATTTAGCAAATTAATCTGCTAAAGGACGTCCAGTTGCAGTCTAATTTTGGAATAACAGTGAGTCATTTTTCAGTATGAATAGGTCCCAGATAATCCATGAGACATACTTATATTTTTAAAAATATACTGTTTTTCTGAAACTTCTAATTGAACTGGACACCCTGTATTTATCTGACAGCCTTAATTACAAGGCATATGTTCCAGGTAATCTGGCTGCATAATGAAACTTAATGGTTTACAGGGACAAAAAATTGTTTATTGTATCACATACTTTCTACAGGTCAGGAATTCAGAAGGGGCATGGGGGCACAGTTTCTGCCATTTCTGCTTCATTCTGGGGCCTCAGCAGGAAGATGGAATGTGCCTGTATTTGGCAGTGGATGCTTGTTGTCAGCCCTGCACATTGCTATTGGCTGCAGTTCTCACATGTTGGGCTTCCTTACGACACAGTAGCTGGTTTCCAAGGGTAAAAGTCCCTAAGGTTAGAACCAGGAAGAGGTCATGTTGCTTTTTATGACCCAGCCTCAGTGTGGCTCTTACCCTGTTTCAAAGGGAAGGGACATAGACCTGAACTATCTTTGTCACATAGTGAGAAGAGTGTGTGGGATGGGATTATATATTGATATTAATCCTTAAAAATGCGATCTTCCAGAGTACATGGTATCATTTAGATATCTTGTACCTGACTGTTCATTTTCAAATACAGATAAACATTCCAAAAGTAACTTGGAATAAAGACTCTCCTTAAGTGTTCTTTTACTTTATATATTATTGGACAACTAAAATGAAATCAAATGTATTTATATAACTAAGGGTAAATGTCAAAATAATCCATTTTTATTGTGAAAGCTGTTTATTTTATATACAAAAATATTAGGAACTACTAAGTTGATACGGAAATCAGTTGATAGTTTGTGCAATAATTCTAACCTTTGGAGAATAAATAAATTGGTGTTCTAACTTTCATAAAGTTAAATAAAATAAGCTTTCAAAATTGTATTTCAGTTTTGGTTATTTAAATTTCATTTAGGCCATGAATCAAAGTCTTTTCTTAAAATTCTTTACATATTAAGAGGATGCATTAAAAGCATAGATATAACATTGGTGATTTAGTCACTAAGCCGTNAAAATAATCCATTTTTATTGTGAAAGCTGTTTATTTTATATACAAAAATATTAGGAACTACTAAGTTGATACGGAAATCAGTTGATAGTTTGTGCAATAATTCTAACCTTTGGAGAATAAATAAATTGGTGTTCTAACTTTCATAAAGTTAAATAAAATAAGCTTTCAAAATTGTATTTCAGTTTTGGTTATTTAAATTTCATTTAGGCCATGAATCAAAGTCTTTTCTTAAAATTCTTTACATATTAAGAGGATGCATTAAAAGCATAGATATAACATTGGTGATTTAGTCACTAAGCCGTGTCCTACTCTTGTGACCCCCGTGGACCGTAGCCCACCAGGGTCCTTGGTTCATAGTATTTTCCAGGCAAGAACACTGGAGTGAGTTGCCATTTCCTTCTCCAAGTGATCCTCTAGACCCAGGAATCAACCCAGGTCTCCTGCATTACAGGAGGATTCTTTACAGACTGAGCTATGAGGGATGCCCTAAACATAACATTAACCACTTCAAAAGATTATGAGTAGGAGAAGCTTCAAAATCGTTTGACATCTGTGATAAATTATCTTTGACCTAGAGAGAATAATGTTATGATTCCATGTCTAGACTATTGTGAATATATATACAATGGAATACCATTCACCCTTTGAAAAGGAAATCCTGCCATTTGCAACAACCTGGATGAATCAAGAGGGTATTATGCTAAGTGAAATAACCCAGAGACAGAAAGGAAAAAAACTACATGATCTCACTTATATGTGAAATATAAAGTCAAATACATAGAAGCAGAGTGTAGATTGGTGGTTACCAGGAGCTGGGTAAGTGGGGGTAATGGGGGAGATTTTGGTTAAAGGATACAAATTGTAGCTATGGAAGATGAATAGAGATCTAATGTACAACGTGATGACAGTAGTTAATAGTACTGTACTGAATAGTGGAAATATCCTAAGAAAGCAGATTTCAAGTGCCCTTATAAGAGGTAACTATGTGAGAACAGGGTGTATTAATTAGCTTCATTGGGTCTGGGAGATCCCCTGGAGTAGGAAATGGCAATTCACTCCAGTATTTTTGCCTGGAAAATCCAATGGACAAAGGAGACTGGTGGGCTACAGTCCACAGGGTTGCAAAGAGTCAGACTGAGCAACTGAACACACACATACAATAATCATTTCTTTTTGTATACAGATGTCAAATCATTGTTTTACACCTTATATATATAGTCAACTTTTACTTTAAAAAATGCTATTAAAAAAGAAAATATAAATAATAGTGTTGCTGTTATTATTGTTCAGTTAATAAGTTGTGTCCAACTCTTTGTAACCCCATGGACTGTAGCACAGTCCATGGCTCCTCTGACCTCCTCTATCTCCCAGAGTTTGTTCAAAGTCTGGCCCATTGAGTTAGTGATACTCTCTAATTTTCTCATCCTCCACAGCCTGCCTCTCCTTTTGTTTCAATCTTTCCCCGCACCAGGGTCTTTTCCAATGAGTCAGCTGTTCTCATCAGGTGGCCAAAGTATTGGAGCTTCAGGTTCAGCTCAGTCCTTTCAGTGAATATTCAGGGTTGATTTCCTTTAGGATTGACTGATTTGGCCTCTTTTCAGTCCAAGGGACTCTCAAGAGTCTTTTACAGCACCGCAACTTGAAAGCATCAATTCTTTGGCACTCGGCCTTCTTATGGTCCAGCTCTTACATTCATACATGACTACTGGAAAAACCATAGCTTGGCATCTCCAAATATCTTGTGTCTCCATCAGCTTCAGGTAAAATGAGCATCTATTTAGAGTAGAAGACAGCATCCAGCAGTAGGTAGTGCTGATTAATTACTGATCTCATGCTAGTCATACTTCTACAAAAAGCTCAAATAATAAAACTGCAGTGATAATTGAGTTTATTGGCAAAATTCCAGATTCATTCGTATATCCCTTATATTTATTCTATGGGGCAAAATTGGATGACTATTGTTCTTAACATTTGGTTGTTATGCAGGGGGTCAAAATAGGTACAGTAAGCTTCCAGTGGCAATATACCATATATAATCAATAGAGCAGCAGGTTCTAATTCCAAGATTTATACAAAGGCTCTGTTTGCTTACACACTGTTTTTGGACATTTTAATTTGATTTCCAATCACTTTCAAATTGGAATATTTTGTATGATTTCCAACTTCCTTTGAAAGATCTGGAGGGGTAACAGCCTGGGCCCATATTTCTTCATGGTAGCCGGAAGTCAGAATTCTCAGATTGATTGAAATGGTGGCCCCAATTAAAGGCCTCAGTGTGACTTCGCAATCCTTTTGTTTAGAGAGGTCTCTTTCACCATCCCTTGAATCTAGGCAAGCCTTGTGATTTGCTTTGATCAGTAAAACATATCAAACGGAATCTGGCATATACCAGTGTCTCTCTTGAAACCCTGTGGTTGTCATTGAATAAACGAGCCTAAGTACCTGTAGGAAGATGAGACCACCTGGAGGAGAATCCTGTTGCCCCAGTGTAGGCCACCCTAGACCACTGCTTCTAGCCAGTCTGACAGCTGATGCCAGACTCATGAAAGAGCCCAACTAAGAGCAGGAGAACTGTAGATTTATGAATAGCAAAAGGAGTTTACTGCTTCGGGCTTCCCAGGTGGCTCAGTGGTAAAGAATTCTCCTGCCAGTGCAGGAGACGCAGGCTCGATCCCTGGATCAGGAAGATTCCCCTAGAGGAGGAAACAGTAATCCACTCCAGTATTCTTGCCTAGGAAATCACATGGACAGAGGAACCATCACAAAAAGTCAGACACAACTCAGCCACTGAGCATGCACGCATTTACTGCTTTAAATCGCTGGGTTTTGGCGTGGTTTGTTATATAGCAATCACAAACTAATACAGGAGAAAATGGATAATCTCTAGTCCTATTTAGGTAACATTTATTTCAGCAAAACCAACATTTAACACACTTAACAATTAAGTCCTTTATATATATATATATATATATATATATATGTACATATTTCTTCAGTTTAAGTTTTATCTGGGGGTGGGTGGAGAAGAAGGAGCGGTAGAGGGCAGGAAGCTTGGCCATGTATGCTTAAATTTTTTTTTTTATTCATTCATTTATCTGGCTGTGCCAAGTCTTTAGTTGCAGCACGTAGAATCTAGTTCCCTGACCAGTGATCAAACCCAGGCCTTCTGCATCAAGAGTGCAAAGTCTTGTCCACTGGACTACCAGGGAAATCCTGCCGTGTGTTAAAGAGTCAGTAATCGGAGTCCCAGGCTGGGTGAGCATTCTGGTTTGAAAATTCTGTCTCTCTCAGCATCACAGCAGAGTCCTAGCCTAAGGGTCAGAAGATATTTACTCTAATCTTGGTTCTGCTGACTGTGTTGCTCAGTTGCTCAGTCATATCCGACTCTTTGTGACCCTATGGATAGCAGTACACCAGGCTCCTCTGTCCATGGGATTTCCTAGGCAAGAATACTAGAGTGGGTTGCCATTTCCTTCTCCAGGGAATCTTCCAGACCCAGGGGTCGAACCCATGTCTGTTGCATCTCCTGCACTGGCAGGCAGATTCTTTACCACTGCATCACCTGACTGTGTGAACTTTGGCAAATCTCTTAACCTCTTTAGCCTCAGTTCCTCATCCACTGAAAAAAAAAATGGCTGTAATAATATCGACTGGTGATCTCATGGTTGGAATCAAGTGAGATGGTGCTATGAATGCACACCAAAGACTGACTAATAGTCATCTGCACACACGTGTGTGAGATGATGTGACCTGAAGCCTTAGCTGATCATACCCTGGTTTGGTCTGGACTATTTAAAAATATCTGATACCACTTAAGAATTTCAATTAACTTTTAAAAAGTCAATGTTTGATCTATATTTTGTCAAATGCCTGGATTTTATAAAATAAACAAATAAGTTTTGTTCTGCTTACCAGGCAATGCACGTTTTATTCCCCACCCTAGTCTCCCTGCCAGATGCAAGTAGTAAACATTCTGTAGTCAGAGCCATGAGCTTCTCAGCTGCCCTTGGATGTCACCCCTGTTAGCTCTGTTGTCTTCTGAGTTCACTGTTCTTACTGCCTTGGGCTTACCCTCTGGTAGACCATCAGGAGATGACACCTAATGTGGAGCAGAAATCCTAGTTTTGGAATTGAGTACAAGTAACGGCAGTCATGAAATTAAAAGACACTTACTCCTTGGAAGGAAAGTTATGATCAACCTAGATAGCATATTCAAAAGGAGAGACATTACTTTGCCGACTAAGGTCCGTCTAGTCAAAGCTATGGTTTTTCCTGTGGTCATGTATGGATGTTAGAGTTGAACTGTGAAGAAGGCTGAGTGCCGAAGAGTTGATGCTTTTGAACTGTGGTGTTAGGGAAGACTCTTGAGAGTCCCTTGGACTCCAAGGAGATCCAACCAGTCTATTCTGAAGGAAATCAGCCCTGGGATTTCTTTGGAAGGAATGATGCTAAAGCTGAAACTCCAGTACTTTGGCCACTTCATGTGAAGAGTTGACTCATTGGAAAAGACTCTGATGCTGGGAGGGATTGGGGGCAGGAGGAGAAGGGGACGACAGAGGATGGGATGGCTTGATGGCATCACCGACTCGATGGACGTGAATCTGAGTGAACTCCAGGAGTTGGTGATGGACAGGGAAGCCTGGCGTGCTGCAATTCATGGGGTCCTGAGGAGTCAGACACGACTGAGCGACTGAACTCAACTGAACATTATGTACTATCTGGTATGAGTTTTCTAGTGTCCTGTTTCTAACAGAGGAATAAGGGTAGTACGTTAATGAATCAGATATTTTTCTACTCTTCTGGGGGAAAAAAAAGTTGTTATTTGCCTTGACTCTGTCAAAGAAAGGCAGACTTGTGTCTGGTAGGAGCATCCGTTTTTCTAAAATATTATATATCTGACATAATTGCAGATGTTCTTATTCTGAATAAGAAAAAGGAAAGTGAAAACAGGAAAGGGAACTAATATGTGAATAACTCCCACTAGAATATGATCTTCCTAAGAGCAGGGCTGTTCACCACCAGGTCCCCACGCCTAGGAGAGTGATGACCATAAAGTCCATTGAGCACGCTGATGAATGAACTGCTTCTCTTGACCTTTGCCTACGTCATCTTCTTTGAACCTTGAAAGCCAATTATTCCACTTCATCAATGAAATGACTAAGGCTCTGACAGGTTAAGTAATGTCTCAAGGGCCACAGTTATTAAGTGATAGAGTAAGCGAAGCCATCACAATGAGAAGCCTGCATACCCCAACCAGAGGGTAGCCTATTGCTTGCCACAACTAAAGAAAGCCCACACACAGCACCGAAGACCAAACGCAGCCAAAAATAAAATAAATAAATAAAAATTTTAAAGTGATGGTGGGCCTGCTCTAAGACATACACATCTCAGTTACCTTGTGATGACCAGGTGTCATCACAAGAATGCAGCATAACATTAAGAGGACATATCCCTTCAGCCAGGAAGCTTTGGGGGATCTTTTGGTTTTTCTTCACTTGCTCTGAAGCTGTTAGGTGAACCCTGAGGCTGGCAGGTAGCTCTGGAAGTCACCAGGAGCTGAATTTAAGGTCAGCTAAAACACTAGAGCTATCCAGGGTCAGACAGGAAGAAGACTGGATCATGATGGATGTCAGATTGTGGTTCATTTGGGGACTCAAAGCCAGAGAATGTGTATACATGAGGGAAGGGAAGTGGCTGATGTTTCCCCTGTCTAAAACATAACTGTCTTGGGAGTTCCCTGGCTGTCCAGTGCTTGGGACTTGGATTTTTACTGCCATGGCCCGGGGTTCAATCCCTGGCTGGGGAACTAAGATCCTGCAACACGCAGCATGGCCAAAAAAATTAAACAAACACAAGAAGTGTCTAAATTATTTTACAGAAAGTGTTCCATATGATGTTATTTTTCAGGTGCTCCCCCCCAGAGAAGGAAAAAACATGCTTAAATCAGGTAGGAAAATGTCTCCTTTCCCTCTCTGCCCTCCCCCTGAGCCACATCCCTCACTCCATCTTGCCAGTTTACATGTACTCTTAAGTAGCTCTCAACTCAACTGTGAAGAAGCAATGAATGGATATTCTTAAGAGCTAACCAGAATTTTTTAATGCACTCAAAACCATACAGGAAGCACAAGAACATGGAAATCCCAGCCTCTGAACCTTTGGGTAATTAGCTGGGTGGTTATTCCAAAAGGGTATTAGAACTGTGAGTTCAAGAAATATATACATGATCCTATCTTATGTTTCCACAAGTCAGGTTTTATAGTTGTGTGGGGATGTCATTATCATCATCATCACTGTTATCAGTTAATAGTTTATGGCGCTTCAATTCAGTGAAGATACTGCGTACCAGGTACTGTCTAGGACTTTACCTTTCTAAAGATACAGTCTCTGTCTTCAAAGAGTGGTGCGTCTCCTTTTCTAGGATAGAGGTTAAGATGAAAGATCTTCTTTGCATGTGTGGCAGCACCATGCAGCATGTGGGATCCAGTTCCCTGGCCAACGATCAAACTGGCACCCCCTGCATTGGAAGCTGGAAGTCTTAAGCACTGGACCACCAGAGAAGTCTAAGATGAATGAATTTGATGTGGTGATGAGTTTGGAAAGTCAATGTAGCCCTGAAAGTCCCAGGAAGAGAGAACACTGCAGAGTGTTAACTTACAAAGTCCTTGCAGAGATAACCAGTGTGACTCCAGAATGGAATGCTGCAGGGGCCAAAGAGTGAAGCCTGAGAAATCACCACTGGATTCAGTCATGCAAAATGTTGGTGACAAACTTTCCATGGTGAGCCCAGACAGGAACCAGGCAGCAAGAGGTTAGCAAATCAGACAGAACCAGGAACTGAAGAGAGGGGCTTGATCACACAAGGAAACCAAGATGCAGGGTGATAGCTGAGGGAGGGAACAGAGCAGAGGGAAGATGTTTCCAAGAAAAAATAAATTCAGAAGTGGCAAATTTTGATAATGATTGAAGTTTGTGAATGGGTAAAAAGGAGCTCCGGCTTCCCAGGTGGCGCAGGGGTAAAGAATCTGCCTGCCAAGGTAGGAGAGGCAGAAGAAGCGGATTCAATCCGTGAGTTGGGAACATGGCTTGGAGGAGGAAATGGCAGCTTTCTTTGGTGTTCTTGCCTGAAAAGTCTCATGGACAGAGGATCCTGGTGAGCTATAGTCCATGGAGTCTCAAAGAGTTAGACACAACTGAGTACAAAAAGGAGTTCACTATAATTCTGTCTACTTGGCAGATTTTCTTTAAGTGTAGTTGATTTACAATGTTATATTAGTCCCAAATGTACAGCATAGTGATTTAATGTTTAGATTATACTCTATATAAATTTATTATAAAATATTGGTTATGCTTGACAGATAATTTTTAACTTCCATAATAAAAGTTTAGGAAGAGAAAGGTAAGCAACCTAGCATATGGGAAAGAGAGTAGCGAAATGAATAAAGGGTTGTTACTAAATGTATAGGGCTTTCTCCTAGCTCAGTCTGTAAAGAATCCACCTGCAATGCAAGAATCTGCCTTCAATGCAGGAGACTGGGTTTCGATTCCTGGATCTGGAAGATCCCCTGGAGAAGGAAATGACAACCCACTCCAGTATTCTTGCCTGGAAAATCCCTTGGACAGTGGAGCCTGGTGGGCTACAGTCCATGGGGTTGCAAGAGTCGGTTTAGCAACTAAACCACCATCCCCACTAAATGTATATGAAAGAATAACAATAATTGAGCGCACAGTGTCAGAGGAGGTGTGTTGAAGTGGAAACAAGAGCACAAGTGAGGGAATTTACCTTCTTTTAAGAAATATAATGAAAATCAATGAAAATAAGGATAAAATTTGAGTTGAAGAGGAAGTGTTGATATAAAAATATTATAAATGTAAAAGGAAGATGAGAGACTTTCCTGGCTGTCTAGTGCTCAAGACTTCTAGTGGTCAATCTTCCACTTCAGGGGGTGAGGGTTCAATCCCTAGTCAGGGAACTAAGATCTTGCATTCCATAAGGCAAAAAAAAAAAAGAAGAAGACAATGAATGAAGGAACATGGGCTTCTTTTTCCACAAAGTGGGAAAAGAGATTATAAAAAGCAAAGGAATGGGGACCAAAGGAGGGAGGGCTTGGGAATGTGGAAAGGGCTACAATAACAGCTTTGGAATGCAATGGGGAATGAGTGACTATGGGGGAAGACACACTGCTAAGTAGGGCCCTTCCAATAGACATCAGCAAAAATTTTGAATGGGTCCACACTTTGAGAACTACTGTCTAAAGCATGCAGAAATCAGCAAGCCAGAGTGGTGAGAGTTCTCTTGTAATCTCAGAACCTTCTGAAATCTCCAAGCTAGCAGTAACAATCTTAAGAACAAAGGTTGCTAGAGCAAGAAGCAACTGTCCAAAACATCCCACACAGGGCACATCCCGTGGGAAGTCAATTGGCCCAAAATACTAAGTGTGCACAATTTCACCACACAGTCTTAGCACCACACGCGTGTCATATGACATGTCTACCAGCATCACTTGGAAACTTGTTAGCATTGCAAAACCTCAAGTTCCACCCTAGACCTTCTAAATCAGAATATTAATTTTAACAAGCTTGCAGATGAATTATATGCACAGCAAATTCTGAGAAGCCATTTTCTGTAACTTTGCTAAAATCTTTAATACACATATAGGTAATCACAGTAATGCTAACTTCAATAAAGAAAAGTACTGCACCTCTGCAAAGTCCCTCAGGCTGTACCGGATACTGAGAAGACCATTAAAGACCTCTAGGATGTATTCTCTACCCTCTAAGTTTGATCAGCATAGTTATTACTGGGAAATTTTTTTTTTTTGCAATTATAGTTTAGATTCTAAAGGAAAGTTGTTTAACTCTGATTTTCTGTGATTTGGAGCTTGTCAATCAATTGCAAGTGAGTGATGCTTACCATTCAACTCAGGCTTCTGGACACCATTGTCAGCAGAGGAGGGCAGCCCAAGCTGGCCACAGAGTAAGCACATGTCACACCAGCTGCCTACACCAAGACTTGCTTTTTAAAAAATTACTTATTTATTGTAATTGGAGAATAATTACTTTACAATATCATGATGGAGTTTTCCATACTTCAGTATGAACCCACCATGGATATACATGTGTCTCCTCCATCCTGA
This sequence comes from Neotragus pygmaeus, assembly GCA_006410875.1. Lineage (NCBI taxonomy): Eukaryota > Metazoa > Chordata > Mammalia > Artiodactyla > Bovidae > Neotragus > Neotragus pygmaeus. The sequence continues at coordinate 261,364 of SJYV01021435.1, read as the reverse complement.
ACCCCTGTCCCACCTCCCTACCCATTCCATCCCTCTCTGACAATCTTGAAGACTTGCCTTTTTTAAACTTGGTTTTAATATTTTCAACANTGGAGTTTTCCATACTTCAGTATGAACCCACCATGGATATACATGTGTCCCCTCCATCCTGAACCCCTGTCCCACCTCCCTACCCATTCCATCCCTCTCTGACAATCTTGAAGACTTGCCTTTTTTAAACTTGGTTTTAATATTTTCAACACCCTACCCTCTGTCCATGGAATTCCCCAGATAAGAATACTGGAGTGGGTTGCCATTCCTTTCTCCAAGGGATCTTCCGGACCCAGGGGTCGAACCCTGGTCTCCTGTATTACAGGCAGATTCTTTACTGTCTGAGCCACCAAGAGAGCCCTATTTTATTCTTACCCATTTTCGTCTCTTGCTCAGTGCTTTTGCAACTGGAAATCAGTCCTTAAAGTCAACGTGAGCATGTTTGGGCAGCAGGGCAGCCTGAGCCCTTCCATCTCCCTGGACACTGCCTCTCCTTTTCCTATGATAAGCAGCGTGTGGGCTTGGGTTCAAATGCTGACTTTATGCTTTCTACTGCATGGTCCTCAGCAAGCTCCTTACCCCTCTGAGCCTCAGTTCTTCTCATATAAGAAAGAGTGAGTTACTGCATCCACTTCAGACGGCACTGTCAATTAAATGAGCTAACAATGAAAAGCATTAAAGGCTTCCAGCAAGGAGCAAATGCACAATCAACATTGTGTGTGTGTTTGTTAGTGTGTGTTACTCGCTCAGTCGTGTCCGACTCTTTGCAACCCCGTGGACTCTAGCCCACCAGCCTCCTCTGTCCATGGGATTTCCTAGGCAAGAACACTGGAGGGGATAGCCATTTCCTTTTCTAGGGGATCTTCCTGACCCAGGGATTGAACCTGAGTCTCCAGCATTGCATGAAGATTCTTTACCGTCTGAGCCATCAGGTAAAGCTATATAATTTTGTCAAAATTTTTTCTTGGCAATAAAGTTTCAAAGGTATGTTATCTTCTTAGACAAGCTTCAGTATTTTCCAAATTTCACTTCTTTTATGTTTTGTATTGCTTTCAAGTATATTTGTAAACTTTCTAAAAGTAAATATGACTGAAGAAATACCTGTGTAGAGCCATAGACCAAATACATGTATATATATTTGGCCCATATATATAATTATATATTCATGAAATTATATATGCTTTATATTGTTATTGGTATATAATTATATATAATTTCATAAAGTAAATATAACTGGGGAAATACCTGTGCAGAGGCATAGACCAAATATATGTATGCATATATATATCTGGTATAGTACACGTATACTGCAGGTATTTCCCCAGTCATATTTACTTTATGAAATTATATATATAGTTATATATATTTATAATTATATAAAATTATTTATATATTTCATAAAGTCAGATTTATAAACATAAGAAATAAATGCAGTGTTCACATGTCTCTGCCTTTAAACGATGACATGAATTTCTTAATTTAGTCTACTTTAGAAACTGTGAGTACACTTACTTTAGAACGTCAATGAGTGATGTTCCACTTTATGGGGAGTGAGTGGGGGCTGAGTTTCTATTGAAAGCTAACTTTCCACCTATAACCATAGCAACATAAGGCTAAAAAGAGAAAGATCGCTGAAACCAATCAATATTTGGGCAGGTCTCGGGAAAGATTCATCAGCCAAGGTTCGTGCCTCTCTGAAGGGTCAAGTTGTGCCCTTTTGTACTGAGACCTGGGTTGGGGAGGGTCACAGAGCGCCTCTTTGAGTCACAAGGCAGGGTGTGCTTGCAGTTGCTCATTCCAATTTTGAAACCAACTGGAGACATGGACTTTTCGGCGTTGATGGTGCTTTCAAAATTCCCAAGTCCAAATCCTAATCAAGCTGTGCCCACCCGTATAAAATAGAGGGAATTATCCAGAATATTCAGCCTGTAGCTGGAAAAGGCCCTTGATGTGAAGCTAAGTGCACACTGGCAGCCCTCTCTGTGTTGATCGAAACTCAGTGTATTAAGAATTACTTTGTGGTATTTGAGCTTCGCCTCTGGAGCCAGACTCCCTGGGTTTGAATCCTACCTCTACTACTGTGGCAGGTTAAAGACTGCCACAAATGCTTGGAGACTCTTTTCATACAGAGGTAGAGTCTGTGCCCCTCTCCTTGCATCTTAGAGGATTCTGATGCAGAGAATAGGACAACAGTGGTCCCTGACAATAGACCCTGTTCCAGTTTCTGACTCAGGTTTTAAGAAAGTGATAGCTTCTGTTTCTTGTCTCTTGCGTCGTCATATAAAATCTCACTTTGCTGTTGTTCAGTTGCTAAACCATGTCCGCCTCTTTGAACTCCATGGACTGTCGCACTCCAGGCCTCCCTGTCCCTCATCACTTCCCAGAGTGCACCCAAATTCATGTCCACTGAATTGGTGATGCCATCCAACCATCACATCCTCTGCTGCCCTCTTCTCTTGCCTTCAATCATTCCAGGCAACAGGGGCTTTCCCAATGAGTCGGCTGTTTGCATTAGGTGGTGAAAGTATTGGAGCTACAGTTGCAGACCCCTAAGACTACAAGGGGAAGAGAGGGGCCCTGCTGAGCCCAATCATATTACCCTTCCCAAAGGGTTAGGGTTAGGGTTAGGGCCTACAACCCTAACCATCTTGGGCCACCCTTTGTAGCGATCTTGGGCAATGCAGCCCCCAGCTGAACAAGAGCAAAGAACTCCAATGGTACTACCTAGAGCTGAACAATTACCTGATCTCCTTTAAAACAAGCTAGTCCTACTTCTTCTGCTAAGGAGCAGTTAACTCATTTAACCTCGTGCATGATTTTTTTTTTTTTAATCTCTTGTCACAAGTAAGAGGTGGTAATACTGTGGGATTGTGCCAGGTCCTGCAGCAGGTGGGATCTTCTATCTTTATTGTGGCATGCAAACTTTTAGTTGCAGCATGTGGGATCTATTTTTCTGATTTAGGGATCAAATCCCGGTCCCCTGCTTTGGGAGCTCCGAGTCTTAGCTGCTGGACTGCCAGGGAAGTCCCAAGGTGAAGTTTTCTTCACTGGAAAACCAGTGAAGTCAGAAAGCAAGTCAGATTTATTTTGTTCATTAGGACAGTACTTGGCACACTGTGGGTGCTTGAAACACACTTATGGATTGCACTCATTGCATTGAATTTATGATTCTTCATCAACTGCCAGGCGAAGAGTTTAGCAGACTGAGAAACACTAATAAGTGTCACCCAAGCATTAATGCATGTCTCCTGCAGATGGTCAGAGTCACCTGGCAAACATCTCCCAGGCCTGTGCTCGTTGGCTTAGGGATGGAGTGCCTGCATCACTCCTAAGGTCCAGGAATCCCTGGACTTTCTGTGGCTGAATTTGCTGCCTGCAAACTCCCAGAGGATGTGGTCCAGGAGGGCAGCTGCCAAGCTCATATTCTCGTTTTCTTTCTACAAGGATCCCATTCTGTCCCTTTGAGAGTTGCCATCTGCTCTCACTTCTGAGGTCTTCTTCCTGCAGAACAGGAACCAGAGTGGGGCTCAGCCTCAGCCACCTCGTCCTCACTGTCTCTAAAAAGGAGGGCTCTAACCCTCACGATTCCAGGGCTTCACTGCTGAAGAGAGAGTGAACAGCGAACGTCAAGCATGGGCGTCACAACCTCATTGTCAGAATCTCACGAGTGTCTTGAGCAAGGACCCAGCCCTTCCTGAGGGTAAACTTCACCAAGGCTCCCTCCCCTCTCCTCCCCTTTCCCCAGATTAGATTGCCACTTCCTGCTTGCAGGTCTAAAGGCACAATGAATTGTTGAACAATAAATGAGTTAATCACCCTCAAAGTGTCTGAAATCAGGGCATTCCAGAAGGGTGACTATCCCACAGCATTTCCCTTTCTGCATACAGGATATAAATGACCTCATAGCTCCTCATGTACCACATCTTTTTAAAAACCATGGAAGAAACCTCAACTGTGGTCCATGGTATCTTCTATTTTCACCTGTTCACTTAGTGATCGGTAACCCGTGTTCCTAGTCTGAAAAGTCTAGGGCATCAGGGCTGTGTTGACCAGTGTTATTCAAATTTCTTGAGTAACTTCTAGGGGCAAAAGTCTCTGAAGAAAGAAAAAATTGCCCAGGCTCCAAAGGGGAGCTGCCTAGCTCCAAGATGGCATCTACAAAGATCAACTCCACTCTTACATCCTGAGAACTTTGGACTTCCTCCTGGCACTTTCAGAACTCCTTGTCAAAGCTGGTGGGTTACAAAGAAAGCTCATTTGCACCTGTTGAAAAGCGACAGCCAGCAAAGTGATAACAGTCTTTATCTGCTGGTGGTAGGAACATGGCTGGTTTTTCTTCCTTCTGCTAATCTGTATAACTGACTTTTCTACCAAAAAAAAAAAAAAAANTGCCTGGAGAATCCCAGGGATGGGGCAGCCTGGTGGGCTGCCATCTATGGGGTCGCACAGAGTCGGACACAACTGAAGCGACTTAGCAGCTCAGAAGAAACGGATCGAAAAAAAATTGTGTAAATTAAACTTCTTTTTATTCATGGAAAGTGGTCAGTGTAGTAATCAAACTGTCCAGCTACATTACTAATGACTTGTGCTAGCATCCACCACTGAATGATAGGTGTTTAATGAATGAAGACACCATAAAAAATGTCAACAGTTGTTATCTAAGGGGAAATGGGATAATGAGTCACATTGATTTCTTCTTGTATTTTCTATATTGAAACTTTCCACAAGAAGTTGTTATTTTGTAAGCAGTAATAGTATATTACTTATATTGTACATTTATTAAGTAAATGTATGATGTAAAGTATTACATACTTATATTATTTAGATAAATTTAAAGGAAATGGCAACCCACTCCAGTGTTCTTGGCTGGAGGATCCCAGGGACGGGGGAGCCTGGTGGGCTGCTGTCTATGGAGTCACAGAGTCGGACACGATAAGCGACTTAGCAGCAGCAGCAGCAAAGGTACATACAGCTGATAACATTTTGAAATTGAAAAATAATTACTTTACATAAACTAGTTTCATAAGAACCTATTTCTGCATTGAATGCTGTTCCTGTCACAGTGCCCGACTCATTGTGTATAGAGGCAGCTTAGATGGTTAATTTTCTTTTGCTGTCATGTTTTTCCATGTATAAATTAAGAGCAATTGCATCAGTCCAAATACAGGATACTCTTCCAAAATATATATTTAAAGCCCATTAATAGCTTTTATATTTAAATATAAATTTACAGATCTAATTGTGATTTAAAGCTTTCCTCTGGCTTTTATTAATTGTATTATTGGTTACTTGGTATCAAAATCTTAAGGGAGTTCAAATTTTGGCTTTCATCCCTGAATCATTTTTATCAACATTTCATGTGCATTTTATGTCTAATTAAGTTTAAGATTATAATTAAAAATGAAAAGTACAGAAAATTGATCTCTATTACAGAATCATAATTTATGATTACTAAGGAGATCAGTCCTGGGTGTTCTTTGGAAGGAATGATGCTAAAGCTGAAACTCCAGGACTTTGGCCACNATGGCATCTACAAAGATCAACTCCACTCTTACATCCTGAGAACTTTGGACTTCCTCCTGGCACTTTCAGAACTCCTTGTCAAAGCTGGTGGGTTACAAAGAAAGCTCATTTGCACCTGCTCAGAGTGTTGAAAAGCGACAGCCAGCAAAGTGATAACAGTCTTTATCTGCTGGTGGTAGGAACATGGCTGGTTTTTCTTCCTTCTGCTAATCTGTGTAACTGACTTTTCTACCAAAAAAAAAAAAAAAAACCTACATTATTTTGTAATAAGAAAAAAGTCACAATAGTTCATGGTTGTTCAGAAAGAAGTGTGTCCCGCTGTACCCATACAATTCACACGCGGTATGAAAAAAGAAATTTTTTTTTAATTTCTAAAGAATAAAACCTATTAAGGAGAGCATAGCCCAGGCATGGGTGACAAAGAATCTTGTTTTAAAGTCTTGGTTCCTTGTCTTATTATGTTGGGAAGACCTTATGATATGTACTTAATCTCTGAGCCCTAGGGCCTTCCCCAGTAGAAAGGACATGACATCTTCACAGTGTAAGCTTAGTACATCATGCATGCTCAATAAATATTTGTTTTTCTTCTTGCCCCATTGCTGAGATCTCAGAAAGTATCCTTATAGAGCGACCAGTGCACGTTTCATAGAATCTTCAGAAGAAAACTCAGCATCCAACCAATCTGACTTCTCTGGAATCAACCAACCATAGCTTTCCTGGTCAAGGGTCCCTGATCTATGGCAGATTGTAGCCCACTGCTTCCCTGGGAAGAAGCGGCCAGCTTCATGGCAGGACAGGTCTTACCACGTTACAATGCTACTTGCTTTTTATTTATCTACAACTTGACTGTCTGTGAAATTCTACCTGCTGTCTTTCTCTTAACCTCTAGGCTCTCAACCAAGGGCTAGCAGGCTCCCTTTTCATCCCACAGTCCTTCAGCTGTTAAGCAACACCAGTACCCAGCAGGGACGGTCACTGCATGACGTAGGGCTTGGTCTAGGCATGGCAGAAGCTTTCTTAAAGTGACACAAAGCATACTAGTAACAGAATGCTGCCCCAGACACTTGGCAAAATTTCCAATAAAGGTCCATCTTACCTCCTCTTACACTTTCTAACTGCTCTTTTAATTTTGTCCAATCTACCTCCAATCCCCTCATCAATATTTTCCTTCTCTTCCACCCAATACCAACCTCCCTTTCTCCTTACCTTTTTCAAAGATGGAGCTTTTTATTCCTGCATAGAAGATATAGCTGAACAAGTTGATTGGGGATGGTTTTTGCTAATTCTATCATGCCAGGTAGGGAAGAAAATAGAACCTAATGGAATAGCAGGTATAGAAATAGAGCAAGCAGACAACAAAATAAATAATCATCCTGATTTTGTCCCTTAAAAAATTCCTGTGGGCCCGAGCTCAAAAATACCCAACTAGACCATCAAATTGCTATTTTCCTATTGAGGAAAACAGAAGCTCTTTCAAATAACTCTTTTGCATTCCAGGCTTTCAGCGGAAAAGGCAAAGACATGCACTGTAGACCATTAAGTACTTAGGAGACATGTTTTAGCTAGGATGTAACTCAATTTTACTGTGATTTATAAAGAGCCTGGGGAAAATATTTCTTGATTTGGGCAGGCCTTTGTCAGATTAAAGGTGCCGTAGGCCCAGATGCTGTTTGTTCCAGCCCTAAGTTCGATTGCAACAAGGTTGAGTGTCTTGTCTGTGCTGGTGGATTATTAACAGAGGTTATTGGTCTCCATGGCAAAATGATTGCAATGAACGTAATCTTATTTATGAGGGTGCAGGGAGGAAAAAAAAAAAAAAGAGCTTCAGGTCAGGGAGAATATAAATGACCATCACAATTGAGGTTCTGTTACATTTGAGAAGCTGAAGCAACTCCCAGGACCCAGCTCACAGGCTGATTTTGCTTCTCGGCTCCAAAATAAGACTTGATTTGGGGACAATTGTTACGACTCTGCAACTGATAACTTTGAAGAGAACCTGCAAGGAAGGCAGCAAGGGGGCTTGATCGCACACCCACATCCTCTATCCCCAGCATGTGCACGGGGAAGTGTGCCAAGTGCCTGGGGGGCACCCTCATCCCCCTGTCTGTGTTTGGCCTCCTCGCTAACATCCTGCTATTTTTCCCTGGAGGAAAAGTGATAGACAACAATGACCATCTTTCCGATGAGGTCTGGTATTTTGGAGGAATATTAGGAAGCGGAGTCTTGGTGAGTAAGGAAACCTTAACATCTCCCCCCAAAGATTTTCATCCTATCTTTTTTAAAATTGGGTACTTACTGAACAGGAAGAGATTTAGTTGCTAACAAAAGCCCAAGAACTGCATGATGAAACGTTAAGTGCCTCAATTTTTTCCCTTCCTCATAGGGACCGGCCAAGGAATCCCCAGACTTAGGCTGGCAGCTCCCATGGGGCAGTAGACTTCCCTGAACCAAACTGAGTGCTATATAATTTATTTCAACAAGATAATGGTAGGGTGCGGGGTTGTGGGGGGTCGGGGAGTGAATATACTTTTTCTAGTAAATTCATTGAAAACTACCAAGAGAAACAGGTGTCAGTGAATTCTTCGTCCAATTCTTTGGTAGTGATTTCTTTATCCCTTATTTCCAACATAGACTAGGAACTTCTGGTTTAGAGAGAGAAAACTTCATGTTTCATGACAATCGAAGACAAGTTTTTTGTCCTTCTCCTAACCCACCATGTAAATGGAAACTCAGTGTCAGATCTTGATATATTGCTTCATTGGATTTGCAGTTAGGCCAAATAGAACCTAAATATTCCATAACACTCGTATACCCACCAGCCAGACTCCATTAGCTGTTGGCCCCCAAGTCCCAGGTTGGAAATGTGGCTCCTTACACAGGCAGGCAGGCGTGGGGCGCCCCTTTCACATGCCAGACCACAAGATGTTTCTTTTGCTTGTAGATGATCTTTCCTGCCCTGGTGTTCTTGGGCCTGAAGAACAATGACTGCTGCGGGTGCTGTGGCAATGAGGGCTGCGGGAAGCGCTTTGCGGTGAGTGCCTGCGGAGGACGGGAGAGGGGATCAGCCACCAGACCCGCTCCGGGGGCCACTGCCTTCCTGTGCTGGGCATTGAGGAGATGAGTTACCAGCCCCAGGCAATACTCTGAGGGCAGCTGGTACAGAGATAATGATGGGATTCTTGCTGGTGCAAAGTAACAGTAATCATAAATTTTTAAAACCATAGCCCTCCTATTTATAGAATATGAGTATCATTCAAAAGGTTACTAACAGTCAGGGATATCAGAGCTGGAAAACTGCAGTGATGCCATAGAAAGAATGAAGGCTTGAGGACTTCGCTGGTGGTCCAGTGATTAAGGTGTTTCGCTTTCAGTGCAGGGGGCATGAGTTAGATCCCTGGTCAGGGAACTAAGATCCTGAATGCAGCACAGCTTGGCCAAAAGAAAAAAAAAAATTTAATAAAATGCTAACTAAAAGTACAGCTTAATAAAGAAAAGACTGCAGGCTTGGAAGGCAGAGATGGGGGCTGTGGCTGCCTCTGCTGCTGAGAAGCCCTGAAACCTTGGGCAAGTCAATTCCCTTCTCTGGCTCTGTGTTGCCTCTTCTGTAAAGGTGGGGCTGGGACAGGATAACAGATGGTGACTTCTCCTGATAGCCCCCTAAACTCTCCATCTACGCCCCTGCCAGGATCACTGCCTCAGAGGCTCCGCACTTCCCTTCTTCTACCCCAGTTTTCCCCCCAGCCGCCTGTTTCCTTTCTTGTTTTCTGTAGCCATCCATCTTTAGTGGGCAAGCTACAGAAAATAGGCTTCACCATTCCAAGCTGGAGTGGGAAGGCTGGGAGTGGGGTTGAGTCCCATGTCCTCAGCTGGGGTGCTCTTTGCCTCCCTCTGTCCATCTGTTAAGATGAGGAAGTTGGACTAACTCAGAATTTCCCGAGGACAGACAAGCTCTGCTGGCACACAGATTTGCTCTATCTTTCAATATATAGAAAGATATTTTCTTTTAATTCTCCTTCAATCCTCTTAAATCTATCAAGAAAACCCTTACTTTGATGGAAAAAAAGTCTTTGCTATTTCTAATTCTCTGTAATCTCCCTAACGAGTCTCCAGTTCCAGGAATGCGAGAAACATTAACTAGAAATTCAATAATATTGTGTTTATGTGTATTGATGATTCGAGCTTTTTATTCATAGAGGTGATATAAATGAATAAAATAGAGAGCTGATTTAAAGAAAAGTATTGAGTTCAGATACATTGATGTGGCAAAAATGAAGAAGGCTGAGACAGAATTATTGGCTGGATGATGAATCAACCAGCACTTGATCTAATCTCCAGAGTCAGTTGTCCATCTAAAAGAACCCCAATGATAAATTATACATTCCTACCTTTAACCTCTAAAAGGGAAAATATTGCAACTTATCCTGAAACATAAACATTCCTAACATTTCTTATCATTATTTCCTCATCTAGTCAACTAAAAAATATCTCTACTGTGCTGTGCTTGGTTGCTCAGTCATGTCCAACTCTTTGCAACCCCAAGGACTGTAGCCCACCAGATTCCTCAATCCATGGGGATTATCCAGGCAAGAATACTGGAGTGGGTTGCCATGCCCTACTGAATACATGTGAAGAGCTGAGGCTAGTGCACTGTGAATACCATGATGCTTTTCCACTCGAGACCAAGGATCATTCACAGAGAATGTTATCACTTTTCAAACACAATCAAGCATTGATTATTATAGCAACATTTAAAATCATTATTGACAAAAAGATGCAAAAATCAACCACAATACATTTTATACAATTATGTAATTTGAGGCAAATTACAAATAATTGTGTAATTTGATACATTTGATTTTAAAAATTTGTATTATTGTTGTTGCTGCTTAGTTACTAAGTTGTGTCCAACTCTTTTGCAAACCCAAGGACTGTAGCCACAAGGCTCCTCTGTCCATGGGATTTTCCAGGAATACTGGAGTGGGTTGCCATTTCCTCTTCCAGGGGATCTTCCCAACCCGGGGATCAAACTTCCATCTCTTGCATTGCGGGTGAATTCTTTACCACTAAGCCACTAGGGAAGCTCCAGTGTGTGTTATATATAATTATTTTTTCATATACTTAATGATAAAGCAAAGAAGTAAATATGTAACTCATTTTCTCTTTGAAATCTAATGCCATTACACCTTGTGGATTTGGGGGGAATAAATCAGAGATGAGAATTTGAAAAAAAAAAAAAAAGAGCAATTAAGGAAATTGGATGAATTACATAGAAATCTAACAGCTCATTTCCTGGTGCTGAGTAGAAGGCTGAACATCAGCCAGTACAAAACCAGGGTTTTGGTTTCATTTTTGTTGTTGTTTTTTTCACACATAATCACAGTGAGAAGGGAAACAACATTTAAAGTACTGTGCAAAGCATGTTTTTAAATTAGATTTGTGTCAAATCCGAGAGGAAAGCAGAAAATTATTAAGCACAGTTGAATATATACAATCTGAAACACTTGGTCTGCTCAATGCAAGTCACCTGACTGGGGTCCCTCACCTCTCAAGGGGGATCCGTTCTTGATGTAAGTTGAGTACGACTCCTTCTAGCCACTAGCTAACTGTTCACAAGGGGAGTACCCTTCAAAGGACCAGCTCTGCCACTTGCAAACCAAAGCACCAGCCACAGCCGCCTTGCACCAGGGGTGACCACTCTCTAAGTGACCAGCAGAAAGATTTCTTGTTTTGGGTTCATTTGTTTGTTAATCAGCTGCCACCATTTAAAAATAGATTTCGCATGTACACAAAAGAAATCTAGATATCTTACTTCTTTTAAAAAACAAACAAAAAATAACCTGGTACTTCTGTGCCTATATTTTGGCCAAAAAACAGCCATCAGTCTGCAATGCAGGAGACATGGGTTCAACCCCTGGGTTGGGAAGATCCTCTGGAGAAGGAAATGGCTACCGACTACAGTATTCTTGCCTGGAAAATCTCATGGACGGAGAAGCCTGGTGGGTTATAATCCGTGGGGTTGCAAGAGGCAGAAATGAATGAGCAACTAAACCACCACCACCTGGGCATCACTGAGCTCTTTGCCCACCCCAAAAGGCCACGGGGTTCATGTCCCTGCTTTAGATGTTTCCTTAATGTTCCAAGGCTCTGAAGCCACAGTCAGTTTTTAAAGAAAGGTATCTACAAACATGGAGGATGGCATGGCAATCCACTCCAGTATTCTTGCCTGGAGATTCCCCATAGACAGAGGAGCCTGGAGGGCTATAGAACATAGGGTCGCAAAGAGTCAGACTTAGCACGCATGCATGCATTTACAAACATTTTGTCATACAAAAAGAAAAAACCCCTGCAGCATAATTTGATCGGTTCTATAATGCTAAAGATTTGAATTATTTTTCCAAAGGCTCACAATATTCCCTTCCAGGTGTATAAGGAACGCTGGGCTTCTGAGAGCATCATGTAAGAAATCCTATTGGGCAGAAGGCCTGTGAAGCAGGAACAAACTGGGCCAAGAGCTGCTGAGCCAAATCACGTGGCTGTCTTCATAGCTGTCTCTATCATTTGTTTCCTGGTCTGTCTCTCTCTTTCTTTGTTCAGTCTTTCTGAAATATTCTTCAGAAATTAGCTGCATCACTCTCTTCTCTTTCCTTGGGCAGTAAAACCAGGATGTAGGAATCAATAGTGGAAGCACAGCATGATTGTTGTAGAGATAAAGCAAGACAATAAGCTGGGGGAAAAAAAAATTTGAGGTTGCCTAATTGATGGTTTCAGAGTGAAACTAAAAAATGAAGGCTAAACATTCTCTGAGGCAGAGCAAGACCGAAACCCTGTCCCTGAGATCTGCACTCTTTTAAATAAATTAAGGTAAATAAGCGAAGAAGGCAATGGCAACCCACTCCAGTACTCTTGCCTGGAAGTCCCATGGGCGGAGGAGCCCGGGTGGCTGCAGTTCATGGGGTCGTGAAGAGTTGGACACGACTGAGCGACTTCATTTTCACTTTTCACTTCCATGCATTGGAGAAGGAAATGGCAACCCACTCCAGTGTTCTTGCCTGGAGAATCCCAGGGACGGGGGAGCCTAGTGGGCTGCCGTCTATGGGGTCACAGAGAATCGGACACGACTGAAGTGATTTAGCAGCAGCAGCAGCAGCAGGGTACATAAGAGCTGAGAAAAATGAGCCCTGGGACAAAAGCTGCAAGAAGAGGGAGACTTTCAAACTGGGCTTTGAAAACCCTGGTCTGGGTGTGTGGCTAGGTCTCACTCTCCTGCTCCCATTCTAGAAGTGTCGTAGCAGCTGATCTGTCCTCTAATCCATTAAAAAAAAAAAAAATTTTGACCTCTCAGGGTCCAATGGGCTTCCCCAGTGGCTCAGCAATAAAGAATCCACCTACAAGGCCGAAACTCAGGTTCGATCCCTGGGTGTGGAAGATCTACTGGAGGGGGATATGGCAACTCATTCCAGTACTCTTGCCTGGTAAATCCCATGGACAGAGGAGCTTGGGAGGCTACAGTCCATGCGGTCGCAGAGTCAGACGCGACTGAGCATGTACACACAGGGTCCAATGGGACAGCTAATTTATTTTATCAACTCTTTCCTGTTAAGTATGTACTGTAATAAGAGCCTTTGGAAAACCTTGACCTTAACTCGGAGGAGTGTCTCTAATAATTGGCCTGATAAAGGAGATATTTAGGGGCAGACAGGCATTTCAGCATCCTGAAAGTATATCATGCAGATAAAAGCCCACCCCACCCATAGGCAGGGCCAGACAGTGCACGGACCGGTTCTGAAGGAAGAGCTTGATCAGGTCATAAATTCGTCTATTCAGTGGAAGTCAGCACTTCTCCCCGCGTTCGACTCGGCTCTCTAGCGACCCCTAGGGACGCCTCCCGGTTGAGCACCTCTGACGTCAGTACTTCCTGAGGCCAAGAGCACCAACTGCTGACAGCCTCCGGCATTCCTTGAAAGGACCGTTAATTTGAAGGGGACTTAAGAAAGCCCTTTCTTGTGAAATAATTATCGTAAAAGAAGAAATGAAGTATGAAACCCTATTTCTTCTCTAAATGTTCTATGTTGCAAAACCCTCTGCTGTAAAATGGCCAATGCCCGTTGCTACCTTTCATAAGGTCATGGCAAGGGCTGGGAAAAAAAGGTTGTAAGCATTAGCGTCAGGGCAGAGGAGGTAGTACCAAGTGCCTGGGGTACTGGGGGCTCATAGAGCCTTCATAAATGCTTGTTGGATGAATGAAGTAAATGAATCTTCTGGAAGGATTTCAGGTCATTTCCGTACTTTATTAGGCTCAATTCTAACAATAGCTCTTTGAGGTAGACATTCCATTTCTCATTTTATACTTATAAAGGAAACTGAGGCTCTTGCAAGTTAAGTTTCTGACCACCACAAACTACCCCCTAGCCCCCAATCTGTATTCCCAAAACTGAGTCAGAAAATAAAAGGAGGGTATTAATGTTTAAGTAAAAAAATCAAGTAATCTCTATGTATCTCCTTTCTGAAAGGAAACTTCATGCCCATCAGAGATGTTTCCCCAGCATGTCGCCACTACCCCAAGCCTTGAAATACCCTGCCTCCTAAACCACCCACCTTTCCTCCCTTCTCAGCGGCCCCCGCCCCAGCCCCACACCTCCTCCAGGTGCTTCAGCTGACAGAACGACCCACACGCGGGGGCAGAGCTGGGGGTGGACCCCACCTCATCTGCCTCCAGAGTCTGATAAAGAGGAAGGTCTTAAACTGACACCTGGTGATTCGAGAGCATTCTCTTCCACTTCAAGGGAAGCATTTACAGCATTAACACATACATTAACACATGCTTCTTTAGAAATGCAAACTGAAGGTGTGTGTTAAGCAACCAGAAGACAGCCTGTTTACTTTTCTTTTTCTCCCCAGAGCTAGGCTGTCTGTATTTGTGGACGGTTAACATCTGTGAGGCTAGGGGTATTAAAATTTTATAATAAAGACATTTATCAAATGATTGTTAATGTCATGGAAATTCTTCAAATACTGGAAATAGGAAAGAGAGATCTCTGGGTATCTTCCCGGTGAAGTACTGTGCTGTGCTTAGTCGCTCAGTTAGGTCGGACTCTTTGTGACCCCATGGACTGTAGCCCATCAGGCTCCTCTGTCCATGGAACTCTCCAGGCAGGAATACTGGAGTGGGTTGCCAATCCTTCTTCCAGGGGATCTTCCCAACCCAGGGATCAAAGCCAGGTCTCCTGCATTGCAGGTGGATTCTTTACCAGCTGAGCTACCAGGAAAGCACCAGTGAAGTGCTAGGCATTATCTAATAGCCTACCCCACCAGGGGGTTATCGGGTTTTCTAGTCGTGTGTACCTTTGATTCCCGATTTACTATTGATTAGGCAATCAATGTTCTGGGAAAGAAAGTGAAAGTCATGTCTGCCTCTTTGTGACCCCATGGACTATACAGTCCATGGAATTCTCCAGACCAGAATACTGGAGTGGTTGCCATGCCCTCCTCCAGGGGATCATCCCAACTCAAGGATCGAACCCAGGTCTCCTGTATTGCAGGTGGATTCTTTACCAGCTGAGCCACAAGGAAAGCCCAAGAATACTAGAGTGGGTAGCCTATCCCTTCTCCAGTGGATCCACCTGACCCAGGAACCAGACCGGGGTCTCCTACATTGCAGGTGGATTCTTTACCAACCAACTGAGCTATCAGGGAAGCCCATGTTCAGGGAGACAGGTAGTTATTCTTGAACCTTATTTTACGGAAGAAGAAATGGAGATCTTAGAAAGATAAACTTCCTAATGTCATGAGGGAAGAAACAGAAATCAAACCTAATCTGGGACTTCCCTGGTGGTCCAGTGGTTAAGACTGTACGCCCCCAACGAAGCCGGCTCGAGACCGATCCCTGGTTTGGGAACTAAGATCCCACGTATCTTGTCAGGCAGCCAAAAAACAAAACCCAGATCTGTCTGCCTGTACCCCATGCCCTTGGCCGCTACACAATAGAGTCCCCCCTTTACTATTTATTAATTTAGAATAGGAAAAACATGTCCATAGTACAAAAACTACAAAGGAAGTCACACATTCCTGACTCTGTAAAGTTTGGCAACGCCTTTCCTCAGAGGTTAGCAGTGTTCCCAATTATTGTGCCTCCTTCCAGAAATATTCCAGGCCTTTTGCCTGTTTACTTTTAAAAAGCATCAGTTTAGAGTGCCTGCTCCCTAACATATTCAACTTTACTTTCATAATTTCTCTTTTAACTTGAAAAATTTTGTATCATGTAACCCATGGTAAATGAAAGGTACTCCTTCTGATTTTAAGACATAACAGAGAAGTAAACTAAGCAGTTTTTCAAGACTTCTAAACATGAGTTAAAACAAAGTGACATAAAATGTAGCTGGCTTCTCTATTCTGGAAAAGTAATGAACAATTATTTGGAGAAACTTTTCAAATTTCAAGGTGAGGTATGTCAAATGTGAATACAAAAACAGAACATACTGCCTGTAGCTTTATTAAATTGTAACCTGATGCCATTTTTTCTTCAGATAGTTTGGTAAAGAAATAAAACCATATTGCTTCAATTGAGAATGACTGTGTTGCCATCCTCTGTTGTACACTCCTGCCTCCTGAGAGTAATCATAATCATGAAATCAGTATAGACCATATTGATATATTTTTCTTTAACTTTTGCTACCCCAAATCAATCTTCCAAATTTTCTAGACTGTACTGTCCAATGCAGGAGCCACTATCCACATGTGGCTATTGAACATATAGAAGGTAGCCAGTCTAAACTGAGATGTACCATAGGTAGAAAACGCATACCAGATTCCAAAGAACTGGTACAAAATATAAAATATCTCATTAGTACTTTTTCTAGTGATTATCTATTGATGTGATAATATGTTGGATATGCGAGTTAAAGAAAGTATATTATTAAAATGAATCTCACCTTTTTAAAACCTTTTAA
The DNA here is from genome assembly GCA_006410875.1 of Neotragus pygmaeus. NCBI lineage: Eukaryota > Metazoa > Chordata > Mammalia > Artiodactyla > Bovidae > Neotragus > Neotragus pygmaeus. The sequence continues at coordinate 244,865 of SJYV01021435.1, read as the reverse complement.
GTGGTGGTTATAAGAAAATTTTAAACTATGAATATGGCTTGCATTCGTTTCCAGTTGGATAGTGTTGGTCAGAGGTGCTTACCGGGGGGACTCTTTGGTAAAGGGGAAATTATCTCATTGATGTTTTATATTACCCTGGTTTTGCACGCACTCAGGCTTGCCTAAAATGAGGACTGTTTGCAAGTGCACTCACTTTTTGTGTCTGTAAACATTGGCCTGTTGAAATGTTCCAGGAATGATATCGAAAATCCTCTACTCCTCCCACACAGTAGGGATAGCACAAGATAGATTTTTCCTCTCCCTTCCAGCCACTGGATGATGAAATCCTGAGTTGTTTTAATTGAAGGGACCTTCCAGAACTACCCACCCCTTTCTTCTCTATACCACCTAAAGCTGAGGCCAGACAGGTGGGGGCCTGGGTGCCGCCAAGAAGGCTAGAACCCTGGTGTCCACAGACTTCCAAACTGCCTTCCTGGAAAAGTGATCTTCCTTTTCTATTATAGCAATTTTAGATGCTCTTTCATTCTGAACAGCTAATAGTTTCATGATTCCTAACTCCAGACCAGGAAAAAAAGGAAAAAGATATTTTTTCCTTATCTGTCGTTTTATTTCTGTGAGAGAATCAATGTCACTCAAACAGAAATTTGCAAATGACAAATTTGATCTGTTGCTAAGTGCATCTGATGCTAGTAGCAGTGTGCCGTGTATGTGTGTGTGTGTGTGTTTGTGTGATTTGAAGAAGTACCAGGTACAAGATACTGCACTGGGAGGGAGACGCCAGTTCTTTTTTTTTTTTTTTTGAAGTATAGTCACTGTACAACATTAAATAAGTTACATGTGTATAATACAGTGATTCACAATTTTTTAAGGTTATACTCCATTTATAATTATTATAGAACATTGGTTCTATGCCCCGTGTTGTCCAATATATCCTCACAACATATTTTATACCTAATAATTTGTACCTCTTATCCTCTACCTCTATCTTGCCCCTCCCCCTGAGCCTCCAGTCTAGCTTGGAGACTTGGCACCTTCTAGATGTGTGACTTGAGAAAGTGACAGGAGCATGGCCTTTAGAACCAAATGACCATGGACTAATCCCAGTCCCACCACTTCACTTTTTGTCTGACTTAGAGCTATTAGCTTAATTTCTACTAGTCTCAGTTTCCTGTCTGGAAAACCTAGATAATCACACCCACCTCACAGGTTTGTTGAAAAGATTAAATGAGATAATGCATCTAAGCTTCTAATAGAATGAAGGCGTTTTTACTAGTCAGAAAATTAGAGGATTGCACTAGAAGGGTTTTGAGATCTTTTTATGAAAACATAAGAATATTCAACCCTTTAAATAAATGGAAATTCTGGCTTTTGAAGACTTTAAGCAATTTTAAGATGAGAGACTATGTATTTGTAGATGTTATGCTGTGATGAGAGTAGATACATCAGGTCCTGGGGCGAGGAGATACTGATGCCTAACGAACTCTTGGCCTCTGTGCTCTGGCACTAAATTGGAGCAGCATCTCCCAAAGTGTGTTGTTGCAAGGACTCATGAGAAAAAGGTTAGTCTCCTATGAGATCAGAAAACTCTGCAAATTGCCGTGTATGTGTGTGTGCTAAGTCGCCTCAGTTGTGTCTGACTCTTTGAGACCTTATGGACAGTAGCCCACTAGGCCTCTCTCTCCATGGGATTCTCCAGGCAAGAATACTGGAATGGGTTTCCATGCTCTTCTTGAGGGGATCTTCCTGACCCAGAGATCGAAGCCACGTCTCTTATGTCTCTTGCATTGGTGGGCAGGTTCTTTACCACTAGTGCCACCTGGGAAGCTTGCAAATTACCATATATACCCAAATATAAACTAGGGAAAAAATAAGATTTATTGCTTTGCTAGGCCAAAGGGGATACAGCAGGCTTGTGCTCTGAAAAACTGTATGTTCCAACCCAGGAGGATTTGGTGAGGAGGTTTATAGCAAGGGTTCAAGAGCAGTGTTGCTGTTCAGGATCAGGGTGTGTGCAGGGCCTGCATTTCTTTAATCTGGTCTCAAGTGGTCTCCTGATGAGTTTCTTAAAGTTATAAAACTGTGATTTTCTCTGAAATGCAGAATGCCAACATCTTCCATTTGTTGGGGGTCTTAATTCTATAAAGAGCCCAAAGATGATGCTATGTGTATCCCTTGAGACAGAGCCAGGACCCTGCCCCAAGGCTGCACTATTGTTTCTCGGCCATTCCTCCCTCGTCTCTGCATCTCCTTTCTTCCCTTATTAGCAACTGTTTGAATCTGCCTTTTGGGATTCTGAGAAGGTCATGGAGGCTGCAGTCTGTTCCCCACAAACAAGAAACGGGGGACATGGAAAGGCTTCCATGCTCAGGAGTCCCATAGTGTCCTGCTGGGTTTTTATATGAAGGAGAAAATGGTCAGTTCTACAGGCACGAGAAGTCAGATATGGTCCATGGAACCAGAGTTCAGTCTTGGAAAGTTGCATCCAAAGTATATTAATACATAATAGAATATATGACATGACTATGAATCCAAGCTAAATAGATTACATAGGTTCCATTTGTTTAGGAACAATTAGATCCTCTCTACCCTCTAACTCCACCCTCAAACATGCACTGTGAAAAGACTGATACTAATACAAGGAGCAAGAAAAAGGAAGTATCTGACATTTAATTTATGTCACCATGTCTAATTTAGGCAGGCTTTATCATGCACGTTTTATAGATGAGAAGCTAAGACCCTGAGGCTACATTCATTATGCAGATTCATCACACAGGGAAAAGTAGCATCGCTGAGATTTGAGCTTGAGTCTGCTGACTTTTAAACTCTTGTGCTTTGCACTACACCTTCATGTCCCAATGCAATGGAGGTGATGATTTTTCATCTCTATTTTCAAAATTGTTAATGCTTCCAAGCTACTCTCTAATTACTGTTTAGAATGGAGATTGCATCTCTATGCCTAAATTTTTTCAACTCTAAGAAGGGGTTAGCCTAGATGGGCTCCAAGATTGTTTCTACATTTTATATTCAATAGTCTATCTTGATTTCATAATTTGAAAAAAAGCACTAGTACAATCCATATTTCACTAATTAATCTCTGTTATATAAAAATATTTAAAAGAATTGAAATTGTTGGGCTTGTGTAACCTAAAGGAGAAAAAACTTGCAGCAGGTGGAAGGGGTGGAGAGATGTCAAACAGAAAATATTTTTGTGTAAAATATAAAATACCTTCAGATATTTTAAAGATTGCTACCTGATGGAAGAGAAGTTGGACTTCTCTTTTTGAACTCAAGGGATGTAATTAGGATTGAGGAGTAAATATCCTAGATTTCTACCCTTTCTCATAAGCAAAACCTGCCTGCCACATGAGGCTCCATGATGACTTAGACTCAGCAAGATGACTGGACCAGAAAACTTAAGATTACTTCCCATTCTAAGAGTCTTTGATTCTGTAATAGACTGGTCTTCCATATTAACCCTGTGAAGGGCAATCTATTTTTAACAAAGTTAAAAACTCTGATTCAAAGGTATAAAGCCATAACTAGCACATGAGTCCTCAATGAATAGGAGAAAAATATATGGGGATGGGGGTAGAGAAGGGAACATGAAACGTCAAAATTCATTCTAGGAGACTCCACAGGCCCCATTTCCAGTAAAGACTGGCTTCTACCCCAGAACTTCCCCATATTCATCACATCAATGATTGGACAGTCAGGAGTGTGGCATGTAATCTCTGAACACCTTAAGAACCCCACATGGTCTCTCTCCTTCTCTTTCAGATGTTCACCTCCACAATATTTGCAGTGATTGGAGGCCTGGGTGCTGGATACTCCTTTATTGTTTCAGCCATCTCAATCAACAGGGGTCCCAAATGTTTCATAAGCCAAAACAGCACATGGGGCTACCCCTTCCAGGACGGGTAAGGTACACCCTGCAATACCAACGTGTCACCACAGTGGGCACCAGGAGGTAAACGCTCAAAGGGGACACTGTATAAGGTCCTCCATCTTCAGTTACAAGCTTCAGGCATGTTGCTCCTTTGAGGCAGAGCTGCAGTTGTGCAGTGAAGTTCCACAAGATCTCACCTCTCAGTGATCTTGTGATAGACACCAGAAGAAGTAATAAAAGATGGCACCTCATCTGTTCCATCTCTGGGTCAGGAAGGTCCCCTGGAGGAGGGCAGGCAAACCATTCCAGTATTCTTACCTGCAGAATCCCATGGACAGAGGAGCCTGATACGTTACAGTCCATAGGGTCACAAAGAATGAGACACAACTGAAGCAATTTAGCACTTACTCAGCTGTCCTGAGGAAAGAGGTTGGTGGTATTACCACTTGTACTCAAACAGTTATTAGCATCAACACTAGGCAACTTGTAACATTAATAAACAGAGAGCATTGTTTGAAAATCTTATAATAGAAAATGAGAATGATTACTCGTAAACAGAGCTCAAAGGCCTTTACTGGTATTCATAAACAGGGTGTAAAGACCTTCACTGAGAGCCTGCATGATAAATACTTAAACAATCTTTTAAGGTGCAAATATACTGAAAACATTGTAGGTTCTTCATGAGAGTTAATGTTAATAGAACTCATTAAAGTAACACTTCATATTTTCAGGTACTTTGGAAAGAAATTTTTAAACAAGTGAATTTATAATTTAATCTGCACAACAACCTCAAGAAGTGTGACTTCCCCCCACAGGCAGGCTGAATAAGTGTGATGTGTTTCATATCTCTCAGTTAGTAGGGGGCAGAGACCAGGCACAAGCTCCTGCCTTCTAACTTTGGGTCTTAGTTTTTTTGTATTACACATTCTTCTGCTCCTTCCCAGACTGCACCGCTCAAGGCAGTAGACAGTTGCTGTATGTGTCTACTTAAACTTAAGTTCCAATAAATGAAACAAAGCTTAAAATTCCTCAATCACACTAACCATATTTTAAGCACTCAGTAACTGCAGATGGCTATTATTGACCATATTGACCACTGCAGAGGTGGGGCATTCCCATTAGATAGGGTTACACTAGACTCTAACTTCCAAGAGGGCTGAGATGGCCTCTCTCTCATTCATCATTACAACCTCTCTGTCTGGCACAGGGACTGACATATCTAGGGGGTCAGAAACTAGAGTTGTTGGGTTTTCCTGCACACAGAGGATGGGCCCATGCTTAAAAAAATAAATAAATAAAACCTATAGGACATCAATTCATTAAGTCAAATCCCTAGTTATGGATGTATATGAGAGGTTATAGATGTATATGAGAGGTTATAGAATGTCAAGAGCAGGCTCCAGACAGAGGAGATGGAGGTGGCTGGTTCTTATGACCTAAGGTCTCAGTTTGTCCACAAGGATTTCACATAAAATATCCCCACCCTTCTCTGTAGTTACAAGCCCTCTAACATCCTTATAGTGCATGTAGCAATTGCCATGAGTGTTTATGTTGCTGTGGCAAGCCCTGTCCTCTTACAGAGGACCGCTGTGGGCTTGACTTGCTTGAGTGTACCATTCAGAAGGCATGAGGCTGAGCCATCTCCTGAGGTCCTTCCATGGATGGAGCCCTCCTCCTGACCCAGGGGCATACCTACAAAGCTACACATGATGCCTCCTTTCAAGGATCCTTCTCCTAATATTTCTATGGACAGCGTTTATTCTGTAATGTGAACGGTACTCCCCTTGATGGATCTGAAAGCAATTAGAATACATCTACGTCCAAAACAAAGGAGAGAGAAAGAAACACAAGAGATGCCAAGTTACACCCCAAGGCAGTACAGTGGTCTTATATTGTTCTGACACCCTCATACCCAGCTTCAGGTGGGTTGGCACTGATGTTCCAGGTCAGGACAGAGACAGCTGGTCTATGGGTCACCACAGGAAATATCAGCTTGGGAGAAGGACAGGAAACCACTTTCCTGTTTTGCTCTCTCTTTTTTTAATTGGAGTATAGTTGATTTACAACATTGTATTAATTTCTGCTGTGCATGCTAAGTCGCTTCAGTTGTGTCCAACTTTTTGTGACCCCATGGACTGTAGCCCACCAAGTTCCTCTGTCCATGGGATTCTCCAGGCAAGGATACTGGAGTGGGTTGTCATTTCCTTCTTCAGGGGACCTTCCTGACCCAGGGATCAATTCCACACCTCTAACATCTCCTGCATTGACAGTTGAGTTCTTAAACACTAGCGCCACCTGGGATGCCCCAATTTTTGCTGTTCAGCAAAGTGATTCGGTTTTACATATATACATATATATATATATACACACACACATTTTTTTTGATACTCTTTTCCATTCTGGGTTCTTTGGTAGCTCAGATAGTAAAGAATTTGCCTGCAATGAGGAGACCTAGGTTCGATCCCTGGGCCAGGAAGAATCCCTGGAGAAGGGAATGGCAACCCACTCCAGTATTCTTGCCTGAAGAATTCCATGGACAGAGGAGCCTAGTGGGCTACACAGTCCATGGGGCCGCAAAGAGTCAGACATGACTGAGCAGCTTTAATTTTTTCATTTCATTTTCCATTCTAGTTTATTTCAGGATATTGAATATAGATCCCTGTGCTACACAGTAAGACCTTGTTGTTCACTCATCCTCTCTGCAGTAGTTTGGACCTCCTAATCCCAAACTCCCAATTAATTCCTCCATCACTCCTCTCCCCCTTGGCAACCGCAAGTCTGTTCTTTGTATCTGTGCACCTGTTTCTATTTCATAGATGAGTTCACTTCTGTCATATTTTCGATCCCATGCATGAATGATATCCTGTGATATCTGTCTTTCTCTGACTTACTTCACCTGGTATGATAATCTCTAGGTCTATCCATGTTGCTGCAAATGACAATGTCATTCTTTAATGGCTGAGTAATATTCCATTGTATATATGGACTATATCTTCTTTATCTATTCATCTATCGATAGACATTTAGGTTGAAGATACCACTTTTCAAAGTCTTCTGCATCCGTCCTGCTGAAGCAAGTTTGCATTCACATCAGCTACCTATATCACACATTACTCTGTGATAGATCCTTTCGTATGTGTCATTTTATTTACTCCTCTCAACAGCAGCTAACCCATCCATTAAGAGGTATTGGATTCAGTTCAGTTCAGTGACTCAGTTGTGTCCGACTCTTTGCGACCCCATCAACCGCAGCATGCCAGGCCTCCCTGTCCTGTGATCAGATTGGCTAGAGCGGTTTAATAATAAAAACAGAATAAACTGTGCAGAAAAGCAGGAACACTTCAGAATTCTCCCACTCATCCCCTTTTTGCCAAAAGGTTTTGATAGTTATCAAAAGGGAGAAAGGTTTGTGTACTCACACATTTGCATAGTAGCTTCAAACTATAATATGATTAAAAATTGTTGCATTTGGATTTATTACAAAATCATACATACTATACACTCTGCAGGTGATTTATAAGATAGAATGTTTCTGACTATTAGTGCTCTTCCCCATCAGGCCCTTACTGTAGGATTTAATCCCACATAAAATGCAGGTCGACCCTTGGTGTGAAATATGCCATGATTGCTACAGAAGGGGTTTTAGGAGGATGGGTCCAGACATGTGTCTCACCACACCCTCTGCCACACGGCAGGCTTTCCTCAGCACCCATTCTATGCTACATCTCGCGTCTTTCCTCCTTTATGGCCTCATCTCCTGCAACCAGCTCCAAACCTTCCTTCCAGCTGCAGAGGCTCATTTCAAGTTTCTTATAACAACCTTCGAATCTTGTGTTGCCTAGTATTTTCAGTCAAAGTGGGAGGGGGTAGTGGGGTGAATCGGGAGATCAGGATTGACATATATACACTACTGTGTATACAACAGATAGCTAATGAGAACCTGCTGTATAGCACAGGAAACTACTCAACGCTCTGTGGCGACCTAAATGGGAAGGAAATCCCATTTTTAAAAAGGGGGATATATGTATATATATATATATAGCTGATTCACTTTGCTGTACTGCAGAAACTGACACAGCATATGCTGCTGCTAAGTCGCTTCAGTCGGGTCCGACTCTGTGCGACCCCATAGATGGCAACCCACCAGGCTCCCCCATCCCTGGGATTCTCCAGGCAAGAATACTAGAGTGGGTTGCCATTTCCTTCTCCAATGCATGAAAGTGAAAAGTCAAAATGAAGTCGCTTAGTCGTGTCTGACTCTTCGCGACCCCATGGACTGCAGCCCACCAGGCTCCTCAGTCCATGGGATCCTCCAGGCAAGAGTACTGGAGTGGGGTGCCATTGCCTTAAAGCAACTATACTCCCATTTAAAAAAAAAGTAAAACAATAAATTTTTTTTTTTTTAAAAGGAAAGTCCTTGCACCTACAGTGTTTCGTTTCAGCCTCACAAAAGCTCTCCTTTATAAATAATTCACCAGAGGCCCAAAGAGGACAGATGACTTGCCCAAAGGAATGCTGTTCTTAATGATGGAAGCTCAAGTCCAAGTTTTCTGACTTCAGGTCACAATGCTTTTTCAACACTGTATTGGTTTGCACTGTCTGATTTTTGTAGAGTCCATTTTGAAAAGCCCAGGGGCCTCTGTCTCCAATCATTTTTACTATCAGATAGATGGATTCATCCATCGGATCCCAGTGTGGAGGCATCAGAGGAGTTATGGTAGCTGCGAATGTAACATACATACACAGCTACTTAGTGAGCGGGAAGGAATAATCACGTGTCTGAGACCAAAGGAAAGGACTCAGGACAGTTTCCCTCATCACCCAATGGCAGCAGCAGAACCTTCCCTTCTCCTCTCTTTCCTCCTCCACCTCTTCCTCCTCCTTCTGATAATTAAAGTCCAAGTGATTTTGCATGCATTATTTCACTTAACCTTCCTAATAAATCTCAGAAGATTTTTTTTTATCCTTAGAGTAGAAAAAATATAGTTCAAAAGGTTAACTTGCCTGGGGCTCCACAGCTAGTAATTAGTAGAAGAGTTTAAAAAACAAAAGCACCTGATGGGACCTCACTTTTTGCTGAAACCTGTCTCAAATATGGAGCAGAGGAGGACAGACCTGGTCCCCTGCCCCACTGAGCACATGCTAACTTAGGGTGTTAAGAGGGGACGGACGCTCACCTGCCAAAAGGGTGAAATGAAGGTGCGCAAGGGAAACTTCTTGGAGGAGGTGACAGGGGATGATCTTGGAAGATGTGCAGAAGCGTGTCTTTTGGAGAGGAGGGGAAACAGGTTTCAAGCAGAGAGAAGAGAAAGTCCTGAGGCGACTTTGAAAAGGTTCCATGTGCTCATAGAATGTCAGATCACTGAGTGGCCAGAAGCTCAGGGTGAATGTTGAGGGGGGAGCAGAGGGACGCCCCAGGAGGGGCTGATGGAGACACAGGAAGACCTTCAAGACACTGGGGGACAGCAGAGGACTTCAAGCAGGATAAGCCATGGCCACTTGGGAGTTTTAGGAGGATCATGATGCGGTGATGGGGAGGATGAACAAAAGGGCTAAGTAACTGACAGAGAGAGCAAAGCAGGAGGTTGGAGGAACAATCCAGATAAGATTCTGAGCATCTCTAAGGCAGTGGAACTGGGGCTCAAAAGGGGAGAAATTTCAGAGACTGTCTGAGATGATCATCAGGATTAGGAATGAGAAGAAAGAGGGAAGGTTATCAAGCTGGACTTTGAGGCTTCCAGCTTGGGGCACAAAATTCAGGGCTCTTCAAGAGTATAGAATTTAGTCCTGTTTTCCTTAGACCTGCCTGTCGTTGATCGTATTAAAGGAACAAAGGCAGTTAACTTTTTCGGTCATGGGAACCATACTGAAGAAGCATCCTAGAAGGAAAAAGAAACCTGGGACATTTTGAGATACGCCCTCCTGGCTTCCTTTGAAGTAGGACCTCCTCCCATCCAAGGTCTTCCTTTCTGAGACAATTGGCCGATCTACCTTGACCCTGAGCGGCTGAAAGGGAAGCAGCTGGCACAGGGCATGCAAACAGCTGCGGGAGGGAATGCAGGAGGCCAGGCCAAGGACAGTCAGCAGCGGGGGAGGGACAGGGGACACCGCCAAGCACAGCACTGCCAGCTCAGGCTGCCGCCCTCCCTGTTCCCTGAGGAAGGAGTTCAGGGGTGAGCAGAGTGCCCTCTCAGCAGGCACAAAGCTGAAACCATTCAGTGTTCTGCCTGGACTTTCAGTTACAACCATCTGCAGCTGCTCTTCGTGATTACTTCTTAGCAAGGAACTGCTGTGAACACACTCCCCAGAGCAGAAAGTCACATAGATGGGGTGAGATGGGATTGCAACAAAGTGTTTCCAGCTTTCATGAAGCAGGAAAGCCCCAAAGATGTTAAGATGCGACTTTGCCCTTGACCCGACCAGACTTTGGGTCCGGTCACATACTAGTGGTATGATCTTGGCAATCACACCTCTTAGCTCTTTCTCTGTGAAACGGGGTGACAGTAAGATCTACCTCACAGGCTCAGGCAAGAATGAAATAACATGATGTACATAATGTAGCACTTGCTAAACATTCAACCTTACTATTTATTTTTATGAACATAAAAAATCCATTACCTTGAATGGAATGTATTATGATGTATTAGAACCTTCTAAAATGTTATGTTTTTATAATAATCTTGTGATTAATTTCTGTCTTTTCAACCAGCCTCATGAAGGTTCAAAGAGAATAATCTCTTTATGATGTTATGTTATGTTGTTCAGCCGCTAAGCTATGTCTGAGTTTTTTTCACTCCATGGAGTGTAGCCCGCCAGGATCCTCTGTCCATGGGATTCTCCAGGCAAGAATACTAGAGCGTGTTGCCATTTCCTGCTCCCATGGATCTTCCCGACCCAGATATTGAACCTATGTCTCCTGCATTGATAGGCAGATTCTTTACCACTGAGCCACCAGGGAAGCCCTTATTATGATACAGGGAAGCCTTGATTGACACACTGCTAGAGATACTATACATACTATTAAAGATATATAGATCAAATTTCATGAATAAATCATATTTTAATTATTCTAAAGGAGTGACATTACTCAAATACAGGGCATGTGTGTTATGATTAAGAGCAATGGCTTTGGGGTCAGACAGAAGGAAGATCAAATTCAGGCATTTACGTTCCCTAGCCTCAGCTTCTTTTCTCTTTAACACTTTCTAAATATTTAATGTCTTTTTTTTAGTAGTACATTTTTCATAACCAAAGTATAGTTGATGTACAACATCGTATAAGTTACTGGTGTATAATGTAGAGATTTGTAATTTTTAAAAGTTATACTCATTTATAGTTATTGTAATTCCCCGTGTTGTCCAATATAGCCTGTAGCTTATTTTATGCCTAATTGTTTGTTCCTCTTAATGCCCACCTGCTACGTTGCCCCTCCCCACTCAACTTCTCAATCTGTGTATATGTTCATTCACTCAGTGACTATTTCCTGGGGGCAACTGTATGCCAGGCATTGTTCAAGGAAAGTAGTACCTCCTTGTAGGATTGGGAGGAATGGTGGAACGCAACTGGCCCAGTGCCTGAAACATGGGTGGGACCCCATACAGGAAAGCTGCCCATTTATTGAACACTCCCTGGGGTAGAACCGGGGACAGAGATGGGGGACATGGTCTCTATCCTTGTGAGTGTATAGTCACAAAGAGAAGACAGGCAAATAGAGGACAGCTCAAGGTGCCGGGCGCTCTGTACAGAGGGAACCCAGAGAGGTGAGAAGCACAGGAGTACCACAGCCAGCTGAGGTCACAAGGAGAGTCAAGGGGGTCTAGGAGAGAGGAAGTGAAGTGAAATCGCTCAGTCGTCTCCGACTCTTTGTGACCCCGTGGACTGTAGCCCACCAGGCTCCTCCGTCCATGGGATTCTCCAGGTAAGAATACTGGAGTGGGTTGCCATTCCTTCTCTAGGGGAATCTTCCCAACGCAGGGATCGAACCCAGGTCTCCCACATTACAGGCAAATGCTTTAACCTCTGAGCCACCAGGGAATCCCTGAGGAATTGGCACCTATTATCCAGGCAAAGCACCTGGGCTCCCCTGCACCTTCCCTCAGCAGCCTTTGCTGCTGATAAGAAGTGAGTTGTGTGAAATCCATGGCGGTGACCCTGAGGTTGATGGAATTACTGCCGCTCAGTTGGGACTGCTTTCACAAATGATAGGATTCAGGGAGTTTAAACTGTGTCAGATCTCTTCGATTCACAGAATGTGGGAGTATGATTAGCCTCCAGATCCACGAAAAATTAGGGAGGCCTTTCACCTGGGGTTGAAGGGCTGGAAGCAGCAATCATTTCAGGGATCTGAGACTCTGGGGGCAAAGGAAAAGGGCCTATGGAACAACTATCCGTGAGGGTTTGTAAGGGGTGATGCAGCTGCTGGAGTGAAACTGGAAAGATCTCTCCACCCAAACTCAGACGTTGCTCCTAGCTTCCCCGTGAGTGTTTCACCAATCTTACCACCAGAGGGCACTGTCATCCACCACTGGACAAACCCTTTCCACAAGGGCAGGAACTCAGGATTGACAATTAACTTCATTTTAGGATCTTTTCTTTATAAAAATGTGACTGGAATATATTGCCTTTTATTACCTCTTATAATCATCAAGTTTAAAAACTTTAAAGATAAGAGAGACTGCATGGAAAAAGGCAGAAAAGAAAAATGGGTGTTTAAAAAATACCATACTGAAGGCTTACACAGCAATACCTAAGGTATATTCCTGAATTTTTAGAGCTGTGCATTTGTTCTCAGCCCATTTTATAGATGAAGAAACTAATGGTAAAGGCAGGGGTTAGGGGGTGTTAGACGACTTGTGTGAGGAATACACAGCCAGTAAGATGAATACTTGAATTCAAACTCAGGTCTGTCTGAATTCAAAATACCTGTCTTTTTCCTTTAGGCCACACTACTCAGCTGAAGCAAAGTAATTAACAATATTAGGGTTTATTGAGCACTTACTATCTACTAGGCATGGTTCTAAGCAATTTACCAGTGGTAACTCATTTAATCCTCACTTTAATCCTTATTTAACCCTATGATTTGATAGACATTGTTATTCCCACTCTACAGAGAGATACACAAGTCACCGAGCAGGTGAGCAGCCAGGACTGTATTCTTGTGGGAAGGTGAATCAATGCAATATGCGATGCTTTATCTTTAAATCAAGAATGGCTCATTCTTTCCTTTATCCCTTCTGGATAAAGGAAATGTCTTCCATCATTTCAAAGGTTTTTCAAAATCTTAACACAAAATATATCTCAAATTAGTGTGTACTGATGCACTGGAGAAACCGTCAGAGACAGATGGTCAAAAAGATCTAAAAACAATGAGATGGGTGTTCCTTTAGTATCAGATAGAGAGTTTTCTACAGAGACCCTGAAAAGAGAGTGGATTCCTAAAGCAAGAGGGAAAAACCAATTTGGGGCTCTAATAATGTGAGAAGGAATTATAATACTGCAGAAATTTTATCCCTTTACCTTCATTTTTGTCTTTTAAGCATACTTCACATTTCTCCATCAAGGCACAATGCCTTTGATATTGTAGTGGACTCAATAATATATATATAATATATATATTATTTTAGGAGAAGGCAATGGCACCCCCACTCCAGTACTCTTGCCTGGAGAATCCCATGGATGGAGGAGCCTGGAGGGCTGCAGTCCANCAAGGGAAACTCTGTTCTCTATGATGCTATTAATAGCTTACCTAGGCTGAGGCTGACCACAATTTCAGTCTTACCCGCACCTGACCATAGTTCTGAAGCCAAAGGACTCCACACACGTATGGAAGTTTATGATAATGTCTACATGAAGATTCTCAGGAAGTGGACATCTGTTATAGGAAAACACATCACGGCCTGTTCCCAAATGTTCTCTTTCCTAACTCAATCTACACAGTGTGTTAAATTTGTCAAGTAATACATGAAGGGTATTTTCTTCCCCTTGGAAAAGATATGGAAGAGAGTAATTATTCTTACGTGCAAGAAATAGTGGAAAGCATTAGAAATTTCCTCTCCAAATATGACTGTAAATGATTGACACTATGAAAAATAAACCTATGGTGTAAACCAAGTAAACCAAGGTGATTATTTCAACTACTGAATAAGCCAGATCAGGAAATCATTTCATATGCATGAAGTGATTTTTAAACACAGATTAAAGTATGAGGAAAAAATTAAATAGAGCTCAAGTGTTGGGGACTTCTCAGTCAGTCTAGTGGTTAAGACTCTGCGATTCCACCTCAGGAAGCACAAGTCTGATTCCCAGTCAGGGAACTATCATAAGACCCTGCATGTGATGTGTTGCAGCCAAAAAAAAAAAAAAAAGCTTAGCTAGAACTTCAGAGTTCCCTTATTGGGGAATTATGTAACCAAATATAAATAAAGTTCTATCTACTTAATATAATATCACACCCAAATTAAAAATGATGCAAATAATTTTTCAAATAATTCTTATAAGCAATATATGTATTTAAGTCAACAGTTGTATGTGTGTGTGTGTGCACAGAAATCTAGGGAGGTGTTCAGTTAGGAAATCTGTGCCTTGGCCTTGTGTTTCACCCACCAGTTTCTTCAGTTATGTGATTCTTATATATCCTCCCAGAGTTTCATTGTTATTGCTTTCATTTCCTGTACCTTAAAAGGATATTTTTCAAAACTGTAATAATACTGAAAATGCTTATAATGATGTTACTTAAAAAGAGCAATATATAAAAAATATATACAGAACAATAATTATATAAATTTTAAAAATCAATATTCTAAATGGGAAAAGAATCTAAAAAAGAATAGTACATATATATGTATAACTGAATCACCTTGCTATACACCTGAAACTAAGACAACATTGTAAATCAACTATTTGTTTGTATACTTAGTTGCTCAGTCTTGTCCAACTCTTTGCAACCCCATGGACTGCAACCCACCAGGATCCTCTGTCCATGGGGATTCTCTAGGCAAGAATACAAAAATGGGTAGCCATGCCCTCCTCCAGGGAATCTTCCCAACCCAGGGATCGAACCCAGGTCTTTCACATTGCAGGCAGATTCTTTACCAACTGAGCCACCAGGGAAGCCCGACTATACTATACTATACTCCAATATAAAATAAAATTTTTAAAATAAATGAAAACTCAAACACAATGGGTAGAAAAAAGACTTAAAGGAAATCCAACGAAAATGTTTAATGATAATTATTTGTAGTTAAGAAGACTTCGACTTTTTTTCTTCCTTCTAGCTTATATTATTCAAAAATGTTTACAATCATATACTTTGAAATATAAAAAATATAAATAAAAACTTCTTCCCAAAGTCAAGAGTAAAATGCATATATTAAAAATAAATTTCCCTGACTATTGGATTTTTGTTCTATAAACTTTCAGTTCTATGGNTATATTATTCAAAAATGTTTACAATCATATACTTTGAAATATAAAAAATATAAATAAAAACTTCTTCCCAAAGTCAAGAGTAAAATGCATATATTAAAAATATATTTCCCTGACTATTGGATTTTTGTTCTATAAACTTTCAGTTCTATGGTGTTGTATTTAAATTTTTTGGTCTTGAAACACAATTGGGGAGAAAAGAAAACTACCAGCTAGAAATCCATCAAAATTATTTTTACAGTAGTGGTTAAAGTACTGTGCATTTGAATGTTGTAATTTGTCCAACAAGAATGCAAGCTTGCTAAATCAGCTAATTCATTTCAAACACTGATATTTCTTTTTCTGCTTTCATGAAAGAAGTTACATTTTTTTTAGTTAGGTAGCAAATTTTCATTGCAAGTATAATTGGAAATACAACTGTTCTTCTAATGGAAGATAGCAGTTTACTAGATCTGAGGATTATCTANCTGATATTTCTTTTTCTGCTTTCATGAAAGAAGTTACATTTTTTTTAGTTAGGTAGCAAATTTTCATTGCAAGTATAATTGGAAATACAACTGTTCTTCTAATGGAAGATAGCAGTTTACTAGATCTGAGGATTATCTATAAATTAAAAACATACCCACAGATCATCAAGCTAAGTGAAATAAATCAGACAGAGAAAGATAAATACTATATGATATCACTTACATGTGGAGTCTAAAAGACACAACTATTGAATATAACAAAAAAGAAGCAGACTCACAGATACAGAGAACAAACTAGGGGTTGGCGGTGGGCAATACAGGGGTGGGGAATGGGCGGCACAAACTCTTCAGTGTAAGGTAGGCTGCAACACAGGGAATATAGCCAATGTTTTGTAATAATTGTAAATGGAAGGTAACCTTTAAAATTTTATTAAAATTTTTTAAATTAAAAATTACAAAACAAAAAACACACACCCATAGTTGTAGTCAGTTGACTCTTCAGTGATTGTCATCTATTCAGACTCCATATTTTAGCAATTTTAATGAATAAGTCACCTGATAGTGAAAAGAAAGCTGCTGAACACTCTAGCTGGCCCTAGAGAATCACAGAGAATGAATGTACATCACCAGAATTCCCTACCCTCCTTCCTTCTCCATCTTTTTATTGGGATAACTTCAAATCTATGTAAAATTTTTTAAAAAATACAGTGAACACCTGTGCCTTTTCACCTAGATCCACAGACTGTTAACATTTGCTTGCTCTCTGTCTGTACCATTGGAAAGTAATTCACAGACACCATGAAACCTTACCACTAAATATTTCAGTACGCACAAGATTGGAGGGGGAGAAAAAACAGTGGTCTGCTGAGGATTCCTGTCTTGTGGGCGGCTCCCCTTTTGTACAGCTGGTCAGGGTTCCTCCTACAGGTGGAAACGGGAGAGTGTCGGGCTCCCAGGTAATCACTCACTTGCTGAGTGAGCTGAGCAAGCTGCCTAGCTTCTAGAAGCTTCATTCTCCCAGCCGCCTCCTGCCGAACTTCCATAGAGAGGGTGCAGATAGACATCCATCCATTCAGACAGGAAGTATTATTGAGAGGCCCCTGGCCTGGCACAGTCCTTACATGAGGTAATAGGTGGAAACGTGCCTCAAAAAACAAGCTATTGAATGCCAGCTGTTAACTTGCCAGCGGTCTTAGCCAAGTTGGTTGCCCTCAACTGTGTCTTTGCCTATAAAATGTGATTGTTAAACCTACTTCCTAAGGTGCTGAGTGAGTGTCTAACCTGGGGTGATCAATGTGCATCCAAGTCAGGACTTCTCTGGTGGTCAAGTGGTTAAGACTCTGTGTCACGGCAGGGGTCCAGGGTTCAATTCCTGGTTGGTGAACTAAGATCTCACATGCCATGTGGCACAGCAGAAAGGAAAAAAAAAAAATGCATCCATGTCAGTAACTAGAAGCCTCAGTACACTGTACTGATATTTCCTTAAGAGAATGGAAATCTGTGTAGCAGCCTAAGTTCAAGAAAAGGAACACAGTTCCTGGGTTCCACCTCCCAGGGTTCTCTACTTATTAACAATTGGCTTCAGATACATCACTTGAGCCCTCTGTTCCACTTATTAAAAGTGAGTTTTAATAATAAAGTGAAGCTTCCACACTTCTAGTGTAAACATAGGTAAGTGACAAAGATCTGAACCAAGGTCAGAAAAGTACAGAAAACATTCAGTAAGTGACCAATAAGAGCAAGAGTAATCAAGGCTAAGGGGGACTTCCCAGGTGGTGTAGTGGTCAAGAATCCCCCAGCCAGTGCAGGAAATACAGAAGTAGGTTCAATCCCTGAGTCAGGAAGATCCCTGGAGAAGGAAATGGTATCACACTCCAGTATTCTTGCCTAGGAAATCCCATGGAGAGAGGAGCCTGGTGGGCTACAGTCCATGGAGTCACAAAGAGTTGGACACAACTGAACACACAGACAAATTCAGACTAAGACAGGTGATGGGGATGGGAAGTACACACACACAAAATGATGTTTAATTAATTATTTTTTTCTATCTTCTAGGGTGATGGGCCAGTCTAAACCTCCATGATGAGCTGCTGTAACTTGATGGCATGTGAGAAGATATATTAAACTTAATTCTTCCCTTATTGGAGTTGCCAGTTCCTACCTGCTTCCTAACTGACAAAGCTTAGGCAGGCCAGAGTTATTTCTTCTCCTTTCCAACCAGCTCAGTTCAGCTTAGAATTTTATGTTAGTTTCAGATAAAAAAAAATAGTTTGACCACTTCAGGAATATTTATGAATCTTTCCAATTAGCTTCCTTTTATAATTGAAGAACAGGTTCAAAGCAAATGTTTCATAATTTTTTTTCCTCTAAGAATGAAAAATGTATAAGAACATGTACTGCTGCACTGCTTCTTTGTATATAGAGATGTTAATATCTTTGGAAGTTTTACAGAACTCAAAGGAGTAAATCACATTAAAAATGAGAAGCTATGACCAATTTTTATTTTTAAGATTTATGGGGAAAACAGAGTGACTGATATATCATAATTTTTATTTATTGCCTTTTGGGCTAACATGTTTGAATTACTTGTGACTAATCTTTTGAGCTTAACATCATTTACTAGGGTTTCCTTATGTATTAAATTAAAATCAGAATTCAAAGGTGATATAATAAAGGTTGTGTGTTTGCGAGGAAAGAGGGGCAAAAGAGTAAATGAAAATTCATGTTTTCTACAAATGCTTCCTTTGAGCAAACAAAAGCAATGTTTTTTAAAAACTGATTTGGGTAATCATTTTGTCAGCCTATGGCCCAGGATTAAGGTAATAGATTTGTATGGTCAGTTCTACATGTTATATTAAGACATTAGCTTTGGTCTTATGAATCAGGCACTAATATAGAATCAAATTCATTCCACTGATTTGAGTTCAAACCCCATCTATCCACATGTCAGCTTGGGGATCCTGGGAAAGTTACTTTCTAAACCTCAGTTCCTCCATCTGTATAAAGGACTACTGAAAAGCAGTCAATCATCCAAGAAATGTTGAAGTCCCTCAAGGGGAAACAGAGAGATCTGTGTGATTGTCCACATTACTGATGTATAATAAGGAGGATTCTCAGAGGTTGACATAAGCTAGCATCTCACTTCTGCACCTGCCAAGCTGATGGGCAGCACTATATAAGTTAGGCACACCAAAAACTGGGTTTCTCAGAGTCACCAAAAAGACAGTTACTAATCATAGTGCTGGCCACTCGGGGCTGGGCACTGAAGACACGACATGCTGGGATTTTGCCCTCACTGTAGTGAGATCTCTGAGGCCAGAGTGCACCTGGCACTAGCCAAGTTGAAGGAAGAAAGGCAGGCAGACGGACAAGCNTTCAATAAAGACTTTAAAAATGATCCACAAAAAAAATCTTTGAAAAAAGATCTCATGGGGGAACTATGAATGAAAATACTCATTCACACACTTACACGCAATGTGTTTCAAATCAGGTTAGACCATTGGTTTTTCAACATGGCTGATCATTAGAATAGCCTAGGAAATGTTCTAAAATTATGATTCCTGAACCCCAGCTTAGACCTACTACATCTGAAAATCTAAGCATGAGGTATGAAAGTTTTTTTTTTTTTCCATTCTGTAGTGTTTCGAGCTCACCAAGTGATGCTAAAATCCAGCCTCTTTGAGCAACCATTGATTAAGATCACAGGCTTCTGGGCATCAAGGATGACAATGAGTTGGACCCGTGGCAGCTTGTCGGGAGCTCACACTTTACTGATGAATATTAATTAATGAAGTACATGCTAAACCCTAAAGGTGACAGAGGTATCTATGGAGGATATTCATCTAAAAGGTGAAATAGAACAAATAAATGAAGAGAAAGAACAGACGAAAGATGAGGAGGAGGAGCAAAAAGGAAAGAATATGCCCGGGTTTAGAAAAATTCATGGGAGAGAACCATTGAGGTTGGCCCCAGGAAAGAAAAAAATCTGCCTTTCTACAAAATTACATTGTCCTGTGTTAAAAATACTAATTGGTTGATGTCCACCTTAACCCATGTCAGTCATGGTTCAACCAGAGATTAAAGACCTCTGTGCGTATAAATTATAAGGATTTTCCTTTACTAAATGTGGGAGCTAGGTAAGCATTCTCTGATAGACCAGGGGTCCCCAAGCTCCAAGATCTAATGTCTGATGATCTCAGATGGACCTGATGCAAAAATAAGAGAAATAAACCACACAGTAAATGTAATGCCTTTGAATCATCCTGAAGCTACCCCCACCTATCTTGGTCCATGGAAAAATCATCTTCCACAAAGCGAGCCCCTGATGTGAAAATGGTTGGGGACCGCTGTTTCCAACTGTTGTCTCAGTGTCTGATGCTGGGGCTTGAAGTCCACAGGGCTGAATCTGCGAGGAAAGACGGATGTAAGGCGTGAGAGAGCGTGAACAAGCTGGAACCCACAGCACGAGCTGAAGCCCACGAGCAGGCACTGAGACCCGTGGCAGTTGTCATTGCCTCTGGCTTCAGTGGAATGGTGTCCTGCGGAAGCTAGAACCAGGGGAGATAAACACACTGGGAATGGTGGGCCCAGGGGTCAGAAGAGCTGTTGATCTCAGCAGAGGTGAGCAGATGTAGACCCTTGTGTCAACGACAATGTACAGGAGCCCCAAGGTGCTGCTGCTGCTTGTCTGCCCTCCAGGGCGCTTGTGGTCCACCCTATTGGGAAACATAACCTTGGGGCGTGCAGTTTGCCCTAGCCATGCTAACATTACAAAGCTGCCACACTCAGATGGGAGAAGGGAATTTTTTTTTTTTTTTACTTCCTTGACTGTGTATATCAGGTATCCCCAGTCTCCAGGCTTCAGACCAATACCTCCTATCAGATCAGCAGCGGCATTAGATTAGAAATAAAGTGCTCAATAAATGTAATGAGCTTGAGTCATCCTGAAACCATCCCTTGCCCCCTGGCTTATGAAAACATTGTCTTCCATGAAACGTCCCTGTGCCAAAAAAGGCTGAGNCCTCCTATCAGATCAGCAGCGGCATTAGATTAGAAATAAAGTGCTCAATAAATGTAATGAGCTTGAGTCATCCTGAAACCATCCCTTGCCCCCTGGCTTATGAAAACATTGTCTTCCATGAAACGTCCCTGTGCCAAAAAAGGCTGAGGACCACCAGTGTACATGTCCTATTTCTCAGGGTAGATCAGGGCTTCTCAGCCTCCACTCATGAGACGTTTGGGTGAGATGATTCTTTGGTGTGCGGAGAGCTGTCTAGTGCACTATAGGATGTCTGGCAGCATCCTTGGCTTCTTCTTACCAGGTGCTAGTAACAACCTCTCCTTCTCAGTTGTGACAACCAGAAATATCCCCAGACGTTGGTAAGTGTCCCTGGGAGGAGTTGGGAGGTGGCAAATTCACCCATATTGAGAATCACTCATCTGCTGCTGAGACGTGCCATAGTTCTTCCTCCTGGAAACCAACGCAGTGTTTACACACACAGCATGCTCGGCGACTGCTCGAGTCCTCTCATAAGTCCATAAACAAGTATTGGCCCATCAAGTGACACACATACATTGAAAAGGAGAAACACTGCTCCTTAAGCATTCTGACTTCAGAGCCCTGCTTTTTTTAAAAAGTTATTATTCATTTTTCACTGTGCTGAGTTTCCCTTGCGGCTCAAGGGCTTTTCTCTAGTTGTGACAAGAGGGGACGACTCTCTAGGAACTGTGTGTGGGCCTCTCATTGCCGTGGCTTCTCTTGTTGCGGAGCACACGCTCTAGGGCGAGAGGGCTTCAGCAGTTGTGGTGTGTGAGCTCAGTAGTTGTGTAGCCCCTGGGACCTAGAGCACGGACTCAATAGTTGCGGCACACAGGCTTAGTTGCTCCATAGCACGTGGGGTCTTCCTTGACCAGGGATCAAACCCTTGTCTCCTGCAGTGGCAGGTGAATTCTTTAAAATTAAGCCACCAGGAAAGTCCCTGAGCACTGCTTTTCTCGGTCTAAATATGCTCCCAGGTGATCTTCACTGCTGTGGTTTCATGACAACGCTCTTGACTTCCACGTCTTTTTCTCCAGTCCAGACCACTGCCTTGCCTGCTAAATGTCTGTTTTTGAATTTCTCATTGGTATCTCAAAGCAACATTTCTAAGCTGAACTCTCCCAGTCCTTCCATACAGGCTTGTCCTGAAATCTTTGTCTTAGTTGGAAGAAGGGAATGGTTTTTTTGTTTGTTTGTTTGTTTTTTTACAGTCATCATCTATATTGGGCAGACACAGAAATGTAGGAGTGAGCCACGACATGTCCTAAACACAAAGTTTAGCATGCCCCTGCCCTATCTATGCTTCCCAGGTGGCGCTAGTGTAAAGAACCCACCTGCCAATGCAGGAGATGTAAGAGATGTAGGTTCAATCCTGGGTCAGGAAGATCCCCTGGAGAAAGGAATGGCAACCTACTCCAGTATTCTTGCCTGGAGAATCCCATGGACAGAGGAGCCTGGAGGGCTACAGTNAGAACCCACCTGCCAATGCAGGAGATGTAAGAGATGTAGGTTCAATCCTGGGTCAGGAAGATCCCCTGGAGAAAGGAATGGCAACCTACTCCAGTATTCTTGCCTGGAGAATCCCATGGACAGAGGAGCCTGGAGGGCTACAGTCCACAGGATCACAAAGAGTCAGACACAACTGAGTGTGCACGCATGCCCTTTCCATGGGTTCCATCACCTAACTCCCCCTGGCTTCTGTCCTTGCTCTGCCCGAAACACAGGGATCCAGTAACTGCCTGGTGTCCTGGGCACCCCCCACACTCTTTGAAACCCTGGCTCTGTATGTTGTATTCTGGCTGCCTGGGAACACTCTCTCCCTATTATTCATCAGGGTAACAGCTTCTTCTTCAAGACTCAACTCAGTTCTCATCTTGTTCTTCCTACATCACTGTACCTCCAGCTAAGTCACAAGCCCTCTATATTCTCCCACGACATCCCGTATATGTGAGAATGATTGCCCTTTGCAGGTTATATCACGTAACACTTCCTTCTTTTCCTCTGGACTGAGAACTCCTCGAACTCAGAAACTCTGTCTCAAGGTTTGTACCTCTTCCCAGCACTGAGCCTGAACCATGGTACTGACTTGGCCAAAAAGTTTGTTTGGATTTTTCTGTGGGCTGTTATGGAAAAACCCAAATGAATTTCTTGGCCAAAACAATGAATACTCACTGAATGGGCTGTTACCTGGTTATGGTTCCATGACTAAAATTATTCTCCTCAAAGGAAAGAGAAAGCTACTCTCTAGCATTTTAGAGTCAAGCGTTTGTAACAACAACAAAAAAGAACTTGGCATTCATATATACCCAGAAATCTTGGCAAGTGATATACATGGAGAATTTACTTGATCTTCCAAACAACCGGCCAAGTGTTCACAACTGCCCATAGCTTATCCACTGCTTTGTCTTGACGGAGCTTTAATGAGGGTCTTCTCCTCCCCACAAGACCATGAACTCTGCTCGCTTCCAAGCCTGAGCAAGCACTACAGCATTCCTTCTTCAGCTTATCTGGGAAATGGACTGCCCCAGTTAGACACTGTTACTGTCAGACCCCGGCCATTATGCACCCTTGCTCACCTAACTTCCGACTGCTACAAAGGTCTGCTTACCCTTCCCGTAAAGGAAAGGCCATTTAATTTTATTTTTGAGATGCCTACATATTTCTGAAATTGGAGATTCTCCCGTTGCAATAGTCCTTTTGAATAGTTTCCCTTTTCTAAGTCTGGGTTTATTTATTTGATTCAACTCTATGATAAAGAAACTACAATTAGCCCATTTTGTATGAGACTAAAGTGAAGCTTAGAAAAAAACAAACAAATAAATTCCCCAGAACCTCATAAAAAGCAAGTAGGAAATCCAGGATCTAAGCCCAGAGAGTCTGACTATTTGAGAGTGAGAATCTCTATACTCTTAGCCACTGAGCCCTTTACCCTCCTAATTCTTCTAAAAGCATCTAGGAAGGGATGCTTTGTCACGTTAAAGTTCCACTGTAAAACTGAAAATACTAAAATATTGTTATTTTTTTAAAGTCATGGGAACTTTCCTGGTGGTTCAATGGCTAAGACTCCATATTCCCAATGAGGGGTTTGACCCCTAGTCAAGGGACTGGATTCCACATACCACAACTAAGAGTTTGCATGTTACAACTAAAGACAGCTCTGGCCACAACTAAGACCCAGCACAGCCAAATAAATATATTTTTTTAAATAAATGAATCAAAATTAAAAAGATAAATTGTCACAATATACTGCTTACTATTTCATTCTCAACTAAATTAGTGAAAACTATTAAACCATGATAATCAGAGTCATTATTTTTATATAATCTTTCAAAGTATGTATATACAGACATCCACCCACAGAGTCCCCCTGGTTGCTCACTTCTGTGTGTTTTATTTCTCAATTATTCTTATGTAATGATTTTCTTCTCTCAGTGTGGAAGAAGCTGGAATGCACAAGCAGAATTCTATAACCCCCAGGGTTAAAAAAGAAGACAGAAAGAAAGGACAAAGACAAGGAAAAAAGAGGGAATGAAAAAGAACAAAAGAAAGGAAAGAAAAGGCAGGATCCTAAGCAATCTGCCCCCAGGACTGCCACCAACTAAGAGTGAACATTTGCAGAGCATGCACTCTGATGTGGACATTGGTCTTGATGGGCATCAAACCGATTTAATAGTCACAACCTGCTCATCAGAGGTGGTTGTGATATTATCACCCTTGAGTAAGGAGTGAGGAAACTGAGGCATGAGGAGAATAAGCACAAGCCCCAAGGTCACAGAAGGAGCTCACGGCAGTGCTGGCATTAAACCCAGGACACCTGGCTCCAAGCCTGAGCTTCCCCTGACCAGGACCAAGTTCTCCTGCTCAGTACCCCCACGTGTCAACACCAGGACCACCCTCTCCCTGCACTACAGCCCGCTGCTTCCCACCAGACAGGCATAGGTTAAGCTCATTCCCAAGAAAACACGAGCTGAGTTGAATGCAAATGAGCAGTAGGCACCACAAATAGTGAGCTAAAGAGGAAAAAACACTCTGAACTGATATCAAAGATCTGCTTCAGAAAATGCTGAGATCTGGGTCACTGCTGAACAAGCGCATCTTCGTGTCCAGGCTTCCTCAGGAGTGCCTGGGTTTGCTGTTCCAGTGTGTGGCCATTCCTGAACAGAGACCGTGGAGGACTGAATGCTGCCTGAGACTCTCGGTAACTCTGTGGTCTTGGGAAAGCTCCTCAGTCTCCAGGCCTTGGTTTCCTCACTGGTAAGTGAAAGTGATGAGTCAGACCTTTCCAGGTTCCTTTCTAGGAGGAACTAGTGTGCTCAAGTTTGGGGTTGTCAGAAATAGTCTGCCATGTTATAATCTGGGTCTACAGAGCTTAACTTCTTTGGCTGTTGTTCTCAGTCACTATATCGTGTCCATCTCTTCACAACCCCATGGACTGCAGCCTGCCAGGCTTCCTTGTCCTGCATTATCTCCTGGATTTGCTCAAACTCAATCACCTCAGATATGCAGATGACACCACCCTTATGGCAGAAAGTGAAGAGGAGCTAAAAAGCCTCTTGATGAAAGTGAGAGAGGAGAGTGAAA
>SJYV01021435.1:192170-219217 GCA_006410875.1 Neotragus pygmaeus | reverse complement strand
TCACATCCATACATGACTACTGGAAAAACCATAGCTTTGACTATATGGACCTTTGTCAGCAAAGTGATGCTCTGCTTTTTAATACATTGTCCGGGTTTGTCATAGTTTTCCTTCCAAGGAGCAGGCGTCTTTTAATTTCATGGCTGCAGGCACCGTCCCCAGTGATTTTGGACACCAAGAAAATAAAATCTCCAACTCCTTTAGAGAATTTTTTAAAATCCCAAATTCCAAGAATGACCTTATGTTACTGGAGGAAGGATGGGGGATGGGATACTTAGGGAGTTTGGGGTGGACATGTACACACTGCTACATTTAAAATGGATAATCAACAAGGACCTACCATACAGCGCATGGAACTCTGCTTAATGTTACGTGGCAGNCCAAGAATGACCTTATGTTACTGGAGGAAGGATGGGGGATGGGATACTTAGGGAGTTTGGGGTGGACATGTACACACTGCTACATTTAAAATGGATAATCAACAAGGACCTACCATACAGCGCATGGAACTCTGCTTAATGTTACGTGGCAGCCTGGATGGGAGGGAAGTTTGGGGGAAGGATGGATACCTGAGGATGTCTGGCTGGGTCACCTCGCTGTCCACCTGAAACTGTCAGAACACTGTTTGCTGGGGACTTCCCTGGTGGTCTGGGTTTCCCTGATAGATCAATTGGTAAGGAATCTGCCTTCAATGCAGGAGACCCCAGTTCGATTCCTGGGTCAGAAGGATCCCCTGGAGAAGGGATAGGCCACCCACTTCAGTATTTTTGGGTTTCCCTTGTGTGGCTCAGCTGGTAAAGTAGGCTCACCTGCAATGTAGGAGACCTGGGTTCAATTCCTGGGTTGGGAAGATCCCCTAGAGAAGGGAAAGACTACCCACTCCAGTATTCTGGCCTGGAGAATTCTATGGACTATATAGTCCATGGAGTCACAAAGAGTCGGATGTGGTTGAGCGACTTTCACTTTCACTTTTCCCTGGTGATACAGTGGCTAAAACAATGCATTCCCAATACATGGGACCCAGGTTCAATCCTTGGTCAGGGAACTAGATTTCACATGCTAAGAGTTTGCATGCCACAACTAAGACCTGGCACAGCCAAATTAACTAAATACATATATTTTTAATAAACCATTGTTTGTTAATTGGCTGTACCCCAATACAAAATAAAAAGTTAAAAAAAAAAAACAATAAAAATTTTAAGAAAGGAAAAAAAATAATCCCCATGTCCAGGCCTCACCTCCAGAGATACTGATTTAATTAAATCGGATTGATGCCCATGAATCAGTGCTTTCTCACTCTCTCTCTCTCTTTTTTTTTTTNTTAAAAAAAAAAAACAATAAAAATTTTAAGAAAGGAAAAAAAATAATCCCCATGTCCAGGCCTCACCTCCAGAGATACTGATTTAATTAAATCGGATTGATGCCCATGAATCAGTGCTTTCTCACTCTCTCTCTCTTTTTTTTTTTTTTAACTCACCAGGAGAGTTTTATAAGGAGGCATGTTTGAGAACCAATAGGCTGGAGTGTTTTCAAACTTGAGTATTCACTAAAAATACCTGGAGGGCTTATTCCCAACTAAAAGTTTGATTCTGTAGGCTTTAAGGATGGAGCATTTCTAGTAAATTCCCAGAAAATGTTGACACTGTTGTCTAAGAGTCCACATTCTGCGAACTCCAGAAACTTTCACACCCTCTGAAATGGTGTCTATGGGAAGATGAGTAAATTTCTTTCCCTCCCATCCTAGTGAATCCGTTTCCCTGGTGGCTCAGATGGTAAAGTGTCTGCCTGCAATGTAGGAGACCCGGGTTCGATTCCTGGGTCGGGAAGATCCCCTGGAGAAGGAAATGGCAATCCACTCCAGCACTCTTGCCTGGAAAATCCCATGGATGGAGAAGCCTGATGGGCTATAGTCCATGGGGTCCACAAAGAGTCGGACACGACTGAGTGACTTCACTTTGACTTCATCCTAGAGAAGAAGTTCATAGGGTTCATCAGATTCTTGAAGAGATCCATGACCTCAAAAGATGAAGAGCCAAATTTAGAGTCTAGTGGTGAATTTAAAGCTTTTTGTAGGCCAGGTTTAAGAGCGGATGATTTTGTAATTTGTTCAGACTTGACGTCGTCCCAGAGGGTGAGTGTGTGTGTGCATGTGTCTGTGTGTGTGAAGTACCTGGGTGTTGCTACCATGCCAACACACCAAGCAGTTCACACTCAGCTTCCCATCCAGAAGTTGTATTCAGGCTATCAGGCTGGGAAAGAGGGTAACCATGACAACTTTCCTCAGCACCACATGGGAATCTGAGAGTGAAGATGAGTGGGGGGAATAACTCCAATGACTCTTTGGAAGCAGAAATAAAATCTCTACAGATAATCATGCTGCCTCATGCCCGCTGATCTTGGGGCCCTAAATTCGAGAAAATATTATGTCATCACAACCAGCCTGAAGATCAGTTAACCAACATTTCATCAGCATGAATTATCCTTATCCTCTCATCCAAAATGTGGCATGGGAAGTTCATTTATAAAACTTAATGTGTATGCTTTTCAACCTTCCAAAATTTCTATTTTTGTGAAATGTTTTATGATGTACAAGATATGTTAGGACAGCCATGCGCTGTGCAGTGCTAGGTCACTTGAGTTGTGTCTGACTCTTAGTGGCCCTATGGCCTGTAGCTCCCCAGGCTCCTCTGTCCATGGATTCTCCATGCCCTCCTCCAGGGAATCTTTCCCAGGCAGGAATTGAACTCACTCTCTTACGTCTCCTGAATTGGCAGGCAGGTTCTTTATTGCTAGCGCCACCTGGGAAGCCCCTGGGACAGCCATCTCTGTATATAATTTATAAAGAAATGAGCAGACAAGCATGCATACCTTGGGGGATCCATGACAGAAATGTTTAGAGACTACTCATCAGATGTTTGGGCTTCCCTGATGGCTCAAACGGTAAAGAATCTGTCTGCAATGCAAGAGAACTGGATTTGATCCCTGGATTGGGAAGATCCCCTAGAGGGGGATGGCAACCCACTCCAGTATTCTTGCCTGGAGAATCCCCATGGACAGAGGAGCCTGGCGGGCTACAGCCCATGGGGTTGCAAAGAGTCGGACATGACTAAGCACAGCACACATTCACATTCATCACGTGTGGTGGTTCTCCAATCACCAGAATGACCAAGGAGTTTGCTAAATAAATACAGATTCCCAGTCCTCAGCCTCATTCAGATTCAGGAAAATTCTCATTCTATTCTGATGTTTTAGGATAATCTGAAGCAAGGGATCCATTGACTGCACTGTGAACCTTGCTCTGAGAATATCTTATTTTTTCCTTTTTCTTTTTTTCTGTATTCTTGAAAATAACTTTATTCTCCCTCAAAAGCTATAGATCTTCCTGTCAAGAGATATAGATCTTCCTTTGCAAGGAAGGTAGCAAAATATCAGTACTCTGCTTGTCCTTCTAGTTCTCCTTCCCACCCTCGCTTGGCTCTGGTGACACCCTGACAAAGCCATTTGCTGCCCTCTAATGGCAACTCAGCCTAACTGCTCACAGCAGATAATTTCTCAGTGGGCAGGTTTGGCCATCTTTCTAAATACAATTGTAAAGTAATTAGCCTCCAATTAAAATAAATAATTTATATTTTAAAAAATAATGTTGGAAACTTCAAAAAAAAAAGAATACAATTTTCCCCTGATATCTCTTCCATTGAGGCACATTTTCCATTTTCCAAAAGCTTATTTAATTCAAGACATGAAAGTGCAAGCCAACAAGTCAATCAAATACGGTGCCATCCTCAGCAAGGGTTGTGGTATGAAAGACAAGTTCTCTTAAAGATATTCATTCATTCAACAGATATTTTTGAAAATACTTTTGAACAATGTACCAGGTATTGTTTAAGATGCTAGGTGCTGCTGCTGCTGCTAAGTCACTTCAGTCGTGTCCAACTCTGTGCGACCCCAGAGACGGCAGCCCACCAGACTCCCCCGTCCCTGGGATTCTCCAGGCAAGAACACTGGAGTGGGTTGCCATTTCCTTCTCCAATGCGTGAAAGTGAAAAGTGAAAGCGAAGTCAGTCGTGTCCGACTCTTCCAGACCCCATGGAATGTAGCCTACCAGGCTCCCCCATCCATGGGATTTTCCAGGCAAGAGTCCTGGAGTGGGTTGCCGTTGCCTTCTCCAGCTAGGTGCTAAAGAAACAAAAATATCTTCTCTCACAGCACTGACAGGTTAATGGGGAGAGACAATGACATTATATTGTTAGGTGGTGATGAGTGCTATGGAGAAAAACATGGCCTGGGAAGAAGAGAAGAAAAAGTTTACGGGAAAAAGAGGGAAATGATCCTTTATTGACCACCTCTGAATTACTGAATGTTCTACGTAAGTTATTTCCCTTGAGCTTCATCACTCTCTCATTGTAACCCTCCTTTTAAAAAAAGTTGTAACAGCCTAATTTACATGTAAAGAAACTGAAGTTCCACAGCACTAGAAACACGGCTGAAGCCATGATGTTAATTAATAGTGGGATGGCACTGAACTTCTTCACTTGTTGTGGGAACAAAGCCCACAGCAAATTTGTAAAGGAGACTGCCCACAACTGGCCTTCCTCAACTCACACACCCACCATCTCCAGGACCTGTAATGCTGCACAGAATGTGCTGGACTCCCCTTTCTCCCTTCATCTTTCGCTTGTTTTTACTCTGAAACTCTTATTTCACTCTGTGCTAATTCCATAAATGGATTCTCTTGCTAGAGTGCGAGAGTTTTGTGACTGTTAATCTCTGCTAATCCCATAAATTAATTTTTTCCATTTATAGTTTAATTAGTCACATCATCATTACCCAGGTAAGATATCTGAGGGGAACCCAGGGCTTCCCTGGTGGCTCAGATAGTGAAGACTGCCTGCAATGCGGGAAACCTGGGTTCGATGCCTGGGTTGGGAAGATCCCCTGGAGAAGGGAAAGGCTCCCCGCTCCAGTATTCTTGCCTGGAAAATCCCATTAAAAGAGAAGCCTGGTTCATGGGTTCTCCAAGAGTCAGACACGTCTGAGCAACTAAGCAGAAGCATTTCAAAAGACAGCCTATAGGAAAACGTTGCAGTCTCAGGTCAACAGAAGGGCTCCAGAGAACCAATGAGCCATCTATGAGCCATTAACAGAGTGTGTGAGCAGCTTCCTGTGAACATCTAAAGCTTTGGTCAGTTTCCTAAAGCCTCCAGAGACTGCAAAAGTAAAATGTGTTGGTTGCTTGCTTCGGTAAATCTTGAAATCTGGGGACATTACACAGAAAATGTTAAGGAATTCTTCTTTTAGGAACTGAGAGTCCCAGACCTTCTGAAACATCTCTGGAATAAATTCATTCTGTTTTAAGGCCAGAATTCATATAACCATCTCACACCAATGACCAGAATCTCATCTTAGAAATCTTCTGAACACGACCTAATATGTCTGATCTTGATTCTATATTCATTTTAATATATCACATATATTTAACTATTTGAGGGAGCAAAACTCGATGGACATGAGTTTGAGTAATCTCCGGGAGTTGGTGATGGACAGGGAAGTCTGGCATGTCACAGTCCATGGGGTTGCAAAGTCAGGAGTGACCGAGCAACTGAACTGAACTTTCATATGTGCTCTCAGTGGAAGTCAAGTAAATTACATTTGCAGAAGCTTTGATGGTCACACAATATTTAAACATAATGTAAAAAAAGAAGAAAGAAAAAACACACAGTGCTCCAGGGAAAAACCCAAAATATAGTGGTCATAGTTTTTCGTGGGGAATACCAATATATGAATTTTTAATAGATTGCATCCTTAAAAAAAGGATAAAAGAAACTTGAGTACATTATAAACGTACAATTCCTAGCTCTCAACCAGTTTGGCTGCAATGCCTGTCAGATTTACTCACCAGCTAGATCAATCCACTACATGAACACTGATTGGCTGCAATGCTGTCATCCCTTTGATTCAGTTCAGTTCAGTCGCTCAGTCGTGTCNGCGCTCAGCTTTCTTTATAGTCCAACTCTCACATCTATACATGACCACTGGAAAAACCATAGCCTTAACTAGATGGATCTTTGTTGCAAAGTAATGTCTTTGCTTTTTAATATGCTGTCTAGGTTGGTCATAACTTTCCTTCCAAGGAGTAAAGTGAGTGAGTGAAGTGGCTCAGTCGTGTCCGACTCTTTGCGACCCCGTGGACTGTAGCCCACCAGGCTCCTCCATCCATGGGATTCTCCAGGCAAGAATACTGGAGTGGGTTGCCATTTCCTTCTCCAAGGAGTAAGCGTCTTTTAATTTCATGGCTGCAATCACGCTCTGCAGTGATTTGGGAGCCCAGAAAAATAAAGTCAGCCACTGTTTCCCCATCTATTTGACTGATTTGACAGATTTGTTTAAGCAACTAAATTGTCTAGGAAGTTCCTTCTCCCCTATTTTGCAACTGCTTCTGTGTCCCCTCTGACAGTACTCACTTCCCAAAGAATACAGTGTCCCCAAATATTAATTCACTCAACAAATATTTACTGTTTGGTCATCCATATGTTCTGGACATTGCCCTAGAGACTGGGGATATAGCGGTCAACGAAATAGACCAGGCTGCCAGCTTCATGAAAGTTACAAAGTGTTTTTACCAGTTCACACTGCTGCCAACGGGACACTGCCTTCCCACTTTTCCACACCCTAGCTGACCCTCAGTGTTATAGGTCTTTTGGAATTTGCAGTTTGATATAAGTGAAATGTTGTGTTACTGCTATCTCATTTCCATTTTCCTGATTAGTAACAAGGTTGGGGAATTATTTGGCACCTAGTTTTCCATTCTGTAAAATTCAGTGCATATCCTTACCCCACATTTCCATTGGATTGTTTTTCTGATAGATTTGCAAGAGTTGGCTGTGTATTCTGGATGCTAACCTAGATCTGGTTTCCAGAAGCAGATCCTGATATAAGGCTTCATGTACAGATGGTATACTAAGGGAGCATTGTTTAAGAAAAGGATTTATTAAGGAAGTGGATATTTAGAGGAGAAACTGGTGGGAGTCGGGGAAGCAGCACTGGAAAGGGGAAGAAATAGGAAATGTGCTGTCAGGTAACATCCCACCAAAGGTAGTCTCTGCCCGATCCCACAGGGGACTCTGGAATGTGAGTTAAGGCCCACCTGTCATTGGACAAAGTCATGTCCTAGGATGTAAATTCCTATGCATTTCCAGCTCTCTGGTGTATGGGGGCAAAGTGATCCTAACAATCCTTTTGAAAGAGCCACAGTTGTTAGCTTTTGGAAGTGAAAATACACTATCATGGGGGTGAAAAGTGAAAGTGTTAGTTGCTCAGTTGTGTCCAACTCTTCATGACCCCATGGACCATAGCCCACCAGGCTCCTCTGTCCATGGAATTCTCCAGGCAAGAATACTGGAGGGGGTTGCTATGGCCTCCTCCAGGGGATCTTCCCAACCCAGGGACTGAACCGGGTCTCCCGCATTGCATTCTTTACCATCTGCACCACCAGGGAAGCCCAAGAAGCCACAGCATGTTGTTAATAACAGAGAAACAAAGAAAAATACCATAGTCCTGATGCTTCAGTCAAATCTGCAAGGTTGTTGGAAGGGCTGACTCAGGTTCAATTCCTGGGTCAGCAAGATTCCCTGGAAGAGGAAATGGCAACCCACTCCAGTATTCTTGCTTGGAGAATCCCATGGACAGAGGAGCCTGGTGGGATNTGATGCTTCAGTCAAATCTGCAAGGTTGTTGGAAGGGCTGACTCAGGTTCAATTCCTGGGTCAGCAAGATTCCCTGGAAGAGGAAATGGCAACCCACTCCAGTATTCTTGCTTGGAGAATCCCATGGACAGAGGAGCCTTGTGGGATACGGTCCATGGGGTTGCAAAAAGTCAGACACAACTGAAGTGACTTAGAACAAGGACACACACACACACACAGTTTTTAAAGTCTCAGTGAGTTACTTCAAATAAAGTAGAAACCAGAACTCTGGATATTTAGAATACTGAAAACCAGGCATTTGAGCCAAAAAAATGTTTGCCTACAAAATTTTCTTTCCTTCATTGTCTGCCAGGAAGGTTACATAAGCCTTCCTCCAGTACCACCCAAAGCCCTCAGTAAAAAGAACACACACAAATCATGACAAGATAAAGGCTCCAAGTGGAAATTCAATTGTATTTATTTTTCTTATACAGAATCAGAGAAGTAAAAACCAGTACCAAACTCCGGGTAAAATAGTTTGATCTGATTGATTTTTCTGCATATTCTCTGTATGCATAGCAATTTGAATTAAAAATAAACACACATATATCATATTACAAAATGTAGAAATAATTTTTTTAAAGTTAAAATACGAACACATAAATGATGTAGTGTGTTAGGGAAACAGTCTCTGTTGATCCCTACTTTCCCAATTAAATTAATCTACAATTTCCTTTTAACAGCTTTTGTTTGTCATAAAAGTTGCACTTCTGGAAGTTGCTTTCTGTTATGAGAACATCACTTGTCATTAGCAAAACTCTCTCACTCCAGATCACCTTCTTCTCCAGAGAGATTTTCTGCCAAGCTGGAGTCAGTAACACCCCCAGCACACTAACTGTTTCACTCTGTTTTTACTTATATTGTATAATCAGCTAAAGAAAGGCATATCACATCCTAAATTCTACGGTGAAACACTAATAATTACTTAGATTTAACAGAATTGCAAATAGGTCTTGACAATGTATTTGCTTCACGGAAATGTGTTTTATCAGGGAAAGAAAATACCTTAAAAGAAAGATTTCTGAAATTATTTTTCCATTTTTAACCTGGATGAAATGTTGAAATCTACTGATTGACTTAGGACTAAAAAGACATGATATTTGGCAGTCATTTTATAATAAGAAATATAGTATAAATAGCACCTTATCATGAATTCTGCAGGGGTTTTAACACTTACAATAATAGGAAAGAACCTTTAAAAAGTTGTTTCTAGATTTCTAGCTTTAGTGTTCTTTAACAAAGGCCATATAACATGGCCTTAAAAATAACAACAAAAATTAGATCTGGCTTCATTTATTAGTAAACATGTAGTCAGGATCTGTATCTAATTCTGGAAAAATAATTGTTATGTTCATGAATAAATGTTCCAACTAATTTCACTAAAAAAAAATTCTTTTACTATTTTCTAATGCCACAAGCTTACTAGGAAATTATTTCTAAAAATTGATAATACAAATCATCAATGTTTTAACTACTTAAAAAAAGGAGGGATAATTGTTTCTTTAATGTTTAATAACCTGAAAATGAATCTATAAAAATATTTTTTAAAAATACAGTAACACTGCTCAGTTTTACTAGGTCCCTTGTTTTGAGTCTTTTTTTTTTTTTTTTTTGCTTTTTCTTAGAAAGAATGTACAATGCTTTTTGCAATTATTGCTAACAGAAGAGAAAAAGAAATAGTGCTCCCTTCAATATAGTAGCAATAGAAACATCTACCCTCATCTCTCAGAGCGTTTTGAAAAAGAGATGGAATCAGAGCTAGAGAAACCATGGGTCCCTCAGGGGAAAAAAGTCACTTCATTGTGTTGGAAGCTCTCATCCACCTACTCACTTAACATCAGCGTGGACAGGGCAACACCAGCGCTGTGCCTCCTTCTCCCACATAAAGTGCACCGAAGCCTTCTTTTCTTCTACAACAGTCTTGGTACAAAAGTTGTAGGAGAAAATCATTGCTTTGTTCTTTGGGGGCACCTCACACCTCCTTCTCATTTTGCTTTTGGGGCACCATAGCTTGTCTATTTCCATCTTACACCTAGTAGCCTTTCCACTGTATTCCCTAACGTTACTACTTCATCTCTGACCTTTACACTTGCCTTCATTCCAACAAGATAAGATGTATTCTGCCTGTCTGTCTTTTGGTAGATCAAAAAGGATCTCAGATCCCCAGCAAATAAGCCCCTTTGGGAATGGAAAGGTTCCTCTCAGAGACCTGCACTATTAATGTCTCTCAAAAAAGATATTAAATTCATAGATTATAAATAATGTCAGTTCAAAATATTAAACAATTGAGGACTTCATTGGCAATGCAGGCAGAGTGCAGGCCAGGCGAACCTGACCGATGCTCTCTCTCAGTCCTTAAAAGCTAATAAAAAACAAAAAAAAATGGTTTTGGTTACATAAGAGGTACTGAGTACATAGTTCATGCCTTTCTATACCAACTGTAGCAAACAGGATTAGGATAATACACCTAGGAATCAGCTTTAGTGACTTGAAACACTAAGGGTCTCCACCATACACCCTCAGGGGGCATTTTTTGACCCATCAGTCAGAGATCTGCTTCATCCTTCAAACAGCTTCATAGATAAGATTATTTTAAACCCTAGAAATCTTGAAAGAAGAAAAACCAACAAGGCTTCAGAATTTTAAAAGCAACAGCTCACTGTATGCCATTAGGTCGAAAGCTATGTGGTACTGATGTTTTCA
Source organism: Neotragus pygmaeus (assembly GCA_006410875.1). Taxonomy (NCBI): domain Eukaryota; kingdom Metazoa; phylum Chordata; class Mammalia; order Artiodactyla; family Bovidae; genus Neotragus; species Neotragus pygmaeus. The sequence continues at coordinate 208,772 of SJYV01021435.1, read as the reverse complement.
GAACAGTTTCAAAGGACAAAAATACAGTTGCCACTGATTTATCAAAAACATTTGCCTGCCCTTTGTCATCAGTCACCAAATAATAGTGCTTCATAAAACAAACATCAAATTCTAAGCTATAATTTTCTTAAAAATCCAACTTGTCATTTAGTACCAAACTGGTCTCTTTCTCTTTCATGAGATCTTGGTGTAGGAACGGTGACTAATACCATTGCCACTCTCCTGTTGGAAGGACTAGTTGTCTAGATGCTGTGCAGTAAAATGATGAAGGATAAACTACAATAGGATTCTGTGTGCCTTTGACAATACAGGTAATAAGAGCCATCAGAACCTGCATGGATTGAAAACTACATTATATTCCAAACAGCAGAATTTTACTATCAGTACAATGATTTTTAAAGCTCAAGTTAAAAATTCTTTAAAGCATTTGGTACTAATGTCATCAATACAGTTTTTGAAACTGTAAATCAGGTTGAGTTTTGTGTACATTTCCTGGACCGAGCCACCTGTAAAAAATCACTGCCTGTGGTCATCAGTTTTTCGTGGTTTATAATCAATTGATGTATAAATTTCAGCTAACACCCATAAAGCTTGGTCATGGGGTAGCAGAGAGGAAAACAAAGAAGCAATTCTGCATAATCAATTCTGCTGCACAACCCATCACAGGAATGCAGGCTTGCAGAAGACAGAAATAGAATGTGTATTCATGTTTAAGTGACTGCTAATCAAATCCAGGCAATTATTAAACTGGCCACAAGGAAAGAAGGGAGCATGTGTGATGGAGGCAGGAGGCAGCTCACCTGCCACCTTGCTCTGCTCCATCGCTTTTTCCAAGAGGCCCAGGAAATGTCAGGTCACGGCTGCATCCAAGCTACAATGGTATCAATTACAGCCAGGTTAGAAAAGGCTCGCTTTTGTTCAGAGCAGATTCTACATCAGTGAAGAGGGGGATCAGATCTTCAGATTCCAAAGTTCCTAGATCAACGTTTGTTCCTGGAAGACAGTCAAGAAAATCAGGGAAACGGGTCTGCTGAGGGTTGATATTCATGGGTGTCTGTCCTGTGTTTTCTCCTGTAATGGAAAAGAATGAAACCATTTTAATTCTTTTATTGTAGTATAATTGCTTTATAATGTTGTGTTCGTCTCTGCTGTACAATGAAGTGAATCAGCTACGTGTATACATCTTTCTACTTCCTCCTAGACCTCCGTTTCTCCCCATCCCACACTTCTACGTTGTCACGGAGCACTGAGCTGAGCTCCCTGTGCTACAGAGCAGGTTCCTACTAGCTATCTATTTTACACACGGTCATATATATATGTCAAACCCAATCTCCAACTCATCCCACCTTCCCCATTCCCCCTTGTCCGCACATCTGTTCTCTATGTCTGTTTCTATTCCTGCAGAGTGAAGTAAGTCAGAAAGAGAAAAACAAATATCGTACATTAACACACATATGTGGAATCTAGAAAAATAGTACTGCTGCTGCTGCTAAGTCGCTTCAGTCATTTCCAACTCTGTGCCACCCCATAGATGGCAGCCCACCAGGCTCCCCCATCCCTGGGATTCTCCAGGCAAGAACACTGGAGTGGGTGAAAAATAGCAGATGAACCCTATTTAATTCTTTTTTAAGGCTCCTGAAAAGAGGAACAAGTTCAATTGTCAACATAATTCTCATCTTCATTTCCACTGTGCTCACATTCCACCAGAAGATCTTATTGCTGCAGGTTGCAAATATTTCATCTCCTTGCAAAATTTCAGCTATCACGTTACTGAAATTGAGTTGGTGGTGCTCACACCTAAGAGACACCGAGATGCTGGGTCAATCTTTAATTGTTCTGGGTAGACATGGTCCAGAATGGGTAAGTCCAGGGACACAGGAAAGGAGAAAATGAGGACACTGTGGATCTGACTACCATGACTGACTTTACTACCACTATCATGGCACGAAGAGCTGGTTTGAGTAGAGGGGGCCTGACAGTTATAAAAACCTTATCACAGAGCTATAATCCAACAATTTAATTGCAAACTAAATTTAATTGTAAACAATTTAATTGCTCATATCATCCTCTTTATGTTCAAAGGTAGTAGTGAGGAGGTTCTTTTAACTATGTTATTAAAAAATNCTAATTCATTCCCATTCAAAGGCTGAGCTTCAGCCATATTAATTCATTCTTGTTTCTAGCTGTGGTATCTTAACTAACTTCAGATATTTACAAAAACTGCTTTTTTTTTTTTTTGCCTAACTAAACATCATCCTACTCAATCTTTGCAGCTTAATTTAGTGTGAGGTTTTTCACTCATCAGCACTACTGACATTTGGACAGGAGAATGCTTTGTTGTGGTGACTTTCCTGTGCATAGGATCCTTGTGCATAGGATCTATGTATAGCACCCTTGGCCTCTACCCACTAGAAGTGAGTAGCACACTCCCTCCCACTCAAGTTGGGACAAACAAAAATATCTCCAGACACTGTCAAATGCTTTCTTCTATCCCAATTCCATGAGAATCAATGATTTAGAGGTATTTCTTCAACCCCGTTTCCCCCACTCAAAGGCTCTGTAGGTTGCCACTTCATTGGCTCCTCTGGGACTTGATGTTACCCTACTTAAATGTCCACCTCTGTTAGAGTGTTAACAGAAGTGGCTTTTCAAATCCACTCTGAGCATGATTTTATTCACTACACTTTCAGCTCTGAGCCCAGTGCCAGGCACATAATGAGGCCTCAACAAATACTTAAGACTAACCAAAATGGATAGGGTTGGGATATGCAGAGTGTCAGAATTATAGGGAGCAAACAATGCTGAGTAAAGGCAAGAAGGAGGAAAGTTCAAGATGTACACAGAAGAGCAAATATTTTCATTTGCTTGAGAATGGAGTAGGTAAGAAACATGGCAGAAGGAGTTAAGAAAAATAGATTGAAATGATGTGGAGAGTTACAAAGGCCAAGCTAAAGAGCCTGAATCTTACTGGGAAGAAGAAGGCAGGGGACTGAAACAGATGCTATTTGCTACAGTCCCTTCCACTGACAGTCCCTTGGACCGCAAGAAGATCAAACCAGTCAATCCAAGAGGAAATCAACTCTGAATATCCATTGGAAGGACTGATGCTGAAGCTGAAGCTCTGATACTTTGGCCACCTGATAGATACAAAGAGCTGACTCACTGGAAAAGACCCTGATGCTGGGAAATATTGAGGGCAGGAGAATAGGGCAGCAGAGGATGAGATGGTTAGACAGCATAACCGACTCAATGGACATGAATTTGAGCAAACTCAGGGAGATAGTGAAGGACAGAGGAACCTGGCGGGCTAGTCCATGGTGTTGCAGAGTCAGACATGGGTGAACTGAGCATGCATGCACATCTGATGCTGAGAGGGTTCTAAATTAATTTGCCAAAAAACTATTCACTAGGAGCCAATTCATAAGCAGATCAATTCACTAAGTGTACCCAAATTTATACTTTCACTCTTTGAAGATTCCAATGAAATTTCAGTATTTGCTTTAGTATTTAGCATTTTAAGAACTATTTAATTTTCAAAAAAAAAAAGGCAAGAGCTATAGAGTGGTTTAGTTTTCTTATGAATATATTCTTAACAAATATATTCAATAAATGTGAATATATTCTTTATAAGATTATACTCATGAATATACCCTCCTCATGAATATATTCACGAATATAGTCTTCTTTGCCTTACTGGGAAAACATTTTAACGCAGGTTAAAAATTAATGAATACCAATATATTCATGAACATTTTCATAAGTTTATATTCATATTCATGAGCTATGTTCTTGACCATATTGGGGCATTTTTGAACCTGGTTTAAAATTTAATGAATATCAACACTATTCATTAAGATGATATTCATATTTTCATCAGCATATATTCATATTCATGGCCTGTACTCTTGACCACAATGGGAAATTTTGAGCTCAGTTTAAAATGTAATGAATATCAATAGATTTGTTAAGAATATATTCTTAAGACTATAATCATATTCATTGTATATATTCAAGAAGAGTATTATTTCTCAAGGCAACTAACCTATCCAACGTTTTAACCTATGACAAAATGAACATTCCTTTAAACAGTGCTAAGAATATATGTTTTTATTGGTGAATTGGCATGCTTCCCTCTAGAAGGGCTTTTATCTCCACGCATACATTAGCCCTAGGATTTACCCAATGAAACCTATTTGGGCAAGCACCAGTACTATCCCAGTATTTCTTGGATCTCTCTGCTTTTCTTCTTTTACTCTAACACTGTATATTGATTTGGCATACATTCAGGACTAACAGGATTTTTTTTTTTGCCTGAATATAAGAACTTCTAGCAATCCTATCAGCTGATTACTCCTCTCTGCCTTCATTAATCATTTCTGTTCTACTTTTTAGAATTGTTTTTCATCAGTTTTTTTTTCCATTTAATTCTCTGATTTGATTGTTCTTTACTTAACTAAAAATTTTACTGTTAGAAGAAAATTTCATTAATCCAATAAACAGTATTTATTCCAAAACATAAAATCTTAAAACTAGAACAAGAGATTGCCATCAAAAATTAGAAATTAATAGTCTAATCATCATTATCATTCAAACTGCTCAAAATGTGCTAGGCTACCTCTACAATACAAGGACACAGTAAGAAGATGCCTGTGAATGAGAAGGAGAGAACTCATTAGACTTCAAATCAGCCGGTGCCATGACTCTGGACTTCACAGCCTCCAGGATTAGCACCCCAAAGTTAATGTCTTTTTAAGATTAAAAATATTCTGGAGAACAGACAAGATGGAGGAGTAGAAGGACCTTAAGCTCACCTCTTTTCATGAGAACACCAAAATCACAATCTGCAGAACCACCATCATTATTAGAAAAGACTGAAATCTACCAGAAAAGATCCTCTACAACTAAAGACATAAAAACAAAATCACTAATAGGAGGGGTGGACTCATGATATAATCAAAACCCATACTCCCTCAGTGGGTGACCCAGAAACTAGAGAATAATTATATTACAGAGGTTTTCTTGCAGGAGTGAGAGTTCTGAGACCCACAGTTAGGCCCCTGACTGTGTGGGATCCGGCACCAGAAAGAGGCGCCCCCAGAGCATCTGGCTCTGAAGGCCAGCAGGGGATGACTGCAGGAGCGCCACAGGATTGGGAGCTTGAACACATTATCTTAATGGTCCATGGAAGGACCTTGAAAACATTATCTCAAGTGAAATAAGTCACTTATAGGACTGACAGTGAAGTGAAAGTGTTAAGTCACTCAGTCATGTCCGACTCCTTGTGACCCCATGGACTGTAGCTCGCCAGGTTCCTCTGACCACAAAATTCTCTAGGCCAGAATACTGGAGTGAGTAGCCAGTCCCTTCTCCAGATCATCCCGACCCAAGGACTGAACCCTGGCCTCCCACAACGCAGGCAGATTCTTTATCATCTGAGCCACCAGGGAAGCGTACATATCACACTTACATGAAATGGGCAGAGTAGGCAAACCTATGAAGACAGAGTGCAGACCACTGTTTGCGTACAGATAGGAGTGAGTTTGAGGGGAAACTGAAAGTGAACACTAATACACACCGGGTTTCTTTTCAGGGTGATAAAAATGTTCTCATTGATCGAGCATGATCGTATTGCAAAATTCTACGAATATGTGAAAAACCATTGCATAATTAGCTTAAATGGGCATATCTATAGTATGTGAAATATAACTGATATAACTGAAAGTTATTAAAAACAAATTAGTTACAGTGATATCAACTGACGTCTTTTTTAAAGGTGTTCCCCAAAGTATGCTTGTATAAGGAAAGCAAGATGCAGAAAAATGTGCATATGATTTCATCTCTGTAAAACAAGACAAAATTGCATATATGAATATATGTGTATGTGTAATTATAAGAGCATGGAATAAATATGGAAGGCTACATACTAGGATGTCAGTATGAGTTACTCAGATAGGGGTAACAGGGGTAATGTGAGGAGAGGGTAACAGGAGGGTAAGGGAGTACTAGCTGTGCAACAGATGGTCTGTTCAGACAAACTGTACTTAAAAAGAAAGCCACGATGTGCCATGTCTGCAACTTACTTTCAAATGGCTCGTGAGAAAGTATGCATGGGCATATGTATACAGTTTCATATATATATATATATATATATACATATGTGTACATACATATACACATAAAGATGGATGAAGTAAACATGATCACAAGTTAACAATAGTTTTTTATTATATGATGTATAGTTTTTTCTCAATTTTGAAATAATTTTTGGAATAGCTAGGTTTCATTGCAATGATTTTGAAGGGCTACTCCACGGGCCATTATTAAGAAAAGAAACACTGCAGTTTTGTAGTTTTTTTATCATTTTTGTGTACTGGCCAATCCCATTATGAAGAATTCAAGGGCATTCTACTAAAAGGTACATTCCGCTATCAAGACACAGGACAAACTGATACCACACACTGGCACACCAGCAGACTGGAGGAACTAATACCCCTCACATCATGAAATGAGGGTACTACTAGAATGCAGACCCCAGTTTTGATGTTGCAATCCTAACTCCAGAGCCGAGTTACCAAAGGCTGTGGGAATGACATCACTATTTTATATATGAATCAGAATCTTCTATTAAAACAGCCCAGGAGGCAACCAAGGAAATAATCACTACAGTCTTTCTCTTGTATGTCAAAATATTTCCTAGTGGCAGACAAGTGTCTTATAGAAAAGAAGAAATCTTCCTCTAGCTTAAGGCCAAAATAATGTTCTTTTGAATGTATCTTTAAACATAAACTTGGAAAGAAAAGTATGATCTACTTTTTTTTTTAAGCCTTTACAAAAAGAAAAGATTGTAAACACATCTGCCTTTGTGTTCGGTTCAGTTCAGTCGCTAAGTCGTGCCCAACTCTTTGCAACCCCATGAACCACAGCACACCAGGCCTCCCTGTCCATCACCAACTCCTGGAGTCCACCCAAACTCATGTCCATTGAGTTGGTGATGCCATCCAACCATCTCATTCTCTGTCATCCACTTCTCCTCCTGCTCTCAATCTTTCCCAGCATTAGAGTCTTTTCAAATGAGTCAGCTCTTTGCATCAAGTGGCCAAAGTATTGGAGTTTCAGCTTCAACATCAGTCCTTCCAATGAAGACCCAGGACTGATCTCCTTTAGGATGGACTGGTTGGACCTCCTTGCAGTCCAATGGACTCTCGAGAGTTTTCTCTAACACCACAGTTCAAAAGCATCAATTCTTTGGCGTGCAGCTTTCTTTATAGTCCAATTCTCACATCCATACATGACCACTGAAAAAAGCATAGCCCTGACTAGACGGACCTTTGTTGACAAAGTGATATCTCTGCTTTTTATATGCTGTCTAAGTTGGTCATAACTTTCCTTCCAAGGAGTAAGAATCTTTTAATTTCATGGCTGCAATCACCATCTGCAGTGATTTTGGAGCCCAGAAAAATAAAGTCAGCCACTGTTTCCCCATCTATTTGCCATGAAGTGATGGGATCAGATCCCATGATCTTAATTTTCTGAATGTTGAGCTTTAAGCCAATTTTTTCACTCTCTTCTTTCACTTTTCTTTTTCACTCTCTTCTTTCACTTTCATCAAGAGGCTTTTTAGTTCCTCTTCACTTTCTGCCTTAAGGGTGGTGTTATCTGCATATCTGAAAGTAAAAGTGAAAGTGAAGTCGCTCAGTCGTGTCCGACTCTGCGATCCCATGGACTGTAGCCCACCAGGCTCCTCAGTCCACGGAATTTTCCAGGCAAGAGTACTGGAGTGGGTTGCCATTTCCTTCTACAGGGGATCTTCCCAACCTAGGGGTTGAACCCGGGTCTCCCACACTGCAGGCAGATGCTTTACCGTCTGAGCTCTCCCAGCAATCTTGATTCCAGCTTGTGCTTCTTCCAGTCCAGCGTTTCTCATGATGTACTCTGCATAGAAGTTAAATAAGCTGGGTGACAATATACAGCCGTGACGTACTCCTTTTCCTATTTGGAACCAGTCTGTTGTTTCATGTCCAGTTCTAACTGTTGCTTCCTGACCTGAATATAGGTTTCTCAAGAGGCAGGTCAGGTGGTCTGGGATTTCCATCTCCTTCAGAATTTTCCACAATTTATTGTGATCCACACAGTCAAAGGCTCTGGCATAATCGATAAAGCAGAAAGAGATGTTTTTCTGGAACTCTCTTGCTTTTTCCATGATCCAGCGAGTATTGGCAATTTGATCTCTGGTTCCTCGGCCTTTTCAACATCCAGCTTGAACATCTGGAAGCTCACGGTTCACATATTGCTGAAGCCTGGCTTGGAGAATTTTGAGCATTACTTTACTAGCGTGTGAGATGAGTGCAATTGTGTGGTAGTCTGAGCATTCTTTGGCATTGCCTTTCTTTGGGATTGGAATGAAAATTGATCTTTTCCAGTCCTGTGGCCACTGCTGAATTTTCCAAATTTTCTGACATATTGAGTGCAGCACTTTCACAGCATCATCTTTCAGGATTTGAAACAGCTCAACTTTGTGTTACTCTTGCAAATTTTTTGAAGGCTGGAACGTGTCTGTAAACTACAATCATCTACACCCAGAGACATCAGTCTGCAAAAGCTACTCTGCAACATCCAAGGCTCACTTCACCTCCCCTTCACCACCATAAACTGAAAACAAAAAAATAATCAAAGCAGATAGCAGTTATTTTTAATCCAGAGAGGCTCCCCAAGGTATCTATTGAGGCCATCAGTCTCCTATGAGAGAAATGTAAGGCTGTCCCTCAAAATGTGGTCCCTCTTGTTAGCAGCTGTGGCGGCAGCAGCAGCAGCAGCAGCAATGCAGCCAAGACTTCTGTGGCTTTGGAGGCCCTGTGTCTCCATCGCTGCCCCAGGGGAGCGATGACACTAGGAAAGTCATGGTTTCAATACATCAACATCAAATGCTAACCTCTGACCCACCTGTGTGTATAACTGAAGGAAAATCTATTAAAGATTTTACATGAAATAGGATATAGTCTAATCTGTAAACTGTATTATTATTATAAAAATAAGAACTGGCTCACCAGATCATTAGTGGAGAAACCAACCAAATTATGGAATATTTTTTAAAGGCCATTTAACTTTCAATATTCAGAATGGAGCAAACAATTCTCAACTAATAGGAATCCTTTTCCCCAAATTCAAAAAAAATGCCCTCATTTCCTCATTAAACAAGTAACACACGCCAACTTTTTTTAAATTGGAAAATAACAGGAAAGCTGTGTCACGCCACAGAATAAGAGACAGAATACCATTCACCTGGCTTGCTGCGATTCACGGGGTCGCAAAGAATCGGACGCGACTGAACTGAACTGAACTGATTAACAACTTCAGTTTTTACCTTCTAGTCTTTTATTTGTACTTGGGGTCAGTCAGATTTCCTTTTAAACAAAAGTTGTAATCAAACTAAATATTACTGTTTACATGCCATTATCTTAAGCATTTCCCATGGTGTTTTATAATCACATGTCATTCGTTATTCCATCAGTTGTAACTCAAGAATAAGCTGAATGTATAATACATAATGGAATTACTGACAGTTTCATAACAGTCTCTGAAATATTTAGTTAGAGATAAACATATGAAGAATTCCAGGCTTCTAAAAGCTAAACTTAATTTCTGGCAAGCACGACTGGTAATTATAACCAAAAGCCAAATATTATGGAGTCCTTTTTTAGACTAAGCAATCTTACCACTCAGCATACATAATCACTGAAACATTTCCAGCATAATGATATCTGCTCAGCTACTGGCAACCATAAATTTCTCTGAAAGCCAGAGAAATGTAAAAATTCTCTAATATGAGTTGCAAAGCAAAAATTACATCTGAACAAACTGTTAAGTATAAAACTGATCATAAACATAATATATTCTGAGAAAACTCATACTCATATATATATATATTTATCTATGAGAAACAGCTAGGCTTCCCTGGTGGCTCAAGTGGTAAAGAATCTACCTGCAATGAGGGAGACCTGGGTTCGCTCTCTGGATTGGGAAGATCCCCTGGAGAAGGGCATGGCAACCCACTCCAGTATTCTTGCATGGAGAATCCTCATGGCCAGAGGAACCCGGCATGCTACAGTACGTGGGGTCGCAAAGAATCGGACACGACTGAAGTGACCTAGCACATGAGAAGTAGCTACATAAATCATTACAGAAATAAAACCAATCAATATTGAAAGATGTTTTATCTACCTAAAATAAGTCTTAAATTCATCATTTGCTCAGTAGTGTCCAACTCTTTGCAACCCCATGGACTGTAGCCCACCAGGTTCCTCTGGCTTTGGATCATCCTGGCAAGTATGAGTGGGTATCCATTTCCTTCTCCAGGGGATCTTTCCAACTCAGGGAATTGAACCTGGGTCTCCTGCACTGCAGGCAGATCCTTTACTATCTGAGCCATCAGGGAAGCCCTATAAACACATCAAATTATTTTCAAACTCTGTATGAAATCACTGAAGGGAAACTAAATTTTCAATAAAAAGGATACTCAAGCACCCTGATATTATCAGAAAATAAGAAAATGCTCAAAGCACAAACCTATAGGAAGATGCCAAAGGAACATGGAACCAATTCAAAGAGCTCCAAATGGCCCAAAGTAGAATAATTTGAGCAATAAAACAAAGCAGAATTGGATTACAAACCAAAGTCATAAAATAAATATCCATCAGTCCATATTGATATAAATAAATGATTACCAATGAGAGAGTAGAAACAAGTCTACTGTATAAAAGAATTCAGAAAAACTTATGTAAATGCAGCTTCCTCAAGAAGGTGGAGCATCATTCCCTAACCCTTAAATGTGGGATCCACATAGTGACTTCCTTCCAAAAAGTAAAGAATGGTGGCCAGGGAAGAGGGGAGTACTTTAATCTGTAAAAACCTGATAAATACTACCTCAGCCAAGTGATATCTGAGTCAAGGCCTCAACAGTGATAATGCATGCTGATAGCATGTACCATTAATATGATGTGATGAAAATACATCTGTAGTCTTTACCACTGTAGTCTTCTCCCTCAAGAACCCATAATTCCCATCTAATCATGAAAAAAATATCAGACAAACCCAAAATGAGGGGGATCCTCAACTCTGCAGAATGCACCATCACTCCTGAAAACTGTCAAGGTTATCAAAAACAAAGACTATGAAAAATTGCCACAGCTCAGAGAAGCCAGAAAGGGTATGATGCCAAACGTAATGGGGTCATGAATAGGATCGTGGACAGAAAAAGGAGATTAGGAAAAAACTAAGGATTCGGAATAAAGAACGGACTTTAGTTAATGATAATGTATCAGTATTGGTTCGTTAACTGTAACAAACGATGCTCCTAATGTATGATTACTGTATGATGTTAATAATAGGGGAAACTGCATACGGGGTGTATGAGAACTCCTTGTACTACCTTCACTGCTTTTCTGTAAATCAAAAACTATTCAGAATTAAAAAGGCATGTATATATACAGATACATGTGCATACACCCATGCACATAAACATACACACACCAGAGAGATCAAAATGGATATACAGGGATAGATAGATTATACACACATCTAAGTTCCAAGACAGCAGGGACTTTGTTTTTTCACTACTCATACTCCACTGTTCTCCAGGGATTCTAATAAACATTTTTGGAATGAATAAATGATTTATTTATGTTATGTTATGTGACACTGGTTTTATTTCTATAATTTCATCCACAAAAAGAACACAATATAAGCTATCACCTAACACTAGCCAAAAAATTATAAAACATTAACAGATCCATGCAACAAACATTTTACCTTTAATCTAAAAACTGTGATGGATGTTGGGGATTCAAAATCAAAATATACAAAATTCACAGTGTCATACTGAAAAACAAAGTTAAGTAGCTGGTCAATTCATAGATGACAAAGAGAAAAAATGATTAAGTATCAGGGTCTTGCTTTGAGTACCATGGGAGTGCATACCAAAGTGCAACTAACTCTGCCTGAGATGGTAGGTGGAGAAGGATTCATAAACAAAGAAGGTCAAGTGGGCCCAAACAGGTTCTGTCTAGGGGGTACAAAGCATAGTGATGGCTGGTGCTTGAAAGGCAAAGAGGACCAGATAGTCAAGGGGCCTAGGGAATCACTAGAGGGTTTTAAGGAAGACAGTGGCATGAAAAGATGGGTGGGACAGGGTTCAAGCAGAGTGCTATCAGTTGTGAAGCTGTGGGAGCAGATCAGACAAAAATGGTGAATTCAAACAGAGGGGAAGGGACTGAGTTAAGAACTATTTAGGAGGTAAAATATCAAGTCTGACAATTATTGAATATGGATGGTGATGCCTCTTAACTTACTTCTCCGTTTTACCCCTTGCCATCTTCAATCCATTTCCCCCACAGTAGACAGAATTATCTTTTTAAAGCAGGGCTTTCCTGGTGGTCCAGGGGTTGTGAGTATGCCTTGCAATGCAGGGAACACTGATTCCACTCCTGGTCCGGGAAGATGCTACATGCCGTGGAGCAATCAAGCTCATGTGCCACAACTACTGAACCACTGCGCCCTACAGCCTGTGCTTTGCAACAAGAGAAGCCACCACCATGGGAACCTGCGCACTGCGATGAAGAGCAGCCCCTGCTCTCCGCAACTAGAGAAAGGCCATGCACAGCAACAAAGACCCAGTGCAGCCCCAGATAGCTAAGTACATGAATAAAATCATGTTTTTAAAAAACCTCACCCGCCAATCTTGTGAATTAAAAAAAAAGGGGGGGGGGCAGATCATCTCACCCTTGCAATTAAAACCTACCAATGCCTTCCTAGTAGATATTCCAAAACTAAATTTCTCAGTGTGGTCTCCAAAAGGTAACATAATCAAATTCTTGCTTCCTTTTCCAACTTCATCATGTGCTATCCTCCTCCAGCTACAATGCTTTTCTTTCATTTCCTTAAATACATCAAGCTCCTTCCATTTCAGAGCCATTTCTTCTGCCTGAAATATTCTTTGTCTATTTGTTCCATGGATCTCCACTTAAATGTTATCTCTCAAAAGGTCCAAAACAAAAAGGTCTCTTTCTTATCAATTACTCTCCATCACAGCATCCTGTTTCCTTTTTTTGCACTTAATGTAATTTACAAGTACAGCTGATTCTTGTTATCTGCAGCGGCTATGTTCTGTAAAGTCACTGCACTGAATTAGTGAATACTGAATTCCCAGAGGAAACACACGGTCAGGTTCCTGTGAGCCTCTGGTCAAAAACTTTTCACCGACGGAACAACACATGATTTTGTTTTATCTGTGTTTCTGTTTAATGATACCTATTCAGTACACGTACAGTGTTGATTCATGAACACCGAATTCATGGCCAACAGTGCTATAACTCATGCCTGAACAAAGCTTTTGTTGCTGTTCACACTAAGTCATGTCCAACTCTTTGTGACCTCATGGACTACAGCACGCCAGGTTTCCCTGTCCTTCTCTATCTCCCTCAGTTTGCTCTAACTCATGTCCATTCAGTTGATGATGCCATCCAATCATCTCATCCTCTGTCGTCCCCTTCTCCTCCTACCTTGATTCTTTCCCAGCATCAGGGTCTTTTCCAGTGAGTCAGTTTTTCCCATCAGGTGGCCAAAGTATCAGAGCTTCAGTTTCAGCAGCAGTCCTTCCAATGAATATTCAGGGTTGATTTCCTTTAGGATTGACTGGTTTGATTTCCCTGCTGTCCAAGGGACTCTCAAGAGTCTTCTTCAACACTACAGTTCAAAAGCATCATTCTTCGATGCTCAGCCTTCTTTAGGGTCCAACTCTCACATTCATACATGACCACTGGAAAAACCATAGCCTTGATTAGATGGACCTTTGTCGGCAAAGTGATGTCTCTGCTTTTTAATATGCTGTCTAGGTTTGTCTAACAAGTATTTTCCCTGTAAGAGACTTCACAGCTTCTCGTGCTTAGGAACACTACATAGCACTCTGGTACACTGTGGGGCCACAAATAGCGGAAAGACCAACGAAAGCACAATTACGCAAAAAACCCATGGTACCAAATAGACCATGAAAAAGAGATCTGTTTATAGCATGACAGTTGAAATAAGAAGGTCAAACGTTGCCCTGTTCAGCTTCAGCTGGGAATGTGTGCATCAATTCTGATTTTTTGCTGCTCTGTGCATGTCTGTGAATGACTATAGAAGTGCAGCAAGTACTGATTTCAGTTACAAACTAATGTTAGCAAGTACGTAGCTTCACACATGATGTCAGAGACCAGGAGTGTTTGTCCTCTTAGCATCTGGTACTCAGTAGACTTTCAACAAATATTCAAGAATAAATAAATGCATGAATGTCTAACAGGTATGTAGATATAGAAACCAGAAGGTCAATCAGAGAAGAAGCTGAAGATAAAATACAGATATGTGAAATAATCACAGATGTGGTTAAATGCTGGAAAAGAATTTAAACAAGGTGCTATATGATATGGGCTTCCCTGGTTGCTCAGGTGGAAAAGAATGTGCCTGCAATACAGGAGACCCCAGTTCTATTCCTGGGTCAGGAAGATCACTGGAGAAGGGATAGGCTACCCACTCCAGTACTCTTGGTCTTCCTTGGTGGCTCAGACGGTAAAGAATCCACCTGCAATGTGGGAGACCTGGGTTCAATCCCTGATTGGGAAGATCCCCTGGAGGAGGGGATGGCAACGCACTCCAGTATTCTTGCCTGGAGAATCCCCACAGACAGAGGAGCCTGGTGGGCTACAGTCCAAGAGGTTGCAAAGAGTCAGACACGATCGAGCAACTAAGCACAGCTAGATGATAGAGAATTACTGAGGAGATTTAATTACGATGGTTCAGGAAGTTAATTCTGAAAAACTGACTCAAGCTGAGAACTGAGAAATACGAATGAGCAAGTCGTGAAGCTGAGTGAGGGGGAAAATTCCAGGCAAACAGAACACTGAGTGTAAAGAAAATGAAACAGGAAAGTGTCTTAATGCCTAGAAAATGCTATTTAAAAGCTGAGATGAAAAGGTGGCTACATGAACGTGTCAGTGCCTAAATGACTTCATCACAAACACCTCCCAAGCTTTCAGAACCAGTAACTTCAATCAGTTTAGCACTTGCCAGAAATGTACAAAGGGAGTTAACTTTCACTGAACTCTGTGGAACAACTTAAGTAAATATGGACATCAAGTTTCCTGACAGTCAAAGATTAGGATGGCATTGAGGGGAATTAATTCACAGGGATAAAACGTAAAGGGAGTTTTCCAACTTCTCCCACTCCCAACGCCCTTAATAACAGGGCCTGAATCCCTTTGTTTTAGTCCTTCTCTTTGTGCTCACTCAGATTCAGTAAGTTAAGGGTATGTTTGTTCCTATTTTTACTATGCAGTAAGTCTGCAAAACAGAAACCGAGAAATAATCACGGGCACAACGTGGCTTCTCTCATCCAGAGGAAGCACAATTGTGGGACCCTAAGAAGACTAGAAAATTGCATACAAGAGAGATACATAATAAATTTCCCTTCGTGTAACAAGTACTGGGCAAAATTACTTTTATATATGAATAATTGCAGCAATAAACACTGATAAAGCAGGAGTAATGGCATCATTAGGAACAACCAAATAATTCCGGCAACAAACAGACCACCAGTGGTCCCGAGAATCAGCCTACTTCACCTTACTGAGAACAAACCATTACGAATAGATGGAAACCACAGGAAATGCTCATTTTCTCAAGATTTGTACGTTTATACTCGATCAACTGCTGTGGATTCCAGGAGAGAATGTACTTCTAGGGTTTATGGTCCTGAGAGGATGGGCAATGGGTGAATAATGGGAAATCAGAATAAAGGAGAAAAGGAAATATCACAGTCAACTCACAGCCAGCATAGTGAAATGTTCTCTGCTTATTCAGTATATAGAACACCTGTCCAAGTACCTGTAGTGATACAATTATCTCTGACACACCCGTTAAGAGTCAGAATGTGTTAAACCTGCCTTACATACATTGTGTTGCAACCTTCTGTGGAGGGAACCTGGGGAAATACAACACATGGCAAGTCTCTTCTAAAAGACTGAGGTCCACAGATGGTAAATCAACTGGTACAGACTACAATTAATGATTTTATCATAAAAACAATGCTTTTATAATTAGGTTCTCAGTCAGTTGAGTTCAGTTGCTCAGTCGTGTCCGACTCTTTGTGACACCATGAATCGCAGAACACCAGGCCTCCCTGTCCATCACCAACTCCTGGAGTTCACTCAAACTCATGTCCATCGAGTCAGTGATGCCATCCAGCCATCTCATCCTCTGTCGTCCCCTTCTCCTCCTGCCCCCAATCCCTCCCAGCATCAGAGTCTTTTCCAATGAGTCAGCTCTTCCCAAGAGGTGACCAAAGTACTGGAGTTTCAGCTTCAGCACCAGTCCTTCCAATGAACACCCAGGACTGGTCTCCTTTAGGATGGACTGGTTGGATCTCCTTGCAGTCCAAGGGACTCTCAAGAGTCTGCTCCAACACCACAGTTCAGAAGCAACAATTCTTTGGCGCTCAGCTTTCCTCACAGTCCAACTCTCACATCCATACATGACCACTGGAAAAAACCATAGCCTTGACTAGATGGACCTTTG
>SJYV01021435.1:163878-191211 GCA_006410875.1 Neotragus pygmaeus | reverse complement strand
TTCTTCACAGTCCAACTCTCACATCCATACATGACCACAGGAAAAACCATAGCCTTGACTAGACGGACCTTTGTTGGCAAAGTAATGTCTCTGCTTTTCAATATGCTATCTAGGTTGGTCATAACTTTCCTTTCAAAGAGTAAGCGTCTTTTAATTTCATGGCTGCAATCACCATCTTCAGTGATTTTGGAGCCCCCCAAAATAAAGTCTGACACTGTTTCCACTGTTTCCCCATCTATTTCCCATGAAGTGATGGGACCAGATGCCATGATCTTCGTTTTCTGAATGTTGAGCTTTAAGCCAACTTTTTCACTCTCCTCTTTCACTTTCATCAAGAGGCTTTTTAGTTCCTCTTCATTTTCTGCCATAAGGCTGGTGTCATCTCCATAATAAAGATGAGAAGACATCAAAACCACCCATTCCATCTTCTCCTCCTCCGTATGTGTGCGCTTGCACGTTCAAAGCTAACTATGTGAACCTCTGTGAGCAAATCTGGACAGTATTTCTCCCGGTGGTCCTGTACAGGGGAAATGACACTGTGATGAAGCAAAATACTCTGAGTTCCACAGCCTCTAGGGATCAGCATTTAAGGAACTTGGTTGGTATTTCTGTAATACGAACCATCAATACTAACATTCTGGTTCAAAGGCACCTACGGCTGGCATAAGGGAAACAATCTGGGGCACTTTCCTCCACCCCTTTTCAGAAATGCTTTCTGTGGGAAAGGAGGAGGTGGGGTAAGAGAAAGAGAAACAGAACAAGGCAGGAACTGAGAAGCAAGTCATTCTTTGCAGGATAGTCATAGCTTTGTGGGGGGAAAAATCATTAAAATCTATAAATGCTACTCTACTGCTATTTAATTTACTCTATATTATAAAATAGATATATTATTCCAAGTAGAATCATTATCCAAAGACAGAAAACCATAGTACAGTCATTTCCTGCTAAGAAACATGATAGTGTATATCTAAAAACAGTATACACAACTGTTACCCTGAAATAACTTTGAAAATTCAGACATAAATCCTCAGGGTAAAAAAGCATAATAATGGTCATATTACAAAGTTGTATTCCTCAAATTTAGAGGATAGTTCAATAGAACAACAAAGCACAATTTATATTCACTTCCCACATTTTCAAAGACTGTCTAAGGAATTCTTTTAATTCATCATGGTTTTTAAACTTCACACAGTGTAATTGTTAGTCACTCAGTCGTGCCTGACTCTTTGCAACCCCATGGACTGTAGCCTGTGAGGCTTCTCTGTCCATAGAATTCTCCAGGCAAGAAGACTGGAGTGGGTAGCGATTCCCTTCTCCAAGGGATCTTTCCAACCCAGGGATTGAACCCAGGTCTCCTGCATTGCAGGCAGATTCTTTACCATCAGAGCCACAAGGGAAGCCACCGAACACAGTATAAAGTATCACACAGTACAGATACCTTGTATTTTATGATTTATTTGATGAGAAATTCATTATTTACCTATGGCAGTAAGTGTATATTTTTGAAAGTATCAGATATAATCATACCAAAGGGAAAAAATTGTGTTTATTATCCCCAGCCCCCTGCAAAAAATCTTTCTGGAACAGTCAAAACTACTCATTTCCTTAAACATGGAAAGGAAGCTACCCATGTACCTTGCTTCATGTGAGTCATAAGACAAAGTCTGAAGAATTAGAACAATAAACTGAAGTCTTCCTCCCCAAAATGCAGCCAGCAAAATTTATGAGGCCTGAAAATATGCGCTACATTAGTTGAGCAGCACAGAAGAGAATTCTGCTCTTGCACAGACCAAGCCATTTCAGCAAGGAAAAGACTGTGGCCTCCTTCAAGGACTTTTGTTTATTTTTCGAAGGGAAGCACTGAGCCTGACTCACTGAGGACACACCCTCTTTGGATGGACTGAATACATGAACGAGTGGAGGATGCCGCAGAGGTGGCTATTCAAAGTCCCGGCAGTTTTGCAGACCCCTCTATCAGAGTCCATAAGCAAAGCATTTTGCTTTCTCAAGCCCCCTCAATTTTCTCTTTTTTTCATGCTTCATGGCAGATCAAAGACAGTTGCAGATTCATTGTCATTTCTTCCATGGAACACTCTCTGTTATCTGCTCTAATTTGAGGTGGGAAGGGTAGCGGGGATTAGAGGAGGAAGGTGCACACTGTGACTGCTTTGATCAAGAGAATATGGAAGAAGTGACTCTGTGGCAGTTTCTAGAGCCAGGCCCTAATATACTGGCCGCTTTCAATTCCTGCCTCTTAGAAAAGTCTCTCAGGGAGACCCAAGCTACTATTCCAAACAGAATAGCTCCACTGCTCTAAGATTGCCAAGCTAGAGATGCCACGGGCAAATACTTCAAGTTTTAGTCCCAGCTAAACCCAGACTTTCAGCAAGCCTCACCATGAGGCCACACACTTAAGTAAACCCACCTTGGACCCTCCAAGTCAACCCATCCACCAGTTGAATACCACTAAGTGGCTTACTCCTTGGAAGGAAAGTTATGACCAATCTAGACAGCATATTCAAAAGCAGAGACATTACTTTGCCAACAAAGGTCCATCTAGTCAAGGCTATGGTTTTTCCAGTGGTCATGTATGGATGTGAGAGTTGGATTGTGAAGAAAACTGAGTGCCGAAGAATTGATGCTATTGAACTGTAGTGTTGGAGAAGACTCTTGAGAGTCCCTTGGACTGCAAGGAGATCCAACCAGTCCATTCTGGAGGAGATCAGTCCTGGATGTTCATTAGAAGAACTGATGCTGAAGCTGAAACTCCAATACTTTGGCCACCTCATGCGAAGAGTTGACTTACTGGAAAAGACCCTGATGCTGGGAGGGATTGCAGGCAGGAGGAAAAGGGGACAACAGAGGATGAGATGGCTGGATGGCATTACCAATTCGATGGACATGAGTTCGAGTAAACTCCGGGAGCTGGTGATAGACAGGGAGGCCTGGCATGCTGTGATTCATGGGGTCGAAAAGAGTCGGACATGACTGAGCGACTGAACTGAACCGAACTGAACTGAAGTGACTTCAGTCTACACTATGTATAGAAGAAGAACAGTCCAGCTGAGCCCTGCCTCAACTCCTGACCACAAAATTGTGTGATATAATAAAATGGCTATTTGGCGGGAAGTGGGGAGGACGAGAAGAAGGGATGGTTAGGGATTTGGGGATGGACATGTACACCCTGCTATATTTAAAATAGGTAACCAACAAAGACCTACTGTATAGCGCAGGGAACTATTCTCAATGTTATGTGCCAAAGACCTACTGTATAGCGCAGGGAACTATTCTCAATGTTATGTGCCAGCCTGGATAAGGGGGAGTTCAGGGGTGAATAGGAATATGTGTTATGTATGGCTGAATCCCTTTGTTGTCCATCTGAAACTATCACAACACCGTTGATCAGCTATATGCCAATATACAATAAAAAGCTTTAAAAATCAAATAAATAAAATGGCTATTCTTTTAAGCCACTAGGTTTTCTGATAAAAAGTAATTGGTACATACTCCTTCTCTCCTTCTAGTGACGAGGAGTGAAAGCCAAAGGTAGCCATGCTAATACAGCTAGTCTGCGTGCTCACAGATTAGACTCTCAGGATAGTGCAAGCAGAGAATGGAAGTTTGGAGCAGGGTTTGGGGCCTTTAATGCTTCTGGAAGTGAAGTGAAGTTGCTCAGTTGTGTCCGACTCTTTGCGACCCCATGGACTGCAGCCCACCAGGCTCCTCTGTCCATGGGATTTTTCAGGCAAGAGTACTGGAGTGGGTTGCCGTCCTTCTCCAGGGGATCTTCCCGACCCAGGGATCAAACCCAGGTCTCCCGCATTGTAGCCAGACGCTTTTTCCGTCTGAGCCACCAGGGAAGTCCAATGCTTCTGGAGAAAGATTTATTTTCCTCTGATGGCAAGCGGCTACCTACCTAGTAGCCTTGACCACGAAGCCTCCACCAGGTACCACCGAAGGCCATACCTGCCTCATGAGCTCCTCCTGGCGCATCCTAATCCTCTCTCTCTCCATCTGGATCCTCTGAAGCCGCAGCTTCTGCTGCTGCTGCTGCTGGGTGGTCAGCGCGTTGGGCATACTCATGAGCCCTGCTGACGGGTTCTGAGGGGGATGGTTCTGCTGGCTCAGGGAACTGGGTGCCATCTGCTGCTGGTGTTGGTGATTCATCACTACAGGAGAGAAGAACAGGGAGATGAGTGACCAGGACCACAGCACCTTATCAAAAAGAGACCATCAGAATGCTGTGGACTTTAGATTCCTGAGATTCCTTCCCAAGTACTCTGCTGCTTATCATTACTGTTTAAGTAATCATTACCTTAATTCAATTCACAGAGACTCAGATACTGGCCCCTCTCCTGACCCACCTAGTCTTAGCTCTTGTGCCCTGTTAAAAGTCTGATTTCACACCTTGCCTGTGTCTAGGGTACATTTCAATCCTTAAATAGAACATAGTGGTCATAAGCAAATTCCACAAAGGTTACCACAACATGAAAGCTAATTTCACCAGGACATCTGGGTGTGTGTGCCTGTCCTCAGACAACCTGCATGTTTATGGCAGAGCTAAGGAGGGCATATGATCATTGATAGTGGTGGGTGTAAAATAATATTTAGGACAGGTGAGCGAACTGACAGGTAAAACACAGCATCTAGATCAGAGGTCTACACAAAAGCAGGACCCCATTCATGCTTTGTTAAAAGAGGATGCCCCAAAGACATTATTAGTGAGAAATTATGAGTGAATGATTAGAGAACATTTAGTGAGAATTATTAGTGAGAAAGAAATTATATAAAAGATGCTAACCATGTTTGTGACTGGATAAAGGCATAGAAGTGTTTTCAACTTTTTAAGGATTTTCTATTTGTCTGTACTTACCAATATTAAAAATTTAGCATACAGTACTTCACGTTACAAAACACTTTTAAATAGTTTAATAAAGTATATAATTAGTGTCCCCCTCCCCCCAAAAAATGCATCTTAAAAAGTGCTAGTTTTTCTCAAGACAGTTTACCTATCAAATTTGCTTAACTTCTACTGGGTAATATCCTGTAATAAATAAAACCAGGTTTTCCAGTCTATTTGCTCCTAAGTCAGGGCCAAAGGCAACAATGTGTAACTTTATACACTTACTTCATTTCTGAGGGAAAAAAAAAATGTAATTTGTGCTATATTTGATATAATTACCTTTAAATATAAAATTATTGGCATATTTTACTTAAAGTTCAGACTGAAATATTTCAGATCTTCAGTTTGCTACAGATATTACATGGAAACATATTATAACCAAACTTTCTTGGGTGAATTTTAAAGTAGCCTAACCAATTATATATTAAACGAATGTGCAGAAAACACAAACACACACACACATACACACTGAAAAAAAAGTACCAGGGAACCCCTCCTACACTGTTGGTGGGAATATAAATTGGTACAACCGCTATGCAGAACAGTAAGCTAAAAATAGAGCTACCATATCATCCAACAATCCCACTCCTGGGCATATATCTGGAGAAAACCATAACTTGAAAATATACATGCACCCCAATGTTCACTGCAGCACTATTTACAATAGCCAAGACATGGAAGCCACCTGAATGTCCATTTAACAGAGGAATGGATAAACCAGATGTGGTACATATATACAAAGGAATATCACTCAGCCATGAAAAAGAACAAAATATATTTACAAAACAGAAACAGATTCACAGACCTAGAAAACAAACTTATGGTTACCAAAGAGAAGACACAATGGGGGAAGGGATAAGTTAGGGATTTGGGATTAACATACACACACTATATAAAATAGACAATCAACAAGGGCCTACTGTGTGGCACAGGGAAATCTACTCAGTACTACATAATGACCTTCATGGGAAAAGAATCTAAAAAAGAATGAATACATGTACATGTATAACTGAATCACTATGCTGTACACTAATACAACATTGTAAATCAACTGCATATCCATAAAATGTTTAAAAAGGAAGGGAGAGAAAACACAGTATCACCACTTAAGATTTTCTGTAGAACTGGCTTCCTTAAAGGAAGAATTAGCTCCTTGACAGGAAGTTCCTCTGGATAGGAGTAGAGGTGGGATAAAAATCTCTTTTTTGAAATTTACCTCTAACTCACTCAGATCTTTATTGCATTCCCACTGTGTGCTGGATGCTGGGTTTGTAGCTGGATAAACAGCTCTTGCCCTCACAGGAACTAACAGGCTATTGCAAGGAACGTGTGAAGAAATGAGATGGGGTTTTACGCTTGTCTGTGAAAATTAAAGTGAAAGTTCCTCAGTTGTGTCCAACTCTTGGCAACCCCAGGGACTGTAGCCAGCCAGGCCCCTCTGTCCCTGGAATTCTCCAGGCTAAATACTGGAGTGGGTAGCCGTTCCCTTCTCCAGCGGATCTTCCCAACCCAGGGATTGAACTCGGGTCTCTTGCATTGCAGGTGGATTTTTAAGCATCTGAGCCACCAGGGAAGCTTGTCTGTAGAGCACTAAAATGTTAGGCTTTGTAAAGACTCCTGGAGAACATCTAGTTCTTTTTTTTTTTTTTTTTTTTTTTTTGTGAAAGCCAGGAGGCAAGGGGTGTGCTCTGCTTAGAAACAGGTACACCTGGAGCCAAAGTTGAACTCCTGACACCCTGTCCACCTGCCCTTTCAACTGTACTTCGCCACCCTCTGTCATACCCGAGACCAAAGTCCAGGAACAATCACTGAAACTGGGGCAACCCCCTACACACAATTTGCCTTCAATGGACCACAATGAAAGGCCACTTAAACAGCAGGCCCTCAAAACAGGCTCCTGGGCCCAAAGGTTGCTCAGGTTACAAGTAGGAAGGGCTGAAGGAGGGTTTGGACAGGCTGACAACTCTGCTTAATCACAGAGAAGTCGCTTAAGACAAGGTAAGATACTGGAATATTCTGCAAAAATAGTTTGGGTTTCACTTCCTGAATCAGCTCCACCGCCAAGAACTCTCACCTCCTGGCACAGAAGGAAACTCGATAAATGATGGGATGAATGAATGAAACCAGCTGGGCATTCCTTATGTTCTTAGTCCAAAAACAGAAAAAAAGCATCGTTGTGACTGATGCCAAAATAACTGAAATAAGTAGTTCACTTCTACAGCTTGGAGCATAATTACAATCTCTATTTGAAGGCCTGGGTGGGAGGGTCAGGGATTGGGCACATACTGTGTCATAGGGAAAAATTCTCTTAAAATAAAGATTCAAATAAGACAAAGTCCAGATACTCAGAAGGGTTTAATTCATAAGGCCTCTTTCAGGCCAGAAGAAGGAAGCTTAGATAGAAAAATAATGATTATTTCCAGGCACAGTTGTTTCTGAACCTTCTGTAAAAGTATGCTCCTATTTATCTGATGTAACTACCACAGGAAAAAGAAGCCTGACTGTGTCTATAAGAGGCATGTATAAATTGAATATTTCCAATATCACAAATCCCTAGGTTAGGAAAAGAGGCTTGAAAATGTTAAATTTTTGTTAGTAGTTCAGATGGTGGTGTGTGTGTTTTTTGTTTTTTTTTTTTTGGCCCTCCATATGGCATGCAGGATCTTAGTTCCCTGACTAGGGATTGAACCTTTGCTCCCTGCAGTGGAAGTATAGAGTCTTACCCACTGGACTGACAGAGAAGTTCCCAGAGGTTAATTTTTATAACTCAGATCCCTTGAAAAGTATTAAAACTGACTCAGGGTACTTACTGACATGTCAAGTCACTGGATCAGAACTATCTTCCATGACTCGGGAAGCCAGCCCTGTCACTGTGTTCATACACAGGACTGTTACTCCACTCCACATATCATCCCGACACTGGAAGTCGGGTTTTACTGATGTCTGCATCCTTATCTGGAGGGAGTTTAAGACTGGGTGGAGATCGCTTCTAAAAAACCACACCTTTGCTAGCCTCTAAAACACCAGCCCTTACAGAGACCATCCACAGGGAGGCACGGTGGACATGCTGTTTTCTTCCATTTAATTTAGATTTGACCATTTAGACTAAACATCTCCAGTTATTAACTGTAAAGACCGGCAGAGAATAGAACTTAGGCAATGGTTTTTGTCTTCCAAATAAATCGCACCCACCAACAGAGAAGTCTGTATGAGAAAATTCATCTCGATGCTGTCCATAACAGCAAAAGACTGAAAAGAGTGTCCACCAATAAGAGATCATGATTCAGAGGAAGGCTAACTGTTCCAAAGAATAAAGAAACTCTGTAGTTACGTCTATGAAACAATCTCTAAGAAGCAATTTTCAGAAGGGGGAAAAAAAATCCAAGGAACAGGATGTATGTAAGAGCATAGTAGTTATAATTAGAAAAATAGGGGTGGGGTGGGGTGCATATTATACATAAAACAGTAAATTTCTCAAGAAAAATACACAACAGTAGGTGCCTCTGGAGAGGAAACTGGGTGTCAGGGGTGGGAAGAGAGCTTCCTTTTCCTCTTCTGTACTGTTTGAAGTTTTCCTGTGTGTATTACTTACGTAAAATATACAAATGCAAAAATAAAAAACAGAAAGCAAAAGCATGGTCATGGAGGCATCAAATATGCAAAACATTTTCGTGGTGGAATGAGAGGAGGTAAACCCCAAATTATTTGAAAAACAACAAATAATGCTTAAACTATATTCAAGATCCTCAAAACTAAGAGCCTGCCTGGAAGCAATACCCAGAGAAACAGTGAACTGGGGGAAGGTCATAAAGTAGTCACAGTCTAGAAGCCAGGTGTCCTGACTCACTCCACGTGCCCAAGATTTACCCTGTTGCTCTGCTCCCTGAGGTTGTTTCATTTCAGAGGGTTACTTACGGAACCTTTTATTAGGTTGAATCTTGTGACCTTTACTGATGGTTGAGGTTCTTTAAAAACCACTGCTTTCATAGCTACTTAGATACAAAGAGGGGCAGAAGAGCTTTAAGACAGAGATAAACAGAGGAAGTTCTCGGGAGAATACAAGAAGGAAAACATCTAGATTTGCAACAAACGAAATACTTCTTGCGATAATATCCCATAACATTTTAGGGAGAGAACAGTTTAGTTTAAGAAAAGAAAAAAAAAAAAGTACAGTATCTCAAATGCAGTGAAAGTGAAATTGCTCAGTCATGTCCGACTCTTTGCAACCCCATGGACTGTATGTAGCCTACCAGGTTCCATAGTCCATGGGATTTTCCAGGCAAGAATACTGGAGTGGGTTGCCATTTCCTTCTCCAGGAGATCTTCCCGACCCAGGGATTGAACCCGGGTCTCCCGCATTGTAGGCTGACGCTTTACCATCTGAGCCACCAGGGAAATCCCCTCAAATGCAGTATCTGAGGCCCAACCAGTTAAGGACAGACTACCATTAAATGCCTTAAAAATGCTGAAGACCTAGTCAGTTCTAGACTTTTGCCAGCCCCCACAGAAAGGAATAACCCAAACAGAAGTGTTCTCCATTCAAGCAGGAATGCATCAAAACTAAAACAGAGACTTCTCTTTTTTTCCTTTCCAAGAGAGTCAGAATTTAAATTCAAATTCACATTTATCTTTCTCACTGTTTTCACCTCCTTTTCCCTTTTGTTTTTCCTTCTTCAATAATTGACTTTCTCTTGAGTGTTTGGCCATCAAACATAACCACGCTCTACAGACATGTAACCAGACATATTTCACTGCTATTATTCAATATAAAAGAAAATACCAAGAAAAACAAACTCCACAGCATTTGAGATAGGAACACTCCTCTGAGTTAATGACTGTGAAGTAAATGGTCAACATGGGAATGGGGTGTGCAGAGGTGCATGGGGTCTACCCATGACCCTCTGGCTAATGCCCAATGGGACACTGATGCACCCTCTAACTTGCTCCAGCCAACATACCACTCGGTCATGCCTACAAAGGCCCCACAAGATTCGAGGCCAGGAAGGTCCCATTTCTCCATTTTAAGCCGGCAGGTCACTTGCTGTATAAGAAGTAGACAAGAAAAAGGTTAAGGCTTCACTCCTGAACTTTTTGCCTTTTGCAGCACCAGGAACGGAGAGCGACAGCTCATAGACAGAGTATTTTGGCAGCTTCCCCAAGCCAGGAGCTGCAGACTAGGAGGGAGGCCAGGGAATCAGGCTGCCCAGCGAGCCTCCTGGAAGGTTTGACAAAAGTCTCTCTGGCCTCAGAGAAGTTCAGTGGCTTGGTTTTCTGTGTCCTGGGCTTGCTTCCCCCCTCCGCCTTTTTTTAAAAATAGGCTGTGGCTATATGCACACACACACAAACAATGCCAAGTGAAGAAAACAAAACCATAAGGTTGGGCTCAACTACAAAACCCATCACGGGCCTGCATCAGGCTGGCTCTGAGCAGATTATGGAAAGGACAACCAATGGCTAGACGCCACACCTAAGCCCTTTCGATCCTTCTCCGTGATGCACACGTGAGTCTAGGGAGGGCAAAGAGGAATATTTGTTGTTAATTAGGCATTTCTCCTCTTCTCCTCAGCCTCCTTTCTCCTCTTGACAACAGCTCCTCAGCTGTGGTGTTTCTATGCATAGCTCTTTTAAAGTTGAACTTTAAAAATGTGGTTTTGGACTTCCCAGGTGATCTAGTGGCTAAGACTTTGTGCACCCAATGCAGGGGGCCTAGGTTCAAACCCTAGGCAGGGAACTAGATCCCACAGGCTGCAAAGGAAGATCCTGTGTGCCGCAACTAAGACCCAGTGCAGCCAAATTAATTAATTAATTTTGAAAAACATACGGTTTTGTTAACACGTCAGAAGCACAATTCCATGCAATTGAGGGGGGAGGCCTGCCCAGCACTGCATGAATTCTTCCTCTCCCAGTACCCATTATCCAGCTTCTGTACTTCTCTTCTGTCAAGAATGGAGAGGATTTCATATGTTGCTATGATTCATTATTTTAGTAAAAATATAATGTCCATGAGTCTACACTCATATAAACAAATAATTTAATAAATAAATAAATGCCAGGAGAAGAGGCAAATCTGTAAAGACAAATTTCAGATAATTTAATGTAGATACACTGTCCTCAATGAAGGGGAGAAAACTCCCACTCCTGATGTATGGATTGTACACAGTAACCTCCTCCCAATGAGCACAGTTATCCAATGGTAGTGAGGGACATCAACTTTACAGGGGAGGAATTTTGTACACTGGGCAGGTGATCAAGATCAACAGTGATAAGCCATGGTGATGACATGACCCTTGATAAGATGTGATGAGAATGGTACTTTATTTCTGTGGTCTTCCTCCCCAAGACCCATCATCCCAACCTGACTGGAGAAAAACATCTGACAAATTCCCGTAGCGGGAAATCCTATAAAATTCCTAAGCTGTATTCAGAATTATCAAGGTCATCAAAAACAAGGAAAGAAACTTTCATAGCCAAGAATAGCTTAAAGAGACATGACAAGTAAAGATAAGGTGGTATACAGCTGGGGACATTAAGAAAAAAACTAAGAAAATCTGAATAAAGTATGGAAGTTAGTTAATAATAATGTATCCATATTGGCTTATTAATGATAACATCTGTTTTTACTGTATGTTAATATCATACAATATAAGATGTTACTAATACAGGAATTCGAGTGAGAGGCATATGAGAATTCTATCTTATAATTTTTTCTGAAAATCTAAAACAGATATAAGAAAAACATATGTGTGTATGTATGTGTGTGTATATAGTAATCACATATTCAATAAATACCAGAAACCGTGTTTGGCACTGTCTCTTCAATACTCACTATCAAATAGTCTCCATAGCATATATAAAAAATGAATAGATATTATAGGGTATATTAAAAATGGATAAATATTCAAAAGAAAACATGGTCTGGGGACTTCCCTGGTGATCTAGTGGTTAAGACTCTGTGCTTCCAGGGTAGGGGGACTCGGGTTCGATCTCTGGTCAGGGAACTAAGATCCACATGCCACCTTGCATGGTCAAATTAAAAGAATGAAAGGAAGGCAGGAAGTAAAAATAAAGAAAGGAACGAAGGAAGGAAGAAAGAAAGAAAACATGGTCTAAGTGCGTCCCATGGGAGCAAATAGATATTAAGTAAAAAGTTTAAAAAATTATAACAGCTGCTTCCCATGTTTCATGGTCAATTAAGATTGGGAAATATTGGGCTAAACAAAGTTAAAAGAATTTATTTTATTGCAGAATTTCTCAAAGACCTTAACATACAAACAGACAATGAGACTTTCCAAGAGGGAGTTATAAAATATAGCACTTCTTGACCTTGTTCTCCTGAGGAGGGATACTGCAAAATGCTGGTCCCATGCATCTTAGCAGATGTCTTGGCAGTACTAAATCGCAAACTGAATTAAAAATGAATGAATATTTATTAAGCTCCTACTATGTGCTGAGCTTCTCAGAGTCAACTGAGTAGCTGTGTGGGGTGTGGAGTCAGAGAAAGGGACATGCAGCCTATAGATGTTGAACAAAGTGGTTCCCTGTGCCTAGAATTACCCACTGCCGTTCAAGATACAAAGTAACAACAACAAAAAAAAAAAACCAAGCACAGGGAAAGCCAGGGTTATAAGAGAAAGCCAGAATAGCTGCTGATATTCTCCATCATCAAATATTGATTTAACAGGAAGATTTCTAAGATGGTTTAACTTGTGTATCAGTTTTCACAGGTGGTAAGCACAATCCAGCTAAAGGAACTTCTGTTTTTTCAAAATAAACTTTTATTTTAGTTTGGGGGTTTCCTTTTGTTTAACCAGCTTCTATGATAAAACAGCATCAAGAGCTCTAAAGCACCCTTCTGACAGCATCCCTTTGAAGGGCTGACTTATAATTGTGAAAATCTGGTTACAGTTTCCTCAAAGTTGGTGAAAATGCAACATTTGAATACATACGTTGGGTATGATCTGGGATAAAATTCTTCCTCCCAGATGGAACAGGTGTTAAACTCAGTTTGATGTTTGGACTATGTTTATATGAATTGCATCGGAAACACATTCCAGAAACCTAAACACCAAAAGGGCAGGTCGAGCTCTTTGGCATTGTGGGCTGTTACGATTCCATTCTCTGTCCCCATCTTACAAATGATGATACAGGTCTGGGAAGATCCCTGGAGGAGGAAATGGAAACCCAGTCCAGTATTCTTGCCTGGAGAATCCCGTGGACAGAGGAGCCTGGTGGGCAACAGTCCATAGGGTCACAAAGAGTTGGACAAGGCAGCGCACACGCACACGTGATGATTGGTAGGGCGACTATTACTCCGGCGCTTACTCTGCAACTTTTTAAAGAAATTAAGTACTATTATGACACTGTATTGTATTGCTCATACATATGAGCCTTCAAGCCAGGAAATCTTTCTCATTGGATTCTAGGTTGAGCCAACACAGTGAACAGAAGCACTTTTAAGAAACTGTTCTCTTCCTGTGATTTGAACTCTCACCTTCCTGAGGGCTGGATTCATGCTCTTTATAAACAAAACCACGTCTCCCCCTGTCCTTTAGAATCAACTCCACTGGTAAGAATATTCCTTATAAACTCAGAACAAATTTCAATAAATTTGAAATTTATTTCAAATCTGACTTGTTGATGCACACAGTAGGCACCAAATACATTCTCCCTGAGGATGTTTATGGATTTATGGGTCAGAAATGGGTAGTAAAATATCAGTTCATTTTAAAGATGATCAGCAGAGGCTTTTTTTTTTTTTTAAGGTAAGCCAGAGCAAATGGGAAACCCATCCCCACTACACACACAGACACAATTCTTTCTGTTTGGGATGCATTTTAATTATTACATCCCATACTCTTTGAAAGATTGAGGGCAGGAGAAGGGGACAACCGAGGATGAGATAGATGGTTGGATGGCATCACTGACTCGATGGACAAGGGTTTGGGTGGACTCCGGGAGTTGGTAATGGACAGGGAGGCCTGGCATGCTGCAATTGATGGGGTTGCAAAGAGTCAGACACGACTGAGCAACTGAACTGAACTGAACTGATACTCTTATAGGTGAATATTTAATGAATGATAGATTTTTGTTGCAGCTTTCTCTTTATTCCCGGAGTATAATTCCCTATTGAGGACCCAATGCATTTTGTTCTAGTTTTACCATTAGTGTTTTACAAATCTCACCATCCTCATCATAGCTGTGGCCGTGTATTTACCCTACTTTGAAGCATCATCATAAAAGTTCAGGCTGGAAGGAGCTTAGTCCATTTTTACCAAGTTCCTCAATCTTTTTTTTAGCAGCAGGATCTTTCCCCAGAGCCTGACATGTGGCATGAAGCAGAGACACCCCACATGTGCAGGGGTTCATTCACAGCATGCCTGCAGCCTGTGCTAATGTCAGTGAATGCTTAAAAGGCACTCCTTTGATTCTCTTCTCTAAATTGTCTCGGTCTGGCTTTCACTCTGCTTTCCCTACAGGCGTTTCCCAACTCTTGAGTCAAAATATTAAACAAAGTTTTAAAATATGTTGGACAGACATGGCTCTTGGAGACTGGATACTAACTAAGCTTAGCTTCTGCTTGCATGCCCAAAAACCCTGGCATGGGGCCTTGGGACACAATTTAAAACCAATGATTTAAGCCAGTTCACTCATTTGAGAGATGAAGAAACTTGGAAGGTTAATTGACTCAGCACAAATCACAAGCATAGACTGTGACAAACCTAGGAAGCTCAGGGAATGTGCTGGAATGCATGGCTGGCGTCAGCTGCACTGACCACCAATCACTGCCCGGTCCTGCAGTCAAAAACTATTTACTGAGTTAAATTTGGTGACAAGGATTAAGAGGAGTTTCCTTTGCCCTATTTCACAAAAAAGGTCCAAAGCAGACTAATTTAATTAACTTATTTACTTGTAAAATGATGAAATCAACATAGTCACATGTTAGGATGACACCCTGTTTGTGGGATCTGCTTTTACAGAAAATAGTATAGGGCTTTCTTCTTCCATCCTTAAAAAAAAAAAAAAGGCCAAATCAGGTGTCTTTGAAGCATTACATTTCATAATACAGGAAGGGTTCGATCAGAAGAAGTGGCACCAACAAGCAATACTAGCCCTTCTGGCCACAGAGGCTCCGGGGAAATGATGATATGCAACAGAGAGAAGCCAAAACATACAGGTGTAAATCGTATCTGACATATGCATGGACCTAGCCACACCAAGCTTCAAAAATATTTCCGCATCGAGAGTGTCTGGGTACAGCTGCGGGTCTTACTCTCTCTGTTTCTGGGCCATACAGGGTTTAACTCGTGTGAACCAGCCAATGTCAGGTGTCCTGCAGCCCAGTCTGATGGAAAACACATGTCTACGGAGGTAGAAAGACAAACCCAGTCTCAATCCAGCCTGGACTCAGTCACGATTCAACGAAGCGGGGTAAAAAGGCTGCAGACACGTCTCTCGCCCTTCTTGTGTCTCTCTCAGCTCCTGCCAACAATGAGTCGCTTGTTTCTCTTATTTCCCAGAAACAGTATTAGCTGTCCAACAAGGTCAGCAAAAAAAAAAAAAAAAAAGGCAGCTTTTCACTTCAGGGTGCATTCGGTTCCAAAAATCTGTAAAATATTAAACCAAGAAGTTGCACTATCCCAACTTCACACTGAGCTCTTTATTCCAATTCTGGGTGAGAATAATTCTAAGGACATTTCTCAGCCGGCTCAGTTGATAAGACACAAAATTCTGGGATCTATGTACATTCAGACACACTTTCTCGACTTCAAACCTTAACATCACTTCCAGGTGTACCCAGAATCAGACAGGTGGATCTTAGATTCTCCAGATGCCCCCGGCTCAACTGGTTTTAGACTCGTAACCCAACCCATATTTACTTCACAGGAATCCCTGAATTTTAGCAGCAGCCAACGATTTTCCCACCCGCCATCCTGTGGGTCCATCCAAACAGTAATCGAGTCAACAAACCAGGGTGCAAACATCCAGGCAACTCTGTTCTCTTAGGTGTAAAGATGGAAAAGCCCATAACATGGATTTTTATGTTTTCCTAGCAAATGCATCAGGGCTTCCCCGGGGGATCAGATGGTAAAGAATCCGCCTACAATGCAGGAGACCAGGGTTCGATACCTGGGTCGGGAAGATGCCCTCAAGATCCCTTCAGTATGCTTGCCTGGAGAATCCAATGGACAGAGGAGCCTAGTGGGTCCTCTGGTCACAATCCACAGGGTCACAAAGAGTTGGACACGACTGAGCAACTAACAACAGCATAGCACAGCAAATGCATCACCTCCAATAAACTCTCTCCCGACTAACGAACATAAATGCATGCACAGTGAACATATATTTTACAATGAAATAATTTTGTAAATAGACATTATAAAATGTATATTTTACTGGCATGTAAAGGATTTCAACATCAGTTTTCATCGTTGTAAGAGATCTAGAACAAGCTATGAAAAAAAANGGAGAAGAAGGGGATGACAGAGGATGAGATGGCTGGATGGCATCACGGGCTGGATGGCATCACGGACTCGATGGACGTGAATCTGAGTGAACTCGAGGAGTTGGTGATGGACAGGGAGGCCTGGTGTGCTGCGATTCACGGGGTCGCAAAGAGTTGGACACGACTGAGCAACTGAACTGAACTGAAGATGCTTATGGACTAGTTGAAGACTCAACCTTTATGTGCATAAACAGCTCGAGAAGAACTCAAGAAAGCACAGTCAGCCTGATGAAAAGGTGGTCCTTGGGGTGGTGAGATGAGTTCCAGAGGGAGCAGAGCATCAGGAGACAGGACAGGGAGGCCAGAGAGGAGCTCAAGGGACTGTGTGGTATTAGGGCTGGAAGAGGAAAGATTCTCAGCTCTAGTATCAAGGTGGGGGACCCTTCAAGGAGGGGCTGATGATAGGACAAGGGTCAGGGAGCTCCACTGGCAGCAGAGTCAGGGAGCTGATGCCTCACAGCTGGGACATGAAGGGTTGAGATGGGAAGAGTGGTAAGAAAACTGGGATTCCAGTCTGGTCATTCATGCCTCCTTTTCATAAATGAGTGTCAGTTCAGGGAAGGTTCTGTGCCAGGGGCAGTGAAGAGGCACAGAGGTGTACAGCCTGGTGGGGAGACCAGGGGGTGAGATGGATAACACTTAAATAAGGCAGAGGACACAAGGAGATCCCTGTGTGAATTCTCTGATCAGGGCAGTAAAGACAGCCCTGGGAGAGTGATTAGGGCACTGTGTCTACCTAGGACCTTGATTCTTTAAAGCAATTTGTTAGCAAAGAAATCAGAGCAGGGTGAAAGAGGTTAAAATGAACAATCAAATCTTAATTTTTTGTGATTTTTTTTTTTCCTTGGCAGAAAATACCAATGGTATGTGACCAACAAAGCACTTGATGATGCAGTAAATCTAATTTTTCCAAGCTAAATGAGGAAGGACAGGTGGAAAGGGAACTGGAAGCAGCGTCATCCTCAGGGGGTCGTTGAAGGCAGTCAAATGGGTCATAACTCCTGGTACCCCTCACTCTGAGCTTCAGGTTCTTTGTCAAATGGGATCTCCCTGCCCTCGCAGGGCAGCTGTGATGATTGTGAGTCATGACCTTACACAGCACCTGTGCTGAGTGCTCAACCAATTGTTTTATTCNCAGTCAAATGGGTCATAACTCCTGGTACCCCTCACTCTGAGCTTCAGGTTCTTTGTCAAATGGGATCTCCCTGCCCTCGCAGGGCAGCTGTGATGATTGTGAGTCATGACCTTACACAGCACCTGTGCTGAGTGCTCAACCAATTGTTTTATTCTTATTGAAACTTGGGTTGCTGAAAGACAGGTGAATGTTCATGGCAATTAAGAACGTGTTTAACCTTTTCGTCCTCAATTTTTCTCTTTTCTTCCTGTGGTTCTCTGTCATTTACCTAACTTGATCATGGGAAAAGAAGATTCAAGGAGGAAGAAGGTAAAAAATAGGTGAATATTCAGCAAGGTGAAGGCTCTGCCAATAAAAAGACAGTAAAGATTCAGACCTAAGTGAGTTTATTAATGCAAATTTATTCTTTCACTAAAGAGCCCAGAAAAAGTGAGGTGCAATCAAAAAGAAAATCAAGGGAGAAAGTAAGGAAAAAGAAAGTCAATGGGCTACAAAGGATACTGGGAAACAAGTTCTGCAGGGAGGCACCGATTAGAGGTGGAGGTTAAAGCAGGCATGACTATGGTGTGGTCAGTGGAGTATGTTAAGATAAAAATCAAGCCCCATCTTGGTGAGATAAATTGAAAAGCTAAAGATGTTAACCTGTAGGTCTTAGAAAGAATGGTTAAAACTGAAATTTATACAGGAGTTAAATTGGAGTTAAATATTTAAGTTAAGTTGGAGTTATTTAATGGCTGGAGAGAAAACCAAGATGGATTATACATTAACTATGTGAAATTTTCTGCATCCCCCACCCCAGAAAGAAAAAATAAAAGACCTGAAGTATATTTCACTATAATATTTATCACTTCAGTGCTTACTCTTTGCCAACCACTGTTTAAAGAGCTTAATCATTTAATCCCTGCAGCAACTCTGTGAAGGAAATACAATTAACACCATTTTACCAATAGAGAGATGAGGCACAGAGAGTTTAACTTGCCCAAGGAATCACAGCTTGCAGGTAACCGCAATGCAAAAACTGCTTCCCACAATTATCCTAAGCCTGGTCACAAACTTTGAGTAGAGTCACCCTCTAGTGGAATGAGTTTAGGGCCACCTACAATGAGAATGGGTTTCCCTGGTGGCTCAGTGGTAAAGAATCTGCCTCCCAAAGCAGGAAACCCGGGTTTGACCCCTGGGTTGGGAAGATCGCCCAGAGAAGGAAATAGCAACCCACTCCAGTAGTCTTGCCCAGGAAGTCCCAAGAACAGAGGGGCCTGGCGGGCTACAGTCCAGAGGGTCGCAAAGAGTAGGACGTGATTTAATGAATACACAACAACAATGAATAAGATCACAAATCATTCCTGAGAAGGAGATGGTGACTTTGGACTGATGGTAGGTAGTCCTTTAAAAATTACACATGGTTGCCAATTCGGTTGGAGGGACACATAAGGTGAAAAAGCTGCAAATGGATGTGAGTGGCCAGTAAAAAGAATGAAAAGGCAATAAAAGATTGTAAGTCCAAGGAGCAAAGTTTATCAGATTCCCACTTGTGGTAATATGAAGGTGGAGAATCTCTGATAAGAATTCACACAACAGACATGATACTAGATAGTCATGAGACCCTGAGAGCCTCCTCACAGCATGGTTTGGCCCTGAGATCATGCATTGGTGTGGGGCTCATCTTGCCTGTATTTATGTTATTTGTATCTTTCAGGTATCCTAGGAACGATACCCAAAAGAATAAGGCTGGGTCTTTGGTAAGAATATACTACAAGAATCTGAGATATCATTATTATACAATACATTTCTATTATAAAACAACAACAACAACAACAAACCACTAGAGGGAAAATTTACCTTGCTGGTCTGTAATTAATGAAGCCTGACTCTTTCAAAAGCAGAGAAGGTACAAGCTTCCCTCAAACCTCACCCACAACTGGCACTGGAACATAGGGAACGCTGCAGAAGGGAAGAAGAGGCTGATTTCAGAGCCAACAATTGTGACTCTCACCGGTTTGATTTTCTTTGACAGGGCTGGACCTGGAGCTGTCTCCTGCTGAGTCATTTCCGTGTCTCCTCCTCCTTCACCATCTGATGCTCCTAGGAAACATAATGATTAAAAATTAGAAAAGCACCTCTCTCTTTCTCCCATTTCTGGCATAATCTTGGTACCATCTTTTCAGAAGGTTCTGTCCCTTGACTCCTTCATTTCACCTCTAAGAAGCTGAATTTAAGAAAATGATCCAAAATGAAGAAAACGATTGAAGAACCAAGGTGACAGTGTTATTTATAAAACTGCACAAATGAAGATTATTCAGATGTCTAAAACTGAGACTGTTTAATTAAGGAACGCACACTGAGTTCCATGGTTGAACTCTTCATTTTCAGATAGAAAAGTTGTTGCTTGCAGGGATAAAGCAATTTGCCCTAGGTCACATACCTGGAAACCCAGATCTTTCTGAGTCCAAACTCTTCCCCCACAAGTGACGCTACCTGTACTGAGAACCAGCCAGCTTTCAACACCTGTGTGTTGGCCCCAGGGGTAACGAAAGAAAACGTGACAAAAGGATTATACATCATGAGAAATTCTTATTTTAAATGTATAAAATCTTTCAACACTGGAAAAAGTAAATTCGTATCCTAAGAATCAGGAAAAAAAAGTTTTAAACAATTTTTCTGTTTAAAAAGCTCTTTTAAAGAAACATGGTAACCATAAGTTTTTTACTTCCCATAATGCTATCCTGTCTTCCAGATTTTAGTGGCTGTTCTATCTGAACACATTTTTGAATCTTTGGAAGACTTCACTCACGTCCTTTGAGTTTTTCTGTACATCTCAAAGCCAAAAATATGAGTCTTGAGTAGTACTGGTCAGAATTCGTATTTAGGTACAGATTAACTAGTCCAGTAGTCCTGAGATGGTTAGTTTTATGTATCAACTTGATTGGGCCACAGGATGGTCCAGATATTCGGTCAAACATTACTCTGATGTTTCTCTGTAGGTGTTTCTGGTTGAGATTAACATCTGAATGGGTAGACTGAATAAAGCAGACCGCCCTCCCTAGTGTGGAAGGATATAACCAATCAGGTAGGGCTGGAATAGAACTAAAAGTATGACCCACACTGAGTAAGATAATTTTTTCTGCCTTTGGACTTGAAATGAAACATTTGGCTCTTCCTGGATCTGGAGCCTGCAGGCCAATGGGCTGGAACTATACCATCAGCTCTCCTGTTTCTCAAAGCCTTCTG
This sequence comes from Neotragus pygmaeus, assembly GCA_006410875.1. NCBI lineage: Eukaryota > Metazoa > Chordata > Mammalia > Artiodactyla > Bovidae > Neotragus > Neotragus pygmaeus. The sequence goes on along the minus strand of SJYV01021435.1, from coordinate 170,442 downwards.
ACTAGAATTGCAACTAAACAATTGGCTCTCCAGGGTGGCCAGCTTGTCGGTCCACTCTGCTGATCTTGGGGCTTGACAGCCTCCATAACTGCATGAGGTAAACTCATTTAAATACACACACACACACACACACACACACAACAGAGAGACAGAGAGAGAGAACAATAAATATAGATAGATATGTAGCAAAGATGTCTGTTTCCCTATTGCTTCTGTTTTTCAGGAGAACCTTGCTTAATAACTGTGTAGAGTGAAAAAAAGGACTCTACCCAATGAAGCGGTAGCAGGTAGAAGATTAACGGGGCTTTTTAAATGAATGATTAAATTGGCACTAAAAGTATTTATAGAACTGCTTCTGGGAAGAAAGTAGTAGTAGTCATATTTTCCCCTATTCCTCCTGTTAAGTTACAGTGAAAACCCCTGAACATTATACATAAAACAAAACAGAGGAAATCTCTGAAAGGTGGAGAGAAGTCAGATGGGCTAGGGACCTTGAGGCCCAGGGAACAACACAGTGGTGAGCTCAGTAGATTTTCTTTTAGCTCATTATCTCAGACTTGGAGCTAAAGAAGCTAGTAACTTGGAAATGCTAAGTGAGAGCAGGAAAAAAAGCCCCAACAAATGTATGCTATATTTAACAAAATGACCAGGAAAAAGACAGCTTACCAAGACTGAAAACCTTTAGATAACAAATACTTGATTCCAGCCAAACACAACAGAAAAGCTGTGACCCTGCCTACACAGCAAAGGCTGAGTGGGGGACCAAGCCTTCCTCCTTTGTCTGGCTGTAAGGAGGCATCCCAGCTTTTCTTCCACCTTCCCTCAGGGTGGTGGTCAGAAGTGGTCAAGTAGGGAATGAACTCCTGAAGAGATTTTCATCCCTGACGGGTTGTGGGAAACCCCTGTTCTCTAGCACCACCACCACCAATGCAGTTCAGTGGAGAACATGTTGTGAGCCTGGACTTACACCTCCTCCTGGTAGTAATGAAGGGTACCTCTCTTTCCCACGAGGGTCAGAGAAAGCCTAGTAGAGAATCAGGACTCTCCATACTGCCCAGTGGTAATAAGACCAACACCTACATTAGTGTTTTAGCAACCACTAAAAAAGCTATACAAAGAGGTACACTCAAAAATATTAAGACAAATCAAAACAGAATTCTAAAAAGTTCAAATAACTCACAAGAAGGCAGGAAAGATAAACAAGAAATAGCAAATGAACAGAAAAGATGAAATGAAATGACAGATTTGAATCCCAACATATCAATAATTATATAAATTTAAATGATCTAAACACACCAGTTTAAAGACAGAGACTGACAAAGCGGATTAAAAAACATGACCTAACTATATGCTGGGGCTTCCCGGATGGCTCAGTGGTAAAGAACCTGACTGCAATGTAGGAGACGCGGGTTCAGTTCCTGGATCAGGAAGATCCCCTGGAGTAGGAAATGGCAACTCACTCCGATTTTCTTGCCTAGAATATTCCATGGACAGAGGAGCCAGCCAGGCTATAGTCCATGGGGTTGCAAAGAGTCAGACATGACTGAGCATGCTATTTATAAGAAACTTATCTCAAATATAACAGTATATCTAAAAGCAAAATGATGGATGAAATGTAACATGTAAATATCGATTAAAAAAGCAGGGGTTATATTAATAAATTATACTCTATTGATTATATTAATATCAGCTTACATTAACATTGTATTTATATATATCAGATATTAATATCAGACAAAGGTTGAATAAATTAGCTGTCTCTTTAGCCTGTGATACTTTTTAGTTCCAAAAGAAAACTGCTCTTCTGAAGTAAAGATGCTAGTTCTGTGATTTCCATTAAGAAAGTATGACGAGAACAGCATGGGGACCCAATCTAGCCAGCCTGGCTCCAGCATCTTGATCCCTCCAGGACTGCTGGCATTTTGAGGAACTGAAGCCAGGACTGCATCATTCAGTCCCAGTGGCTGATTCAGCCCACGGAGTGGAGTCCCCAGGATGGGCCGCATTGTCTCCAACTCCCTGAGGGTCTACATTAAAAAAAAGACACAAACAGATGGGATTCGTTAAACTCTTCCAGAAGTGGAGTCAAGTACACTGTTCTTTTTCAACCCCAGGCGAAAAGAGCAAAAAGCTAAAATTAAAAGTGGCACATATCTTTTTCCTTCAATCCCTGTCTTTGTCCTCTTCATGAGAAGTAACAGAAATCCAATTTCTCAGCAACTTCTGTAAGCTTATAAGTATTTGCTTGCATGGACTCCTTCAAGTCCCTAGGGAGAGTACTGGCAGTGGATCATAGTTAATTTTTCTTTAAAAATTAGCAAAATACAGATATATGGGGATTAAAATAAATACAATAGACCACTGTCTATTTCCACTCAGAACTCTTCTCTGTCGCTATCCTAGTGAGTGATGTTGGAGCTGGAGTGAGCATTCTGGGGATCCAATTAGAGGGAGATGATTGGACAGACTCTGAATTTAATGAAATATTATAATATAACCTTATAATAAGGCTCATAATCATAAAGCCTATAGTTAAACTACTGTAGGCTGTCCTGGTGTAGGAATGTTTCCAGGAATATTCCTACCACCCTACGCCAACTTACCAGACATCTGACACAAAGTGTGCAGGGCCAGAAGTTGTGGATTGTGACGCCTCCTTCCTTGGAATGATGCAGGAAGTGGAGGAGAAAGCAGGTTTGGGATGAATGAAACCAGAAACTAGTCAGTGGAAAATTCTTCTAATCATCAGAAATGTAAAACTGTAAGCAGAAAATTAGGTTCTCGTTTTGTGTGTTCAAAATGGAAAAGTTTCTCATATAGGAATATATTAGATAAAGCATTTTACAATTTAAAAAAAACATTTTTTTCTTATCTAATGAAAATGAATAAAACTTTTCAGAATTCTTGTGTTTATAACAGTACTGTTATGATTTCTTATTTAAAACAATGTATTTCATATCTTATTTTGTATCTGTAATTTTGTATTCTTTTTCTGAGAGGCCCTCACCCCACCAAACTGCATAAGATTCAGGCCTCACGAAAACCTAGATCTGCCCTAGCTATAGACCTGCTTAACTCCCCCATGGTTCTCATATTTTCTCAGCAGAATAAAATCCTGAAACACACAACCTGGTAAGTTTCAAAAGCATGACGCTACGCCAGAATCAAAAGGCTATATAATGTGTGGTACTAGAGAAGGCAAAACTATAGGAATAAAAAACAGATCAATAGTTACTGGGGACTGGAGATGGGAAACCTCTGGGGCTGTTGGAAATGTTCTATATCTTAATTGTGGTAGTGGTTACACAACTGTCAGTCAGTCAGTATGTGCTCAGTTGTGTCTGACGCCGTGACCCTACGGACTGTAGCCTGCCAGGCTTTTCTGTTAATGGGATTCTCCAGACAAGAATACTGGAGTGGGTTGTATTACCAAAAACTCATGGAATCACACACAAAAATGGGTTAATTTTACTATGCAAGTTATTTACTATGTAAATTATTCCTCAGTAAGCCCAAGTTTAAAAAATAATGATAGAAGCTAACTTTTTAATGTCTGAGTCTACAAGCTTAACCCTCACACTACCCTTGCATGAGAAGATGGTGCTTATTAGCTAAATGTTTAGCTAAATGACATTTCCTTCTATTCTGTTTGCTAAGAGATTTGTTGGAGACGACAATAGCAATCCACTCCAGTACTCTTGCCTGGAGAATCCCAAGGACAGAGGAGCCCAATGGGCTGCCATCTATGGGGCCGCACAGAGTCGGACACGACTGAAGTGACGCAGCAGCAGTAGCAGCAGCAAGAGGTTTATTTGTCCTTTCATTTTAAAACCATGAATAGGGGGACTTCCTTGGTGGTCTAGTGGTTAAGACTTCACCTTCCAATGCAGGGGTTTTGAGTTTGATCCCTGGTAGGGGAGCTAAGATCCCACATGCCTGGCAGCCATGAAACAAGAAAAAAGGACCAAAACATGAAATGGAAGCAATATTGTAACACATGCAATACAGACTTTTAAAAAATGGTCCACATCCAAAAATAAATAAATAAATAAAACCATGAATAGGTGTTAAGCTTAATGCAATGCTTTTTGTTTCTGCATTAATTGAGATGATCTTATGGGCTTCTCCTATAATCTGTTAATGTGGAAAACTGTAAAAATAAGTTATCTAATATTAAATAAACCATTCTTGCTATTCCTAGGATAAATCTCAATTTGTCAAGATATATATATATTTTAATAATGTTGGTTATACCATTTTAATGGTTATACCATTTTATTTTAGACATTTATTTAGATAATTTTCCTTCCTAGTATTGTTCCTGTCTGGTTTAAGTATTGAGGTTATATTAGCTATATAAAAGGGCTTTCCTGGTAGTGCAGATGGCAAAAAATTTGCCTGCAAGCAGGAGACATGGATTCAATCCCTGGGTGGGGCACCCCTGGAGAAGAGAATGGCTACCCTCTCTAGTATTCTTGCCGGGAGAACTCCATAGACAGAGGAGCCTGGTAGACTACAGTCCATGGGGTTGCAAAAAGTCAGACATGACTGAGCAACTAACACTTTCACCTTTTTTAATTTCATAAAAGGATTGGGAACATCTCCTCATTTTCTGTTCTCTGAAACATTTGTATATAGTTAAGATGACCTGTTTATTGATATTTGGTAAAATCTGTTAGTAAAAGAAGCAGAGTGTAGTATTCTTTTTGTGGGTATGTTTTAACAAATGCTTCAATTTCTAATGGTTATATAATTATTTAGATGTTTCATTTTTTAACTCAATTTTGGTAAATAATATTTTTCTAGGTAACTTCTTATTTTACTTTTCAAATTTATTGGAGGGGGTGATTGTTATATGTATTCTTTTTTTCTCTCACATTTTTTATTTGCAACCTGTTTTTCTTGTTCTATCTTGGAGATGTATTTCTTAAAAAAATAATGAGGTTCTTTATTATGCTTTCTATTGCTTCTTTGATTTCTAGTGCACTAGTTAAGATTCTTTACTTTAAGTTTACTCTATTGAGGTCTTAATTTTTGTAGTTGGATATTTAGCCCACTGTTTTCTTCATCTGATATAAGCATTAAGGATATAAAATTTCTTGTGTGTGTGTGCTTAGTCGTTCAGTTTGCAACTCTTTGCGATCCTTTGGACTGTAACCCATCAGGCTCTTCTGTCCATGGGATTTTTCAAACAAGAATACTGGAGGGGGTTGCCATATCCTTCTCCAGGGGATCTTCCTGACCCAGGGACTAAACCGTTGCCTTCTGTGTTTTCTGCATTGCTGGTGGATTCTTTACCTCTTGAGCCATTGGGGAAGTCCATATATTTTCTTAACACTTTATAACTTAATCTGAATACCATACATTTTAATATTACAGCATTTTCATTATTATTTAATTCTAAATATTGTTAAAGACTCTATAATGACTTTCTTTGACTTACGAGTTATTTAGAAGTGTATTGTTACATTTCCAAGCTGATTTTTTTTAAGTTAACTTTTTGTTATATTGTGGTTGGAAAAATGGCCTGCAGTTTTAATAAAAGACTTATTTAATAAGACTTTTTAATAAAAGACTTGTTTTATTTTCTAGCACAGGGATCAATGCACTTTTTAGGTTTTTAGGGCCACACAGAAGATAATCTGTAGGGTTTGCAGGGCAATAGGGTCTCTGTCATTAATTACTGGATTCTGCTATTATGCAAAATCAGCCCTAGACAGTATGTAAATGATTGGGTGTAGCTGTTTTCTGATCAACTTTATTAACAAAAATACATCCGGGTTGGATTTGGTCTATGGGTCATAGTTTGCCAGCTTCTGACCTAGTAGATAAATATTTATTTAACATATTTATATATTTTTAAAATAGTTGACATATAATATCACATGGATTTCAGGTAAATTACATAGTAGTTTGATATTTGCATACATTATGAAATCATCACCACATAAGTAATCACCTGTCTCCATACACAATCAATTAAAAAAAATTTTTAATAGAATATGCAGTATCTAATTGTTAGGGGCACAGTTCTATACAGGATTACGGATAGACTTAATTATGTTTTTCAAATCTGCTATATGTTTATGAATTTTTATGTTTTATCAGCTGGGCCTCCCTGGTGGCTCAATGGCAATTACTGACATGTATATTAACATCTTCCACTCTTATTTTGAAGTTCTTCATGTTTTCTAATAATTCTATCAGTTTTTAGTTACATATCTAATAGGTATATTAGATATATACAAGTGTAGAACTGTTACAAATTCCTGTCGGTTGATCCTTCCTTTTATCATTATGTAGGGACCCGTCTTGTTTAAAAAATCCATCTTGTTTACTTTAGTTCAAATTCACTAGTTTGGGGAGGGGTGTTCTATATTTCTAGAGGTGGTCAGCTGTTCTCTTGGAAATCTAACTATACACACTGAAAACTCATGTTGGAGAAACAGCTGTAGTTCAAAAGTCCAAAGTGTTTTGCTAAAATTACTCATCCCTAGGAACCAGAATGTTTTATTTGGCCAGGCGAGGCCAGGCTAGGAACTACTCTTTAAGAACCGTGTTCCC
>SJYV01021435.1:112756-161213 GCA_006410875.1 Neotragus pygmaeus | reverse complement strand
GGGGGGAGACTAAGAGGAGGGAGGGGAGGGGAGAAACAGTGAGAAATGTAGCCAATGAAAGAAGAGGGCTCTCAATTCTGACTCCACGTACACTAACAGTCATACAGTGAAGGAAGCTCCATCCAAAATAATTACTACAGGTATGCCAAAAAGTAAGGGCTTATAATTAATGAGTCCATGCCGGAAAAGAATCTGACATCTGGAAGTGGACCCCTCATTGACTCTGGGTGTGCAGAACGCCTGCTTCTCCCTTTATCTCTTGTCATTTCTCCTTTGCTATCAAAATCTTAGTCCCATCTTCTAAAATTCAACACAAGTCATGTCCTCCCCCCTATCGCCACCCGTGTAGAGACCTTCCAAAAATAGAAACAAGAATACCTTAGGGCTATAATCTAGCAAAGAGCTCCAACTTTCACTGGTTAAAGAAAATGCTGAGAAAAGAACAGGATCCAGCATGCAAAGGAAGAATTATGTGATCAGCAGCAGGAGGAATAGCAAACCCTGGGCCAAGTCTATCGTGCCCAATCCAGGGCACCTGGCTGTATGGAAGCGCTACTCTGAGAAGCCTGGGCAGGTTCAATCCTTAGCCTCCTGGCCTTTTCTGACCGCAGAGTCCCCACCTTGGATACAGGGACACTGGACCACTCAAAGTCTTCTGTAGCCTAGTGGTGGTTCGTCAGACTTTACATTAGCATGGCATATGTCTCTCTGATTTTGTTTCGTTTTTCTGAGGTACCATCTGTTTCTTTTTCATTTGCATATGCAGCAAGAAACTGGGCATGATTCACCTTTTCCAACTCTCAGGCTCTTCCTCCAAAAGATTTGAGAAAACAAATGCTTCTGAATGTAAGTCCCCTGTGAGTTAGTTCTTCCCATCAGGAGTTTTCCTTGCATTCTCAACTGGAATGGGGAATGGGGTGGGGAATCCCTTTTCCCATTAAATTTTGCTGTTTCCAATGGCAACTGCTACAGCCAATAATGTTCCAATTAAGTTCCTATTTTCATAGCTGAAGATGTCCCTAGCAACAGTTCCAGACTTTGTTTGTAAAATATGTTTCCAGTTTCCACAGAAAACTTTAAAGTTAGATGGCACAACTCTAAACTGTTGTCATTTTAAAACTCTGAAAGAAGGTAAAGTACTAAGACCAATAACATCACCTCAAAAATACATGACCAAAGAAAAATACCTTCTATGGGGATCTTAAACACGACACAATTTGCTGCCAGTTACTTGTAACTATACATTACAAGTTGTCATGTACAGAACTATGTAATCACTATGTTGTGGACTGGGAACTTACATAATGTTACAGGTCAGGGAAAAGTGAAAGTGTTAGTTGCTCAGTTGTGTCTGACTCTTTATGACCCTATGGACTGGAGCTCTCCAGGCTCCTCTGTTCATTGAATTCTGCAGGCAAGACTACTGGAGTAGGTAGCCATTCCCTTCTCCAGGGCATCTTCCTGACCCAGGGATTGAACCCTGGTCTCCTGCATTGCAGGCAGATTCTTTACCATCTGAGCCACCAGGGAAGCCCAATTATACTTCAAAAACAAAAACACAGAAAAAGAGATCAGCTTTGTGGTCATCTGCAGGAGCGGGTGGTGGGAGAGAGAACTGGATGAAGGTGGTCAAAAGATACGAACTTCCAGTTATAATAAACAAGTGTTAGGGGTGAAATATACATCATGACTAACACTTCTGTATGTTATATATGAAAGTCGTCAAGAGAGTAAACTGAAGAGTTCTCATCATTAGGAAAAAAATTCTCTCTTTTAGTTTATATCTATATGAGATGATGAGCTTCCCTGGTGGCTTAGCGGTAAAGAATTCATCTGCAATGCAGGAGATGCAGGCTCAATCCCTGGGTCAGGAAGATCCCCTGGAGAAGGGAATGGTAACCCACTCCAGTATTCTTGCCTGGAGAATCCCAAGGACAGAAGAGCCTGGAGGGCTACAGTCCATGGGGTCACAAAGAGTTGGGCAAGACTGAGCAACTAAACAACAACAACAATATGAGATGACAGACGCTCACCAAACTTACTGTGTTAATCATTTCATGATGTATGTAAGTCAAATCAGTATGTCATTTACCTGAAACTTACATAGAGCCATAATGGGGGGCCACCTCTCTGCCTGGAAAAGGTGTGGACATGACCCATCTTTAGCCAAGAAGGCCTGAGCTATGTTTTGATGGCAGAAAAGGTTTACTCTTTTATGGACATGATTGGTCTCATGGGATACTTGTGACAGATTTTTCCAGTCTCCAAGTCGCCCAGCCTGGATAATGACTTGCCTCATGTTGCTCTGGTTTGCATAATAATAAAGGCCTTATTTTAAAAAATTAGATCTCTATAAAACTGGAAGAAAGAAAAAAACACTTAACTAAAAAGCAAAACAAACAAAAACATATACAGGACAGGCTCCTCATAAAGGAGTAAAACACCCAAAGCCACAAGAGCCTGATCTCTTGTGTAAATGCTCACACTTAAGCATGGCTGTGGTGGCAGCAGAAAAGAACCTTTAATGCCAACACTGAGGGTGCCATGGATCCTAATGATAATAACACAGTCCTTATTTTGAGCAAAACAGTGTTTTAAATGCTCTACACATATTAACTCATTTAATGCACATGTCAGTCTTACAAGATGGGTACTGTTACTATTAATACAATCTCTGTTTTACAGAGGTGGAGATGGAAGCATTTGCCCAAGATCAACGAGAGAACATACCAGGATTTGGATCTAATTGGTTTTTATTCAGTTTGCTCTTAACCATTATGCAATATGGGCTTCCCAGGTGGTGCTAGTGTAAAGAATCTGCTTGCCAATGCAGGAGATGCAGGGATGAGGGTTTGATCCCTGAGTTGCAAAGATCCCCTTGAGGAGGGCATGGCAACTCACTCCAGTATTCCTGCCTGGAGAATCCCATGGACAGAGGAGCCTGGTGTGCCGCAGTCCATAGGGTGTCAAAGAGTTGGATGCGACTGAAGCGATGGCACGAGTGTGCATTGTGCAATACCGCTGCCCCTCTAACTTAGAAAGAAAACTAGGTGTCTCTCAGGTGGTACTAGTCATTAAGCTGGGTACTGAATCACAGGGCTTTGTATGCAGAGCCCAGTTTAACAATAACATATGTTCTTACATTTGAATAGGCTCATCTAACTGGAGAAGGAAATGGCAACCCACTCCAGTATTCTGGCCAAGAGAATCCTGTGGACAGAGGTGCCTGGACACCTCTGTTGGACACAACTGAAGCGACTTAGAGCGTGCATGCATGCATTGGAGGAGAAAATGGCAACCCACTCCAGTATTCTTGCCTGGAGAATCCCAGGGACAGAGGAGCCTGGTGGGCTGCCATCTATGGGGCCACACATAGCTGGACACGACTGACGTGACTTAGCAGCAGCAGCAGCAGCATCTAACTGAGGTAGAAGCTGCTGCTTCTGGTGACTAGCTCCTCTCCACCAAAATAAACACACACAGAATCTTCTAGCAACTCTCCCCCACCACCCCAGCTTCCATCCTATATTTTGGCTTGGGAGAAAATATATTCTGACTTACTGAGGCTATTCCTCGTTTATGCTTGTCATTCCCACATCCCATCTGATTTAGTATCTGTCTTATTGCAGGGATCCTTTAATGTATTAATATGCATTACTACTCTCCAAGTGTGAGAACAGAAATGAGATCATCCTTGGGTTTATTTAACCCCTGAACTTTGCTCTTTGCAGCACAACTGTTAACAGCTCCCAGAATAGCACTCTGTGCACACCTTTTGGGAAGTTCCAGCGTAGATGAGTGAAAAGGGAAGTTCTAGAAGTCTCAGCTTCTAGTTCCAACTTTTGTGATCTTGGGCTAATCATTTATTTTATGCCACAATCTTCCCATTTATGCAATGATGAAGTCATACTGCTATGATTTATGATTCTCTTCTGGTTCAGGCCAATTTTTATTAAGAACGTTGTATGCCCTGGACAAGTCAAAATTTCCAGAGTGAGGTGAAACGCTGAAGTACAGAGGTATAGGGTAACATTAAAAAAAATGTAGGTGAATGTGGCCGGTTACATGATTATGTGAGTTACGTCATGTCCCCTGAACAGAAATTTCATAAGGAGAAGGCCGATGAGGCTGCAGTTAGACCTGCTATCCATTCACCCTTGTGAAAAAGTATGAGCCCAAGAGGAGAAATGTTCAAGGGAAAAGCACACTGTTTCTGTTACGACTGCCCTAAGCCTTCACAGAGACTTCCACTACCTATTAGATGACTTCATGTAGGCTGTTAATGTGCATCTTGTGAACTGTTAAAGGTGGGGGTAATGTTCACATGCCCTGCCTGCTCCAGGATGCTTACGTCTTGTCCAGCTTTCTCAATGGAAAACCCAGATCTTAACTGCCTTTTTGTATACCCTAGGAAAAGATACTTTATTACTACCTTTAAAGTTTCCTGCAGGTAAACTGGGCTTAAGGATGTTCGTGAAAGTTGCTCAGTTGTATCCAACTCATTGCTACCTTGTGAACTATACAGTCCATGGAATTCTCCAGGCAAGAATACTGGACTAAAAAAAAAAAAAAATACTGGACTGGGTAGCCTTTTCCTTCTCCAGGGGATCTTCCCAACCCAGGGATCGAACCCAGGTCTCCCACATTGCAGGTGGATTCTTTACCAGCTGAGCCACAGGGGAAGCTACTTACCAAATAATTACCAACTACATGGGAAATATACAGAGAGGGGTTTGTGTTGGGAATGATCTTCCAGAACTGTAACTCTGAGGTCTTCCATGATAGTGTGGGATATATCTCAGATGTAACAGTCAAATGTGGTAAATAAATAAGAGATTAAAATAAGACTTGATTTGCCAATCTTATGCTATCATTTTGATGGGGTCATCATTAAAAAATTTTTTTTTACCTTTTTCCTTGATATGAAGTCATACATACTAATCATAGAGAGCTCAGAAAATACAGAAAAGTAAAAATCTGGTACTACCATAAAAAGATAGTCCCACTATAATAAGAGATATATTCTTATAATTGTGATACAATAACTTCTACTTTTTGTTCTGCCTCTGTGTATATGAGTATGTGTGCATGGGTGCTAAGTCACTTCAGTCGGGTCTGATTCTCTGTGACCTCATGAACTGTAGCCTGACAGGTTCCTTGGTCCACGGGGATTATCCAGGCAAGAATTCTGGGAGTGGGTTGCCATGCCCTTCTCCAGGGGATCTTCCCGACCCAGGGATTGCACCCGCATTTCTTATGTCTCCTGCATTGCTAGGTGGTTCTTTACCACTAGTGCCACCTAGAAAGCCCATGTATATATATGTTATACGTATGTGTGTGTGTGTGTATACCTACATATACATATGAGTATGTGTTAGTCACTCAGTCAGTCATGTCCAACTCTTTGTGACCCCAAGGACTATAGCCCACCCTCCAGGGACTTTCCAGGCAAGACTACTGGAGTGGGTTGCCTTTCCCTTCTCCAATATATGAGTATATGTATGTATATATATATATATATATGGGGCTTCCCTGGAGGCTCATATGGTAAAGAATCTGCCTGTAATGCTGGAGACCTGGGTTTGATTCCTGGATTGGGAAGATCCCTTAGAGAAGGGAATGGCTACCCATTCCAGTATTTTTGCTGGCTGATGGGCTATAGTCTGTGGGGTTGCGAAGAATTGGACAGGACTGAAGCGATTTAACACAAACAAATACATACACATATATATCTGGAACTACTTGTTGTATACAAATACTTTATCTTTTAATATTATATTATGAGCATTTTCCCATGTCAGTAGTACTGAAAAATATTTTTAATGGCTATATGACAAACTATTGCTTACTTACAGTATATTTAATTGGTTCTTCTATCATTAGATTATTTCTAAAAGCTGCTCTTGTAAATTTATTTTAATAGACATTTTTATAACTTTTATGCATTTCTGACTAGAGCAGAATTCTAAAAGAGAAATCACATTGTGAGAAAGTATGCATATTTCTTAAGGGTTTTAATAACTTCTGAACTGTTTTTCAGATGGCTTGGGATCAATTTTAAAGTCATCAACATGTATGAAAACACCTTTTGCATCACACTACAGCAAATACTCAACTTTTAGACATTGCTAAGAGGTAAAAATGATACTGTATTTTAATTTGCATTCATTTGATATGACCGAGAGTATTTTGCTCTTTTTATTAGCTATGTGTATGTCTTATAGGAATAGAATGGTCTTCACCTCTGTTCATTTGTCAAGAAGGGTTTTAATGTTTTCTTTGTATAAATCTTAATATTTGAAATACAAAACACAAATTTGAAATACAAATACAGATTTATACAAATCTTTCAATGTTGTTTTATCTCTCAATTTTAAAAATTATTTTTGACCTAGAGATGCTATAAATTGTAATGAGATCAAATATGTCACCTTTCTTCATTGCAATTATGCTTTGCAAAGTTCACCCTAAAGTAGATACTTTTATTTAAAAAAAATTATATGATCCTTTTTTAAACATTTAACTTAAGTCCTATATAGTAGATTTTGTTGTATAGTATAAAGTAAAGCTCTAACTTTATTATCTTTTCACATATTTAATCGGTTGTCCTAACCTCTTACTGAAGGATTCTTTTTTCTCTCATTATCTTATTCTAGCACTTTCATTTAATCAAAATACAAATCACACACATTCTCGGGTCTGGTTCTGTTGATCTGCATGTGAGTCTTCTACAGGTACCACACTATCATGTTATTTTAAAAGACATAGTGAACTTTTAAAAAAGTTTTCTAAGTGGCTAAAACATTGGGGTGCAGGGAGTAACAAAATAGGGAGCACCAGATTCAGGCCAAATCTCTGGTAGAGGTAGAAAGCACCACGGACGATGGTCAGTAAGAATGTAGGGACAGAAGTTGAGTTGCTTCCCTCCAGAATCTCACATCACTCTTCTGTCACTCAATAGCTGTTTGGCTTTGGGTAAGTTAATTCACCTTTGTGTGCCGTGATTTCCTTATATGAAAAATAAGGTTGTTAAGAGGTTAAATGAGTTAGTGTAAAACTCTTAGGACAATGCATAGCTCATGGCAAACATTATCGTCAAGTAGTTATTTGAAGTGATCTTCTACTTCCATTGGGCTTCCCTAACGGCTCAGATGGTAAAGAATCCGCCTATAACATGGAAGATCCAGGTTCAAGCCCTGGGTTGGGAAGATCCTCTGGAGAAGGGCAAAGCACTCCAGTATTTTTGCCTGGAGAATTCCACGGACAGAGGAGACTGAGGGGTTATAGTATATGGGGTTGCGAAGAGTCAGACATTACTGAGTGACTAATACACTTTCTGCTTCCATCATGCCACTGACATTATTCTTGCTAAGGACATCAGTGATTCCTTAATTGTCAAATTAACATGGGACAGGGATTAAAAATACAGGCTCTCTAGAATCAGGCTGCCCAGATTAAAACAATACCTCTGCATTTTAAAGCTGTGACTTTGGCAAAGTTACTTGCTCATTCTGTGCCTTAATTTCTTCATCCATAAAATGGGAATATTAAGAGAGCCAACCTTACAGGGGTATTACATGGAGTCCAGATACAATAAATGTGAATTCCTTGATGCACAGTCCTGACATAATAAATGTAAATTTCTTGGTGTACAGCCTACCACACAAGTAAATTCTAAGGAAATGGTCGTTATAACCATCATCTTATCTTACCTGACTGCCTTGGGGAATTTGGCACTGATGTTGACCCTCAACTTTTTGATACATTTTTCTCCTTTGTGTTCTGGCACACTATGGTTTGGTTCTCAACCCACTACTTGCACTCTCTTCTTTCATCTATCCTGTAAAGTGCTGGCATTCTCCGAGGTGTCCTCTACTTACCCTATTCTTCGGTGACCATACACTTTTTTGGGGTTCCTTACTCTAAGCCAGGAGTTGGAGAAATTTTTATTTGAGGGTCAGATAGTTAATATTTTAGGCTTGTGGACTCTACCATCTCTATCACAACTACACATTGAATCATGAAAACATTCACTGAAAACATGTAAATGAATGGGCATGACTTTGTTACAAACAAAACTTCCGTGTACAAACAAAACTTTGTACACGGAAACAGGCAGTCAGAAAATGGACCAGAGTTTTTCAACTCTTCCTCTAAGTAGGTGTTACAACTCAGGTATCCCTTACTTAGACTACTCATCACACAGTATCTGTCCTCCCTTCTGGACTGAGGGCTACCTAAGAGCCCAGTGCCCTTCCATCCTTGCATGCTCTGAATGTAGCATAGAATCTGGCTGCTATAGTAAATCACCATCTGCTGAAAACACTGAATGAGATGAGCATATAATATCAATCTTAACAGTTAAAACTTTGCTGTGCTGTAGGGAAGAAGGCACTTCTTCCACATGAACCCTTCAGTAGCTACCAAAACAAACTGCAGAGAAGACCTCAGGGCCTGTATAACACACTGGAGTGCCTAATGGGAAAGGGAAACTCAGGTCCAGGAAATTCACAATTTCAAGGACCAAGTAATATTGCAGACATCAAAACAGAGCTGTCCAGCATGATCTATAAAACAGGACGCACTTTATAGGAATTGAGAAACAGCTGTTTCCCCATTTTTGCCTTAAAAGGAATAGGCAACAGGGCTCAGGGGTATATGGTAAGCATATGGAAAAAATTTATTTGCTTAAAGAAATGTGACATGGAGCTGGCAAAGGGCTCAGTTTGTAAGAGATAATGTCGTGGTGGGTAAAATTAAGAGTATTAGAAGGATATATACAGAGTCATTTCAGCATTGTGATTAATGAAAAAGGAAACACCAATAAACACTGGAGGGAAAAAAAAAAGTAAAGCTTAAGCTGAAAAGAACCGAATATACTCCAGGGAAGACAACTGGCTGGAGGAACCAAGTATCACTTGCAATAATAATGACTTTAGTAAAATAAATTTTAGATAAAGGTGACACTGGTTTAGTGGAAAATAAGGAAACCAAAACTTGAGTCACAAGTAATAGGGTGAATATTGAGCTTCTCTAAATATAGTGCAGAGAATACTTATAGACCTAAGAATACCTGGAAAATATATTAAAGACCCTGGGGAGAATTTTAGACTTCTGAAATACTCTCAGAATAGGTAACAGACAAAGAAGCATGTTTAACTGTTTCCTTTTAATTTCCATGTTTAAACTTAACCAATAGTAATATTTTCAGTATAATCAAACATTTGTTGAACTCCTTTTAGGGGTGATTACTCATTTGTGTGATCCAACATATTTCCTCAAGTGGCCAATTACCAGGCAGCACTATTTAGAATTTTGTAAAATTATAAAATTATTATTCTGTGAAAAAAAGACCTAAAGATTTTCTTAAAAAGAACAGAGTTAATATTGATTTTCTTTAGCTTTCTACTTACTTTTGCCTCTTAAGAATTATGAGAGGATTCATTAAGTGGCTGTGAAATCTGTTCAGTCATGTTCAACTCTTGTGACCCCAGGGACTGTATACTCCACAGAATTCTCCAGGCCAGAATACTTCTCCAGGGGATCTTCTCCAGAATACTTCTCCAGGAGATCTTCCCAACCCAGAGATTGAACCCAGGTCTCCCACATTGCAGGTGGATTCTTTACCAGCTGAGTCACAAGGGAAGCCCAAGAATACTGGAGTGGGTAGCCTATCCCTTCTCCAGCAGATTTTCTCGACCCAGGAATTGAACTGGGGTCTCCTACATTGCAGGCAGATTCTTTACCAACTGAGCTGTGAAGCTCTCATATGTGGCTACATGGACATTAATTCATTCATCCTTTAAGTAATTAATAGGCACCTGCTTATGTACCAGGTACTGTGCTAAGCATAGACGAGGCAAGAGGAATAAAGAAGGATCCTTACTCTGTAAAGTTGATAGTACAGTGAGAACAACAGATGTGTATAAGTAATTAAAATGCAGCATGCTTAGGTACTTGGGGTGGGAGGAGGGTAGGACTATAAAGGGAGCACCAGGGAGTTTTCTAAGGTGATAGGACTGTTTGCATACTGATTGTGGTGATGGTCATACATGTCTGTAAGCATGTTAAAATTCACAGACCTGTATGTCAGAAGAAAAAAAGGATAATGTTACTGTACAACAATTAAAAAAATAAGAAGAAAAAATGTGATAGATGTTCAACAATAGGAGAAGAGATAAATAAACTCTGGTATATTCATATGATGGAACACTAATGAGCAATAAAAGGAATGGGCTATTGATAAACACAACGAGGGAGGTGAATCTCGAAAGCATGTAGTGAAAGCTGAGTGAAAGAAACGAGATACAATGAAACACAGCCTACTTGAGTTCATTTATACGAACTTCTAGAGTAGGCGACGTTAATACGGGATGGCAGAAATCAGATCGGGGTTGGTTTTGGTAGGGAGGATGAGGGTGGTGCAGGTATTGACTGGGAAAGGAGCTCAGGGAACTTCAGGTGCGACTGAAATGCTCTGGGTCAAAACTGACTAAAGATTTGAGAACCTTAATACATGTAAATTACATGCCTCAATAAAAAACATGCATTTAGCTATCTTGACTTCTCTTTCACAACACAGAATTTATAATTGTGTTTAAAGTTGTAAAAATGAAACATTAACAACCTGTCTACCATATGAAATCATTTTCTTTTTAAGATAAATTAGAGTTCCTTTTGACTTCTTAATGAAATAAATATAATAGCCAGCAGTAAATCTCATGACAAACATAATTAAAACCTAAGTGCAGAGTGTGCAGCAGTAACGGGGCAGGAGGTCAGAGCCTGCATTCTGCTGGGTTGAGGATGTGTTACCAGGGAAGACCTTCAGAAAGAAGCGAATCTCACTGGGATGCTGAAGAAAGAGTAGGAAATGCTCAGTGCAAAGACCAGGAAAAGAATGGCCTTCCAGGACGACATGCGCAAAGTCACAGATATGACGGTTGGGGTATGTCCTTCTGGGTGAGGTGCACTCATGGGACATGAAGTTGTAAAGGAGGGCTGGCCCCGGACCATAAAGACTGCCTCCTTCCCTCTCCCACCCTCCAGCACACCAGTGCTGAGCACTTTATGTGGACAGTTTAATTTAATCACAGCCATCTCCAGTTTTCAGAACCGGGGTTTGGCAAGGTGCAGGACCCTACGCAGGGTTTTTGCCCATTAAGCTTCCCACACAGATAGCCCAGCTCCAGCTTTCACTCTGATCCTCAGCCGTGTGTTGCTTCCTATTCTCGACGGTGAGAAGTCTGGCCTTGATTTTGACACTGATGGGACCTAACGGAAGCCTTTACTTGTCCAGAATCTGCTTTATAGAGATAACAGGCCTCTGACAAGGATGGATCATTTGAACTGTTGTTCTCAGTCTTTTTTCCCCTGCTTCAATTCCCTTGAGAACTATTTTTAATATCATTAGTAATGATGGTTAAGCAGTGATCACCAAAGTCTGTCTCCATGCCCTTCTCACCATTCTACAAATATTCCTCCACCAAGAGGTTCTAATTTGGGGACAGCAACAAGATGATTGCTCTATAAGTCTTTAAGTGGGAGATGGTATATCTTTGGAATCTGCAAATCTAAATGGGAACATGTGTGGAGTGGAGGGGATGGTACTGGGGAATTCCATGCAGAGTCTGAGATCCTAAGGTAAGTGGACTTGTTGATCAGCTGTTTTCCAGGCTTGGTGATCTAGACGGTCCTGGCCCCTGGCCCATCTGAGCTATGGAACTCTGTCAAGTTCGAGGTTTCAGAGACATGCTTGAAGAGAGGACATTGCCTCTGTGGTGGTCCAAGGATTATGGTTCTCTGCTCTAAGGAATCCCAAGAAGGCTCTGATCTCAGAGTAGACACTTCCTGAGAAGCACCATCTTCTGGGTGGAGATGAAGACTGAGTAAAGGGCTTGGCACTGGCACTAGAGAATTGCCTTAATTGATAATGGATTTAAAATAATCACAACAAAGTATCACAGAGCTCGGTAACCTATCAAGTATGTTTACATTTGTTATCTAAAAATAATTTTGAGGCCCAAGAAAATGCTGGAGGGCAGATGAGGAGGAGCCTGGTAGGCTGCAATCCATGGGGTTGCTAGAAGTCAGACACGACTGAGCCAACTTCACTTTCACTTTTCACTTTCATGCATTGGAGAAGGAAATGGCAACCCACTCCAGTGTTCTTGCCTGGAGAATCCCAGGGACGGGGGAGCCTGGTGGGCTGCTGTCTCTGGGGTCGCACAGAGTCGGACATGACTGAAGCGACTTAGCAGCAGCAGATGAGGAAACTGAGGCTTAAGGAGGTTAAACTGTTGATACTTGCATGGTTTGCCTGCCTTCCTTCTTTTTTTCCTTAGTTCTCTTCCTTTCTAACTTCCTTCTTTCAGTTTTAAAAAATATCTAGCTATTTGAGTTAACTATAGGCCATCTTATTCTAGAAAGGATGCAAGGCAGCTTGAGTGAGTGAAGTCGCTCAGTTGTGTCTGACTCTTTGCAATCCCATGAACTACAGCCTACCAGGCTCCTTCATCCATGGAATTTTCCAAACAAGAGTACTGAAGTGGGTTGCCATTTCCTTCTTCTCAAGGCAGCTTATAAGGTTACAAAAAAAAAAAAAAAAAGATAGTATAAAAGTGGGAGTGAAGGTGAAAGAAAAATAAGTATTAGAACTGAAATCAACCCAAGAGTTACCCTAAAGATGTTATAATGACATATATATTTGTTCCTGATGGGGCACAAATTGGCCTCTAAGTTTCTAGTTGTCAGTGTGAGAAAAGGCAACCATACACTATTCAGCGTGGCCACTTGCTAAAAACTAATAGCAGTAGCAAAACCATCAATTCCTCAGAAATACGGCTTTGGGTTCTTAATTACAACATAAACCAAAATGCACAGCAACTTCCTTTATAATTTAACAGCTTTGAACTTAGGCCTTAAGGGGCTTACCTGGTGGCTTAGACGGTCAAGAATCTGCCTGCAATGTGGGAGACCTGGGATTGATCCCTGGGTCAGGAAGATCCCCTGGAGAAGGGAATGGCTAGCCACTCCAGTATTCCTGCCTGGAGAATTCCACGGACAGAGGAGCCTGGTGGGCTACAGTCCAGGAGTTCACAAAGAGTAAGACGCGATTGACTGACTAAGCATGCACACAACTAGGCTTTAAAAGGTAATTCTGATTTTCACATAGAAGAAACTACCATGTCATGTTTTAAAGAACATGAAAAGTAGACCATCTCTCTAAACTCCTGTAGCAAATTCTATTTACAGAAATCAAAGCAGGTGAGACCTCAGTGAACTCATTAGTTGTTGAAACAGCTTTAGGACCAAGGGAGACAGGCAGGGTGATTATTTCCATACCTGCTAGGGGGAAGAGACAAAAAAAAAAAAAAAGAAAAAGAAAACCACAAACAAACCCATCTACCTACCAGGGTACAGGAGTAAGAAGGTCTTCGTAGTGATAGTTCCTCTTATTTTGTAAATTATTTTAACTTCATGATTAGCACTTGATGGCAAATATTAACATGACCTTTTCATCTCTTACGTTTCTAATGATGACTATGCTGGACTGCCAGTTTCTATATTGTACATCTTGTGCCTTCAGGTCCCAAGGCCAGGTTTTATTTATATTGGCTATTTTACACTTTCTTCACTGAACCATCCAGTTTCCTTTACTTTTGTAACAAGGAGCAAGCACAGAGTTTTTCCTTTCTATAATTTATGTATGCAGAAAAATAAATCCAGGTCAGGAATATCCTTGCATCCACAAGAAGAGTCTGGAGCCACCTGACTCATTGACACAAGCCCAAAAATAGAAAAAGCAATCTGGATGAAAGGCAAAGATGAGTGGAAGCTTCTAAGCCAGCACTAAGGTGCTACTATGTCATATGAAATTAATTCTCTGAGGTCAGCGATGAGACAGGTCACACCCAAGTGTAATTCTGCTGCTAATCACTTGCCCCAATATTTATTTCGTTGAGCAAGATGACCAGCCACAACTTCAGAGTATGGGCTTGCGGGGAGAGGGAAGGAAGCAGACCCGCAGAAACAGCAGCTCCTTTCTTTTACGAATAGACGCGTCTCCCAGGCTCCTGGCTGGAACAATTTACCTTCCTTTCTAAAGTGAGAGATCAGCTGGGTCATGCTCTTCCCTTTCCAGCCAAATGAGGCACTTGAGAGCAAGGAACTCTTTAGCCAGTGGGTAAGATGCCTGAAGAAACAGTTGTGTCTTGTCAAAGAAGCTCGGAGCTGAGATGCTAACAAAACCACCCTTTGTAAGGCAAAGCGGAGGAAGCCAGGTGGGAATGGGATGGTGGACTTCTGAAGACGTACATCTCCCACAATAAAGACATTCAGAGTGGCAGTAAGAAGGAATGTCACTTGCCAGATGGAAATGTTGGATTAATGAGAGTACCATGAACAGGAATGACTCTCAAATACAGGGAGTAAATTAGGACAACGGCCCTTCCTTAAAGGAGGTGTCACACAGTTGCCCGAGGGGTTGATGAGGGTGCAGAACAAACAGTAGAAACAGGATAAAAAAGCTGGAACCTGACCACATGAGACTCATCAATAATAAAAATAATGGCGTCAGCAGGTGCTGTCCCCCTACGCTACGGGACTGCTCTGGGCCAGGCAGTGCACCAAGAGCTTTATGTCTATGACCTTGCTGATGAGTGCTGTCCCCTCCCTTCCCACATGGCTCCCAGGGGGCATTCTGCTATCTGGGGATGTTTCTCCCCTTACGGGATGTCTGTGACATTCAAACAAGCTGCTGCTGCTGCTGCTAAGTCGCTTCAGTCATGTCCGACTCTGTGCNTCCAGGGGATCTTCCCAACCCAGGGATCGAACCCGGGTCTCCAGCATTGGAGGCAGACGCTTTAACCTCTAAGCCACCAGGGAAGCCCAGGTACTCACTATATTACTTTCTCGTCTTTTCTATAAGCTTGAAATTTTTCAAGATAGAAAGCTATTATAAAAAGTCACTGAACTATAATTTGTCTAGTTTAGAAAAGAGAGAGGAGAGCCTTGTTGATTTAGACTTTTTGAGAAAATATGGGTAAAAGCAGCTTGAAGTGTACACTCTACAGGTGTTCTGTGATACTGTTAATTGTAATTTCTGTTTGTTTTCACTGGGATAAGTAATTTTCAACATGATGATTGAATTTAAAAAGGATGTCCTTGAATAGACGTTTACTGGCATTTCGAGGAATACTTAGAGCCACTTGATGGCTTTTGGAATCCAAGCCCAAGTTCTCTTAGTGACTGTCTCTTTCTCAGTGAAAACCTCCTGTGTGCAGGGATGGTAGTTGAAGGCATTTTGTGGGTCATGAACTGTCTTCTCTCATAAGCTGCCTTCTCTTGGACAGTAGCATCTCTGCATTACCACCAGGTACAGTGGAAGATGGATGCGCCCTTTGTGAACATTCTCCCATTATCAAATAGAACTTATGTGGACTTCCCTGGCATTCCAGTGGTTAAGACTCTGCACTTCCAATACAGAGAGTGCAGGTTTAGTCCCTGGTTAGGGAACCAAGATCACATGTGCTGTGCGGCCAAAAAAAAAAAAAAATTTTTATGTCAGTAACACAAAAATGACTTAATGTTAGGAAATAGAATAAATCCCATCAATATCTAAAATGGAGAAAGCCAGCTTATCCTATCAATAAACACTGAAAGACTTGATAAAACTCAAGATAGATTATTGGAAGAAATTAATGTGGCAAAATGAATGAGCCACGCTTTGCTTGCATTGAATTTTTAAAATCTTTAGTGACTGTGTATTGCTTCCTAACATTTTTGCAAGCTTAACTTGAGGTGTGGCATGTCAGAATTTACCTATTTATCTTAGCCACAAATCTTGTATATTGTCTTGCATTTGGGAATTTCTGCCATTGTGGTGTTACGTATGTTTTCTTTATCAGCCCTGCTTAAGAACTGAAAACAGGAGGATACCATAAGTTAAGAAACAAGCAACATAATTATATAATAATACAAAAAGGTANAAGAAAATGAGGGGCTTCCCTGGTGGTCCAGTGGTTAGGAATCTGCCTGCCAATGGAGGAGACAGGTTCGATCCCTGGTCCAGGAAGATTCCACGTGCCTCGGGGCAAATAAGTCCATGTTCAGCCAACTAGTGAGCTCACACGCCCTAGAGCCTGTGCTCCACAACCAGAGAAGCCGGAACAATGCACCACAACTAGATAATAACTCCTGCTTGCTGCAACTGGAGAAAGCCCACGCGCAGCAACAAAGACCCAACGCAGCCCAAAATGATAAAAATTTTTAACAAAATAGAAAAATGAAACAAAACACCCAAAAGAAAAACGCCTCAACTCTGGATTTTCTCAGTAGTATCCCTGAGTCCAGCTGGGTACCATGGGTAGCCTTGTGGTCTGCAGCCCTTTCCGGCTGGTGTTCTCAGATGATGCCACCACCCAGGGTCTAGCGAGGGCAGAGAAAACATCTCTCTAAAGCTCCTGGTGTTCACTTTTTGAGCACTGTCTGCTAGATCAGTCTAGATCATTTGTGGGGAATTCCTTCTTCAGCCGCTACACTTCGAAAAACTGTTTCTCCTCCACACCAGGCAAGTCTTTCCCTCCTGATGTTCTGACTCCTGTAACTGAACATGCAGCCCTCTCTGCACAAGTCCCCAAGTCTCAGAGTTAAGTCTTCAGGCACCTCTGGAAACCACACAAGGCCTGCAGTATGCCCTTTCTTCCCAGGCTTTATTATTTTCTCAGTCTTTTACCCCAACTTAAGTTTATTACCTGTATCCCTTTTTTTCTGGCCAGGCTGTAGGGCTTGTGGGTTCTTGGTCCCCTGACCAAGGATCGAACCTGTGTCCCTGCCGTGAAAGCGTAGAGTCCTAACCACTGCACAGTAGGAATTCCCTATCTATCCTTTTGAAGTAAGTGTTTTGGAAAAGCCAAGAGTAGAATCAATGGACAAAAGCATCACAGTTTCATTTTAAAACCCTATCTCTGTATATGGGCTTCCCAGCGGTCGAAGTGGTAAAGAATCCTCCTGCCAATGCACGAGACGTAAGAGACGTGGGTTCGATCGCTAGGTTGGGAAGAGCCCTGGAGAAGGGCACAACATTCCATTATTCTTGCCTGGATAAACCCATGGACAGAGGAGCCTGATGGGCTACACATAGACCATAGGGTTGCAAAGAGTCAAACATGACTGAAGCAACTCAGCACACATGCACAATCTCTGTATATACAGCTACACTGATATATTGATAGTATTACTTATGAATTAAGTAGTGTTCTAAGAAGCTTTAAGCGAGCATGTCAGATATGGTATTTTCTCATCATCCTGAGCAAGGAAAAGTATTTACATGACCTGAGGACACATCTTACAGAGACCTGGGGGATCGAAAAGTTTTCCTCATGTGGGAGAAGGCAACGGCACCCCACTCCAGTACTCTTGCCTGGAAAATCCCATGGACGGAAGAGCCTGGTGGGCTGCAGTCCATGGGGTCACTAAGAGTCAGTCAAACGACTGAGCGACTTCGCTTTCACTTTTCACTTTCATGCATTGGAGAAGGAAATGGCAACCGACTCCAGTGTTCTTGCCTGGAGAATCCCAGGGACGGGGGAGCCTGGTGGGCTGCCGTCTATGGGGTCGCACAGAGTCAGACACGACTGAAGCAAGTTAGCAGCAGCAGCGCTGTCTTTATGGAACATACTTGTGAGCGAAGCCCGCTGAGCCGAGCAAACTCTGCCCTCCTCCCAGCATCACCCATTCTGGGACAAACTGACATGTGCCTCCTGACAGGATGCAGAAGAACACAAACATCACCTTTGTGCCACTCCTGCCAAAATGGTACAACCTAAATCTAAACCAGGAGGAAACACCATGCAAGGTCCAGAAACACGAAAGCTATAGGTTAAAAAATTCCAGGTAAAAACAAATTAAGGAGAGAAGACAATTAAATACAATGAATGACCTTCAATAGAGCCTGGACCAGAAACCAAATGGCCATAAAGGAAATTACTGTACCAAATGAAACTTCAAAAAGTGAAAGTTGTTCAGGCGTGTCCAACTCTTTGTGACCCCATGGCCTGTGGCCCGCTCAGGCTCCTCTGTCCATGGAATTCTACAGGCCAGAATGCTGGAGTGGGTAGTCATTCTCTTCTCCAGGGTATCTTCCCAACCCAGGGATGGAACCCAGGTCTCCCACATTGCAGGCAAATTCTTTACCATCTGAGCCACCAGGGAAGCCCCACAAAAAAGCAAGTCATACAAAGTTTTTGGTTTCCTGGTGTACAAAAAGCTATGCTTATACTATACTGTAGTCTATTAAGTTTATTGTACACATACACACACACACACACACACACATACAATGGCATTATTTCTAAAAAAAAGTATATATCTTAATTAAAAGGTGCTTTCTTGTTTAAAAATGCTAACATCATTTGAGCCTTTAATGAGTCAATCTTTTTGCATTAGTGATCAAAGTATACTGATCACAGATCACAATAACAAGTACAATAATAATGAAAAAGTTTGAAATATTGCAAGAATTACTAAAATGTGACACAGAGACACGGTAAACAAATACCCTTGGGACTGATAGTTCTGTATGACGCAAGGTTGCCACAAACCTTCAATTTGTAAAAAATGCAGTATCTGTGAAACACAAAAAAGTGAAGTGCAGTTATACAAGGTCAGCCTGCACTGTGCTTATGAAAGAATATGTCCTTTCAGAAAATGCAGTCTAAAGTATTTAGGGGGGAAAGGGCATGATATCTCCAACTTAGTCCTGAGAAGTTAAGAAAAAAATGTATATGTAATACATCTTCATACAGGGAAAGAGAGAGAAGCAAATGAGGCAATTATAAACAATTAACAGGATTCCCTGGTGGTCCAGTGGTTAAGAATCTAACTTTCCAGTGCAGGGGACATAGGCTCAGTCCCTGATATGGGAAGATTCCACATGCCTCGGGGCAACTAAGTCTGTGTGCTGCAATTACTAAAGCCTGTGCGCCCTAGCGCCCATGCTCCACAACAAGAGAAGCCACTACAATGAAAAGGCCGTGCACTGCAAGGAAGAGTGGCCCTCAGTTTTGCTGTAACTAGTGCCAAAAATAAATAAATAAATTTCAGGGGGATAATGAACAAGTAAAAAAGCAAATCTGGCAAAAGGTATGTGTGAGTTCCTGGTACTATATTGAAACTCCTCTGTAAGTTTTAGATTATTTCAAAATAAAAGGTGACACATTACAACAACAAAGAAAAAAACTTTCCCTAAACACACCCTAACCTCCCTGGAGATGGAAAAATCTCAGTCTGGCAGAGTCCAGACAAACTGTACTGTATACAGGCCATTGTGCCGTGATGTTATTTCTCCTGGAGGAAATGGCTCCTGCCCGATGGCTTTGAGAACTGACCGGGGTTTGGAGGGGGAGAACCCTAACAAAAACAGGTGCTACAAGACTCTGATACTTTACACTCACTGTTCCTCCTAGCCTCGTAACCTCCACCCCGGATCCCAACTGTTATTATTTGTGGACAAAAATACACTGCCTGTCATTTCAGTAAACAAAGAATGTTGCTCGCCATCAAGTCACCCACCACTGCAGCCGACCCCAACAATGAGCCCTCATGAACACTGCGGACAAAGAAAAATAGGATATGACCCCAGATAATTAAGTTGTGAATCAAAGAAACAATTTCAATGAGTCTAGATTCTTGCATCTTCCCGTACATAGAAAAGCATTAAAGTCATTAACTCGAGACTATTTTTTTGTGTGATTAGCAGTAATTTTTTGATGTTCGACTATAATGTGTATATATATATATATTTTTTCCAATAAAAACTTCTATATATCCTGACTCCTCTCCTTACCTTTTCTGAACAGTCCCTCAGAGCTATCTGAGAGGCTGTTTCCTGGGCAACAGTCCTCAGGAAGGCCCCTAAACAAAACATAATTCTCAGCTTTTAGGCTGCACTTTTTTTTTTTCAGTTGACACAAGAAAAAAATAAACCAACTATGTGCGGTGACAGATGTTAATTAGGCTTATTGTCCTGATCATTGCATAACATATCTGCATATTGAATCACTGTGCTGTACACAAGAAAATAATATGATGTTTATGTCAATTATATCTCAATTTTTGTAAAACAGAAAAAAAAAAATCTCATTAAAAAAAAAAGAGAGAGCCTGGAAAGACAGGACAAAGAGGTGTGCTACAGGTCTGGTCTTGCAGAAGAAAAAACTCTATACAATTGTGCCTGGCAAAAAGACACTGAATTAAAGAACCACAAGTTTTCTTGGGGACAACTTGGGCTCCCAGAGTTAGATGACTATAAAGCCTGAGGCCCTGGGGTGAAAGGCCCTCACTTCCCAGGGTCAGAGCAGAAGAAACTTTGCCAGGTTGGCCTTCTTGATAGAAGGAAAAAATTTTAGACAAGCTAAGAAGGGTAGGGTTGAGACTGCAGAAGGAACTGCCGTTAGCAGCTGCCCTGAGCATTCATTTTGCTAGGATGGAATGAGCCAGTTCCACTTGGGAAGAAATAATAATTCCATTCTAATTAATTCAGGCATTATGGCAATTGATAAGAGTGGAAGTAGAATATTTTTCTTTCATTTAAAGTGTAAGTTTGAAGCAACTATATGAAAGCCCTGTGAGGACTTAGTCATCCTGTGAGGACTAAGTCATCCTGTGAGGACTAAGTTATCCATGTTATTTTTTTTTTACTTTATTTTTTCCATCTCTGCAAATATTTAACTCCTGGAAAAATTGAAAACTCGAAACTCACTCTTCACAGGATGAAAATAATATGGAATGAGACACATGACATGTACTGGGAAGCAAACTTCAAATGAAACTTCCACTTATGATTTAGTCAAAAACATATGGATATGCAAGTTGAAAACCAGAGCAAGTGGGAAAGTGAGGTGTCTGGCTAAAAATACACTTTTTTGTGGCAACTTTAAATCATTATTTCGTAAAAGAAAGTAGCACCCCAAACCAATTCTTCACAACAAACAGAGCAGGCCTGCAGTATACTATCTATTTAGGTAAACAATTACTTGTTTAGTTTGATAAAAGCAAACCACGTTTAAATTGTATTTTTTAAAAGGAATTCTCATACTTTCCTAACAAATTAACATTCCAAAGAAACTTGAAAAAAATGAGGAAATTAAAGGAAGGCACAAAAACTTAAGTACAAGAAAATTTACTGCATATAATATAACCTATATAAACAATAAAAAATAGAATCAACATTTACATCTCCAGTAAAAGAACTGGTAAAATAAGTTATGACAGAATTACACAATGGCAGCTATACAGCCATTAACATGATGGCTGTAATGGAGTAAAGAAAGAAATATGCCTCAAGTCCATTCATATACATATTTATACATATATGAATTAAATGTGGTTTAGTCGCTAAGTCATGTCCGACTCTTTGCGACCCCATGGAGATTCTCATTAAACAATGAGAATCTAAACCATACCAATCAGAATTATAAAGAATAAGAAGTTTGATAATGAACATTATTGGCCAGAGTAGGAGGAAAGCAACACTTTAATACACTGTTGCATGCATGTCAAGTCGCTTCAGTCATGTCTGATTCTTTGTAACCCCGTGGACCCTAGCCCGCCAGGCTCCCCTGTCCACAGGGATTGCCCAGGCAAGAATACTGGAGTGGGTTGCCGAGCCCTCCTCCAGGAGATTCTCCTGACTCAAGGATCGAACTCAAGTCTCTTATGTCTTCTGCATGGCCAGGGGTCGGGGGTTCTTTACCACTAGCACCACCTGGGAAGTCCCAATAATGGTAGGAGTATAAATTCATGTCACCATTTTAGAGGAAAGTGGAACAGCTATTAAAACTTGAAATGCACATAACTCTGGACCCAGGAATTTCACCTCTGCAAAACTGTCCTCCACATAAACAGCATATGGCACGAGGATTTGCATACAGGGACACACACTGTGTCTTTGTCTACTGCTGCTAAATCGCTTCAGTGGTATCTGACTCTGTGCGACCCCATAGACAGCAGCCCACCAGGCTCCCCCGTCCCTGGGATTCTCCAGGCAAGAACACTGGAGTGGGATGCCATTTCCTTCTTTGTCTACTAATAGCAAACAATTAGCAAGGAACCTAAATATCCAGCATAGAAGACTGGTTGAATAACTATGGTTCATCTGTAGAGTAGAATATTATTTACTGATAAAAAAGAATAAATACATCTGTAAGTGCCAATTTAGAAAGCTCTCTAATATATGTTTAAGTTTTTAAAAAGGCATATCCATCTAAGGACACATACATATATAGAGTATTTATGAAATACAAATAGCCCTCTGTACCTGTGGTTTCTGCATCTAAGTTCAATTCAGTTCAGTTCAGTCGCTCAGTCGTGTCCGACTCTTTGCGACCCCATGAATCGCAGCACGCCAGGCCTCCCATCACCAACTCCCAGAGTTCACTCAGACTCACATCCATGGAGTCAGTGACACCATCCAGCCATCTCATCCTCTGTCGCATCTAAGGATGCAACCAATAGAAATGGAACTTGCAGGGCTTCCCTGGTGGCTCAGGGATAAGGAGTCCTCTTGCTAATAATGCAGGAGACACAAGTTCAATCCCTAATCCGGGAAGATCCCACATGCCTCAGAGCAACTAAGCCCATGCGCCACAACAACTGAGCCTGTGCTCTAGATCCCAAGAGCGGCAGGTACTGAAGCCTGGATGCCTAGAGCCCCGTTTGTCCCAAGGAGAGAAAAACCCATGTAGCAACAAAGAACCAGCACAGCCAAAAATAAATCAATCAATAAATAAAATTATTTTTTAAAAAGAAATGGAACCTGCAGATGCAGAGCCGTGGATATGGAGAGTGGACTGCACTGCACCATTTTATACAAGGGATTTAAGCATCTTCAGATTTTAGCATCTGCAGGGGTCTTGGAACCAACCCCCAGTGTACTAAGGAAACCAGTAGTAGAGGTTTCCCTGGGGAGGAGAGAAAGGCTGAGGGTCCTGGTGTGATAGAATCTTACTTCTCTGGAACTCTTTAGAACTGCATGAATGTTTTGCCAGGTTTGTGTTACTTTTCCAATAAAAACAGCTAATCAAAAAATATGCATTGAAACAGATGCTCTCATGATACATTAAGTGAAAAAAGCAACTACAAAAAAAGAATGTAGAGGATTCTCCAACCTCTTTTGTTTACATTTATACTTGAAAGAGAGAAATATGAGAATTTAGTGTGATTTTGAATGATCATATTACAGTATTTTTATTTTCTCATTCTTTGGTGATCAGTACTATCTATGATGACCAAGCAGTAATTATATAATATGGGAGAAAATAACATTCCTCAATCTTGCTACCTCAAATATGTTTTAAGACCTTATTTTTCCCTGCTTTACTTTTTCTAGGGAGATCTTCCTCTCTTAAGCACACTTAATGAGAAAAGACCATGAAGGCTTTTGTTTTCCTGGATTCTCTTATGGTATTATCAATATTTTGCTGACTTCATCAGAGAGAATTATTCCAAGTCAAGCGTGGCACAACAGCTGTTCCTGACCACCAGCAACTGCAAAACACCCTGGGAATAAATTTAGACTTCCAGAAAGGAAGAAGAAATCAATCTTGCAGTTGATACAGGGTGGGGGAGGTGATGATCACACACAGGCGGGGTCAACATCACCAGGAGCCCCAAACAGGAGATCAAAGAAAAAGTGTCCAGATGTCACTCGACACATCAATTTGGAACAAATGGCCAAATGACTACCATCCCAGCATCCCTCTGCCTAAAACTTTAACTGGATGACATTCTCCACAGCAAGGAAGCTCCTGGGGGCAAACTACTGAAAGTCAGCCAGCAGATAGCACTAAAACTGTCCAGATTATTTTTAAAATTCTCAACCGAGGCCTGCAGGCTGGTAAAGAGTTTAGAACCCATTAAAAATAAATAAGTAAATGAACGCCGTGCCTACAAAAAACAGACAAAGGAAAAGCTTGACCTGGCCTTGACCTCCTTCCTAAGAGGATCTGTTCATCTTTGGGGTATGGGGCACCCCTTCTGGAATTTTTCAGGGGCTTAAGCCTGTAGAGGGGGCTTCCCTGGTGGTTCAGATGGTAAATAATCTGCTTGTAATGCAAGACACCTGGATTCAATCCTTGGGTCAGGAAGATCCCCTGGAAAAGGGAAGGGCACCCCACTCCAGTATTTTTGCCTGGAGAATTCCATGGACAGAGGGGCCTGGTGGGCTACAGAGGATCGCATGGGATCGCAAAGACTGTAAAGAGTCGGACATGACTGAGCAACTAATGCTTTCACTTCCAAGCCTGTAGAGGCCTCTTTGGTCAGTTCTCAGCTAGTGAAGTTCAAGGTGGGCTTACACACTGATCTTGTGAATTTAGACAACACACTTCAATATTCAGGATGCTAAACAGCAACATCTCCTCTGGTTTTTGAAATTTCTGGAAAGGTGGCTTCGGTATTCACATACCAAAGCTCATGTGTGCACTGACATCAAGTGCCAAGGCGACAAGTGCCAACGTCACCATAAATGTCTATCTCAGGCAAAAATCCCACTTGTTGGTGAAATAAGTCAGACAGAGAAACATAAATACTATCTGTTATCATTTATGAGTTGAAGTACAAAGTAAAACAAATGAACGCATATAACAAAACAAAAACACTCACAGACATAAAGAACAAACCAGTGGTTACCAGTGGGGAGAGGGAAGCAGGGAGGGGCAAGATGGGGGGAAGGGGGTGGAGATTAAGAGGGACAAACTACTCTGTGTACAATAAATAAGCAACAGAGATTTATTGTACAGCGCAGGGAATGAAACCAGTAGTTTGTAATAACTTTAAATGGAGTATAATCTTTAAAAATTGTCAATCACTATGTTGTACAGCTAAAACTTAGAGTTCTTTTCAGGTAACTCAAGTTAAAGGCTGGATTTCTGAGTGGGTTTTTGCTAGCTGTTAGTCTCCCATCTCTGGGCTAAGGCACAGAGTTCTGTGGCTGTTTCTACACTTGGCTGATGACCAGAGGCATCTGAGCACTTGAAAACAGCGCCCATTCCCAGACCCCACCCTACATGGTCCAAGGCAGGATTTCCCAGGGGTGGGGTCCAGGCAGTCTTCCTCCCAGCAGCTGCCCGTGATTGTTCTTTGGGGAGCAATCCATACTACTACTGGACTCTGAAGATGTGTGTTTAACAAATGCCCCAAGGAATCCTACCCAGCTAGGCCCCACTTAAACACTAATCTTAAGAGACTAGGGAACAACTTGTTTGCCACAAATAGATTCAGCTGCAGAGAAGCTTAACAATTCATGGTTTTGTCTAAACTGCACACGGAGCCTAGAGTTTTCTTCCCTACACCCCATCCTCCTCTCACAATAAAAAACTCAAGGCTTCTCTGATGACGCATGGTAAAGAATCTGCCTGCAATACAGGAGACATGAGTTTGATCCCTGGGTCGGGAAGATCCCCTGGAGTGGGCAATGGCAAACCCACTCCAGTATTCTTGCCTGGCGAATTCTATGAATGGAGGAGCTTGATAGTCTACTGTCCATGGGGTCGCAAAGAGTTGCACACAACTGAGTGACTAACACTTTCACCAACCAAATGGTTCTCCATTTTTTTGAGCTATTAAAAAAAGAATATCACTATATTTAAAAGAAAATTAAGGGGACCACCCCTGATTCAAAAGCCTTATTATAATCTCTATCAACATCTAAAGATAGAGATTGATTTACATCATAATTGATTTACCCAATACACTTATTCTACAAAATGGTGCACCTGTGATGTGTAATGCAGTTGGCCATGGGCTAGAAATACACAGACTGAGAGTAGCATCTCATGGGAAAAGAAAATCTCAACAAAGTATTTTTTAAGAAACAAAATTATAATCATAGTGTAAACAATTTTGCCTACTTTATCAAATTAGACTGATATAATAAAACAGTTTTCCATGTGCTGTGTAGTCCTGTGACAATTGTGTCAGTGGTTACAAATATATTTATTTTCATATTGCAAGCATTTAATGTCAGTGGTATCTGATAAAAAATACATTTTTGTATAGTCTTCCAAACAGTTCACCTAGCAACTATTTCAGAATTTTATCTTGGAGAATATTTCTTAGCAAAGCTGTGGCATCAAACATTTTCAATGGCTCTTGAGACTTCTTATCAGAGTCTTACTTTATCTTACCTAAATTTTTAAATTTGGAGTGATAAAATCTATTAATACAAGTCCTCATCATGTCATCTTAATGCAAGCATATGCATGAATACTGATATAGATGAGAGATTTAAGAACACACAAGGTTCATTTCTTTATACACTATTGTGTGCATGCATGCTAAGTCTCTTCGGTCACATCTGACTCTCTGCGACCCTATGGACCATAGCCCGCCAGGCTCCTCTGTCCATGGGATTCTCCAGGCAATGATGCTGGAGTGGGTTGCCATGCCCTCCTCCAAGGGATCTTCCAGGCCCAGGGATCAAACCCAAGTGTTTTACATCTCCTACACTGGCAGGCAGGTTCTTTACCACTAGCACCACCTGGAAAGCCCTTATATAATATTATGCTCAGCTTTACTGCATAAGAAGAATTGATCAGTTGACTTTATTGTTGGTTTTCACTGTAATGAATCTCTTTTAGGAAACTCCAAAAGTGCAGTCTATAATAAGGTTGATTTAATAGAGTCAATCCTGACAACTCTAAATCTAAGAAAATAGTGTTGATTTTCTGCAGTTTAGAAAATAGTTTTGTTTTTTTTTTAATGTGGGCCTTTTCTCAGTCTTTATTGAATTTGTTACAATATTACTTCTGTTTCGTGTTTTGGTTAACCAGGGATTGAACACCGCACCCACTACACTGGAAGGCAAAGTCTTAACCACTGGAACGCCAAGGAAGTCCCTGTTCTCTTTTTAAAAACCAAGAAAAGAAAAAAAAAAAAAAAAAGAACCCTTCCCCTTTCCCTATGCCCACTAGTCTTCCATAAAGACCCACTTTGCACCACACCAATCTTATCAACACCCCATCACCCCAACTCTCCCCAACAAGGGTGGAGGTTTTTCAGTTTGTCTTTGGATTTGTGTTTGTATGTGTCTGTGCACATTCGGCTAATTTATGCTGCAGAAACCACAAAGTTCAAAAAGTAGTGAGAACAGAGCTGGAAAAATCACAGTAGCCAGATGTGTCTGCCATAAATTCACTACATAAATTTAATCAGGGCAGGAGGGAACTACTGGAAAAAGACAAAAATAAGATAGCCCACATATAAATCTAACTTCCAGTAAACTTTCAGGACACCTCTCCATATGCTTTCAGCAACACTAGACTGAGGTGTTCCTTAGCTATTTTATTTGCTTTAGGTAAAACGTCTTTAAGTGCCTTTGAACACTTCCTAGAGGGACATGGGAGCCAACTTTGCAAACTGAGCAGAGACAAGATTTTCCATCTTGTCTTGAAAAGCGTACCCTGCAAAAGTAAGCGAGCAAGGAAACCACACATGTGTTTATAATTTGAAACACAGATCAAGACAGACCTGGAGGACAGATTCTGGCCTGGTGGATGGCACATCTTCAAAGAGGGAGTGTGTGTGAGAGTGTGTGATATTTTAAAAATTCCTATAGCATTAAAAATACACCCTGACTGCACTTTACCAGAAGTTTCTGAACTGGCTAGGGCTGGCAGTCTGGTGAAGCTGTTATACAGTCTTTATTTTTCCTGTCCTGTCTGGGAGAATACTGGCACCCCAGGTCGGGGCCTCATTCCAAAAAACGGTCTGTTAATGTGTGACAGAGGCTCACTAGGATTTATCACAGAAAAGCAAAAACTGCCTATCACTTTCTCTCCCCCCAAAACATTTGAAAATATGGGAAGATTGTAAGTTCCTGCACGATTTCAGTCCTCGTGTGCTGAGAAAGGGCTTCCTAGGTGGCACTAGTGGTAAAGAACCCATCAGCTAATGCAGGAGACATAAGAGACATGGGTTCAATCCCTGGGTCAAGAAGATTCCATGGAGGAGAGCACGGCAACCCGCTCCAGTATTCTTGTCTGGAGAATCCCCACGGACAGAGGAGCCTGGCAGGCTCCAGTCCATGGGGTCGCAAAGAGTCGGGCATGACTAAAGTGACTTAGCACGCACGCATGCACGTGCTGAGAAATGGGAAAACCTGGACACCAATACACTTGCAGAGGGAGAAGGTTCTTCAGGTAGAGCCCAAGGTGAACCTGTTCTTCAGAAACTCCCTCTGCCCATGAAGGAGCCAGGGTCTGAGCTCTTCCATCTTCTCACCATCACTGGCTGGGCTTAAATATTATTTTCTCAACATGGAAGCAAAGGGTCTAAAAGATCAACATTTCTAATGCACACACCACAAGCTACACAGGGGCCAGAAAAGCGAGGACAAACCAGGCTGCCAGTTCATAATAACAGTGATAACAATACAGTTCTTGCGGGGCGTGGGGGGGGCGGGGCATTTTTTATGCTATGTACCAAAATATGCAATACCTAAATAATCGAAACTTTTATGGGGAAAAGACTTATCATTATCACCAAATTACAAATAAAGGAAATAAGATCCAGGTTAACAAATAAGCAAAAGTAGTAAATGTCTAACCCAAGAGAGAAACTCAGTTCTGACTGCAAGTCTTCCCAAAAAGGTCCCTGCCCTCTGCCTCAGCCTCATCACCGCTGTAACAACCTAACTGATTTCCTTAGCACATTTCGTTTTCCCCAAGCCCATTGTTTCATGTATTATGGTATGGCCTGTGTAGAGTCCTTTTTTTTGTTGGCTTCATTTTCCCCTCCTTCAATAAAACAGAGTATCTATTAATAGTAATTAATCATATCAACTCACAGAAAAGACATGAAATCCTACCTGGTGCGTGTCACCAAAAAAAAAAAAAAACTTTCACAAGAACAGTAATCTTCCTCCTTCACGGTGTCACATAAAAGTGAGGATTTCAAACAAGCTGTCAGCCCCCAAGTGATACAGCTTCCACTCATTGGTAATCTCTGTCTGCTCTTCACTATCTAAAGTTCTCCAAGATATTCCTTTCTGCTACCATTTACTGGGTATCTCCAGGGACTCAGACTCAAAGGAGATCTATCTGCCCAGACAGAATCAAAGCGAATAAAACCTAATAGACAATCTGATTTGGTAAACACGAAAACAAAAATTTCTGTTAAAAATTAGACCAAGCTGGAGAGGGCTATTTGAAATAACCCCTTGAGAGTCTATTTTGTTTTACTTTGGCATTTGAAAAGAGAGCAAGGTTAATTACACAACAAATCTGCATCCTGACAAAAGTATGGCCACAAAGTCACTCATTCCAGGATGCCTTTAAGTGATGGGTGTCTTCTCTTGCGATTAAAATATGACTTGACTTACAACCCACATTTCAGGAATATATCCACTGAAAAAATGAGATATCCACTGACAAAAGTTCCCCTCAGAGCTCAGCTGGTAAAGAATCCACCTGAAATGAAGGAGACCCCGGTTCAATTCCTCCAGGGAAGATCCCCTGGAGAAGGAAAAGGCTACCCACTCCAGTATTCTGGCCTGAATCCATGGACGGTATAGTCCATGGGGTTCCAAAGAGTCGGACACGACTGAGCGACTTTCACTTTGTGGTGGTGGTTTAGTCGCTAAGTCCACCTCTTCCGACCCCATGGACTGTAGCCTGCCAGGCTTCTCTGTCCATGGGATTCTCCAGGCAAGAATACTGTAATACTGACTTACTGACTGACAAAAAGGTTTCTTGGGCTGCAGGGAGTGGGGGGAAGGAAAGAGACCTGAAATATTTTCACCAGGGGGCGCTATCCTCAGTGAAAGTAAAAAATAGTGTTCCTAATTTAAAGCTCTTTGCACCATAATCAGTCTAAAATAAATCTTTCCTGTTTTTTTGAGAGCTTTTAATTTGAACAATGAAATGGTCCTCAAATATAACATATAATTAAATAAAACAAAATAAAGCTTTTATTTCCAGAAAACACAATGATGATAATATTTCATTATGTGCCAGGCATGGATCTACACACATTACTTATAAACTCATACAACCTCCTCACACTGTAAGTATAAAACTCATCTTACATATGGAGAAACTGAGGCAGAATTAAGCAACTTAAAAGAGCCACCGATAGGCACAGCCAAAACTCCAATTCTGACTATCTGACTCCCAGGACCACGTCACAGAATTGCAATATAAGGAGATTTATTGCTGAATATATTCTGCTATGTCAGTGATTATAGTTGCTCAGTCATGTCTGACTCTTTGTGACCCCAAAGACTGTGGCCCTCCAGGCTTCTCTGTCCATGGAATTCTCCAGGCAAGAATCCTGGAGTGGGTTGCCATTCCCTTCTCCATGGGATCTTCCCAACCCAGGGATCGACTGAACCCGGGTCTCCCACATTGCAGGCAGGTTCTTCACTGTCTGGGCCATCAGGGAAGCCCACATCATAGCTCTAGAAAAACATAAATTAGACTAGTAAAGCTACTCATTCTATCACCTGACAGTACTGTTCATTGTATTTTGACATCATTTTCACATGTACCTAAATACCCATTGGTGAAGGGGACATATGACTTAAGTTCACTTATTTGTCAGATGCATGCCACTGAAAAAACCAAAATTCGAGATTTAAGAAGTAGAAGGAAGAGAAGGATCTTCTCCACTTAAAAGGTAAAAAGAAAAAAAAAATGATCTAAAAATTTTGAGTTATCTTCAAAATAATGACTTTATATATATATGTTTACATACATATACACACTAATAATATAAATAGATATATGTAAACAGATGTATACCTATTTTCAAAATAATGAAAACAAAATGCCACATGTTAAAAGAAAAAGTAGAAAAATCTGTTCTATTTGTAAAGGTTGATAATAGAGAGTGTAAATTACAGGCAAAGCTATAGCTTAAAATACTCTGAGTAAATCATTTATTATTAGGACCATATTGTGACTTTAAATATCCCCAGTCTTTGGAGCTTACTTTGGATTCCCCACTACATTTCCATTCTTGGGATACATCTGTGATTCTCAAGAGGCTAGGAACACACTCTGTAGTGGGCAAACACTCAAATATTGTTGGAAAAATCCCAGAATGTGTGTCTTGAGAAAGTCACTGCCCCAATTTATTAGAGATCTGGGGGGAAGTATTTCATTCAGCTACAGGTAAACTTGTTTCAGACATTCTGATTACAATTTCTTTAGAGGAACTTTACCAACCAACAGTTGGGCTTTTAGTGTGTTGGAGGGTGAGGGAGGACCTCACCTGTGCTTTCAGTATTGAGTTTTTAGCATCAAAGTCCTTCTAATCTAGTTCTCGTCCTACTTGTGCAATTTTTAAAAATTAAGGGAAGTACATAAATGAGCATAAACAAGGATATTCACTCCAATATTGGGTGCACTAAAAACACACTAAATCCCAACACTCATCAGATGAAGTCCAGTTAAATATTTATACTGGGTAATTTAAAAAACAAAACAAGAAGCTTTGTGTGTACAGATATGAAAGTGGAAAAACCAAGGTGCAGAACAGTGGATATGATGT
This sequence comes from Neotragus pygmaeus, assembly GCA_006410875.1. NCBI lineage: Eukaryota > Metazoa > Chordata > Mammalia > Artiodactyla > Bovidae > Neotragus > Neotragus pygmaeus. Next base: position 129,662 of record SJYV01021435.1, on the reverse strand, counting down.
GCTAGCATTTATGTGAAGAAACGTACATAAGACTGGAAACACTGATTTACTCCAGGCAACACACAAAGGACTGAGGCATGGTGATCACAGGGAGACTTACTTTTTGGCACCCCTTTGAAAAGTGTTTGAATTTTTTTAACCAGGTCCACGAAAGATCTTTTCCAATGAAGACTGACTACAAAGTTAGCAATAATACTTTAATAATCAGCTTTTAGAACTTTCAGTAAAAATTAAATGGTTAAAGAAACCCTGAAACAGTCTAATGTTACCTAATTTGTGGTTTCTTTGCTATACTCACATCTGCTTTCTACTTGAGCCCTGATATACTGAGGACAAATGACTCATGGGAAGCTTTGGTTTACCACTGCTCATACAAGCACTGGTACCATTTTCCTTGATCTGCCCTTTAGATACGAAACACAACAGAGACTGTTCCAAGTCGTTTGCCTTTTGTATATATTTTACATCTGCAGGCTTTAAAATGGTAGATCCAGACTTCCTGAAAGAAGGGACAACATATTTACTTGAGTATACTGACTCAGACCTCCTTGTGTCCATACTCACCATGGCTAAGCTACAGTTATAAATGGAGTATATCTACGAAAACTGCTTCCATTTTTATCTGTTCATTCTTGAAAATCCAACAGAGATTCTTTTCATTCTCTAAAACTCTGTTCTGTGTATAAAACAGTATCTGGACATCTGATCTGAAATGGAAACGTCACCTGAAAATGGCACTATCTTTTTAAAAACTTTACCTTTTAGGGGCATGGAAGAATGGCTGACAACAAAAGCTGATTGGTTCTGTTGCAGAAGTGTATTTATTCACACCTGATTCTCTCCAGTGGGTGGAATTTTACTCTTTTTGAAATTAGCAGAAACTAATCTCGAGTCTAAAATCACGCCTATTCAAAATGAAGTGAAATGTAAACCATCCTTTCCTAGGGTAGGTGTGGGGAGGAGCCACTCGCAGATTATGCAAGGGTTGAATGCATCCTACAACCAGACCAACCTCAGTTTCAACTCCGGCTCTACTAGTACACATGCTGGGACTTTGGGAAAGTTTCTGCATATATAAAATGGGAATGCTATCACTTCTTATAGGGTTGTTGTGAGGAGTGAATGAGATAAGGCAAGAAAATACCTAGTTTGGTGTCAGTCGCACATGATGAGGGAGAAGAAAAGGAAGGAAGCAAAGAGATTTGAGGCCAGAATTGTACCCTTTGGTAGTCTTCAGGGACCAGATTCACAGGAAAGGGATAAGTACCCTACTTGCCTTGGTGTGGGTGAAGACAGGAGGCCTAAGTGATTTTTCCAAGAGCTTCAATAAAGGTAACTGGAGAGGATGCTGGAGCTGTAGTGTCAAGCTGGATACCATGTCATGAACCACATAGCCAAGAGGCCAAGAAAAGACGGCAAGGGCAGTGAAAGGGTAACGCAGCCAAAAGGGAGGAAAGGATACTATCTGGGTACATGAGTAGGCACCAAGGTAACCAAACCTGCTTCGGAGCTCCAGAGGCCCTTGCTTGAACATCTATCCAGCTCCGAGTCAAAGCTTACCAAGATTCGGCTGAGACACGGCCATGGACCTCTGGGGCGCTGGTGTGGAAGTGGCAGCTGGGTGGAGGTTCATATGATTCAGGGGCTGATTCATCGCCTTCCTAGGGTCTTGCCATGTGGTGATTTTTTCTATGTGACTAAAAGAAGGAAAACAATTATCTCTTTAATTGTTAGCATCATTATCATCATCACCAGTAACAACACAACAGTTAAATGATGCTGGCCTTTCTTCCTTTAGAATCTGCTTACAGGAGGTTGACACATTGTTTCCAGCCAACATCAAGCTTGCCCACTTACCCTTCATCCAAGTTGGGCTATGATGGGGGTTTTGCAGGGGACTCTCTGACAATAAATTGATTTGGTTGACCAGTTGCCTCCATGTGCAAATGCCCTCTTAAGGGTTTCTTGTCTTACCAAGGATGGACCAGCCCCAGCATACCTCCCCAAGACCAAGGAGCCTATGTTCTCCAGTCCCCAGTGCTCACTGCCATCCAAGCATTGGGATACCATAGTGCAAACTCCTCTCCCAAAGCAGGACCCTGCTCTCCTATCCATCAGCCCTCCCATGCTCTCCCAGCTCATGTAATTGACACAATGAGACACCTCCACCTGGCCCCAGCCAAAGATAGGGCCCTTGAAACCAATCCTGTAAACATGATATTACACAGCTCTTACTAAGGGTAAGACACAGTGAGGTCCACGGGAAGCTTATGTTCTATCATGCAAGGTAACAACTGTGTAGCTAGAGAACAGAGTAGCAGGAAATACATGTAGGAAGTGCTAGATTATGGAAACACCCAGATTACTGAGGCATAAAGGCTTCCGGGGAATAAGACATGATGAGACTTTGGGTCATATACAACACCCAAGCTTTGTTATTAATGTTAGAGAAACCAGAAGGACATCAGCTTCCGCCCAGAGTTTCCAGTATGTCTTCAGAAAGATGGATGGGACCTCTAGCTTTCCTACCTCCTTCCAGACCACATCACAAGTCTCTCCTGGTGCCTTACAGACCCTGTGTCACTCCATAAACTCAATCTTTTTTGAGAGTTTAGTACATTTTTCTTTTAAAGATAAGCATACTCATTTGGTACCNATGGGACCTCTAGCTTTCCTACCTCCTTCCAGACCACATCACAAGTCTCTCCTGGTGCCTTACAGACCCTGTGTCACTCCATAAACTCAATCTTTTTTGAGAGTTTAGTACATTTTTCTTTTAAAGATAAGCATACTCATTTGGTACCACAAATCTGTTGTCTGAACTATATCAAAGATCTTTCTGTATTTATCAAAGACAACAAACTTTGATGGCAGAAGCTGAATGTCAGTCGTTCTAAGCCTTATAACTAGATTGCCTCTCCCAAACCAAAGGGCAATGTCAACTTCACATGTATAGATCCACGTGAAAAAGAGCAATCTCATTCCTTTTAAACACATCTTACTTTTGAATAGCAATGACTTCCTTTGAATCCTTCATGTAGAAAACCACTCTTAGTATCACTGGGTTTAATCCTAAATCAATGACTCTCTTGTAATGGAGTTATATTTATCTTTTCTTTTGCTTCCATTTCCTCACATTTGAATACAGCCTCTACTAAAATTCTTCAGATTTCTTCATCCCAGACTAGAAGTTATTGCCATGGCACGCTCATTCATTGCCTTGAGTGAAAACTTGGATGTTTACCCAAGAAGGCCTTTAAAATGAGTACGATTTAAAAGGAAAAGAAAAAAAGGTCAGTTCCCATAAAAGAGGCAAAATTAAATTTAACTGTAGAGTTTCATACTATAGGAGTCTTTAAAAAATAATCAAAATAAATTGGGAAGAATAAAAATAAAAAGATGATCTTGAGGAGGGTGGTGGTAGTGGTGAGGAGACTGANATTTGCATGACCTTTCACCCTGTCTCTTATACACATCTAGATGTGTATAAGAGACAGCTATAGGAGTCTTTAAAAAATAATCAAAATAAATTGGGAAGAATAAAAATAAAAAGATGATCTTGAGGAGGGTGGTGGTAGTGGTGAGGAGACTGAACTGAAAAGACGAAAATCAGCTAAGGATCAAGAAACAACTGTCTTAGTTACACCTTCAAGGTTAACAATAGTAATTCTGTTCAAAGAGTTCCTAAAATTCTCTGTCAACCTTTGGTCTCCTGGAGACTCATAGCCAGCCTCGGGGGGTTTGTCAAAGTCTTCCAAAAGAGGAACAATTGATGAGGATGTTAAAGTTGAGTAAGCTCCCTTTAGCCAAGTAATTAGAGCTAAGAAACGCTTCAGGATTCCATATTACTAAAGCACATGGTAAGCAAGAAACACTTTACACTGTACCAAAAAGGGAGCCATCCTTCTCTCTTTCATGAACCTTTCTTAGATTCTCTGACACCATGAATATACTGACATTGCCACAGAACCAGCAGGAGCACAGCCCAGAGTAAGAAGCAGTGAGATAGTAATATATACTGTGCTTGCTCAGTTGCTTTAGTCGTGTCCAGCTGTTGGTGATTCTCTGGACCATAGCCCGCCAGGCTCCTTTGTCTATGGGATTCTTCAGGCAAGAATGGGCTTCCCTGGTGGCTCAGAGGTTAAAGCGTTTGCCTCCAACGCGGGAGACCTGGGTTCGATCCCTGGGTCGGGAAGATCCCCTGAAAAGGAAATGGCAACCCACTCCAGTATTCTTGCCTGGAGAATCCCATGGATGGAGGAGCTTGGTAGGCTACAGTCCACGGGGTTGCAAAGAGTCGGACACGACTGAGCGACTTCATCTCCACCTCAGGCAAGAATACTGGAGTGGACTGCCACACACTTCTCTTGGGGATNCTCCAGTATTCTTGCCTGGAGAATCCCATGGATGGAGGAGCTTGGTAGGCTACAGTCCACGGGGTTGCAAAGAGTCGGACACGACTGAGCGACTTCATCTCCACCTCAGGCAAGAATACTGGAGTGGACTGCCACACACTTCTCTTGGGGATCTTTCCAACCCAGGGATCAAATCTGCATCTCTTATGTCTCTGCATTGGCAGGTGGGTTCTTTACCACCTGGGAGACATTTAAGGATACTGCTGTGTACACACTCAGCTCCCTGTCAGTGATCAGAACAATACAGGAACCAAAATGATGGATTCTCAAATGCCAGTCCCCCACTCACCCTTCCCATTCTGAGCAATGGGCTGGGGCTCTCAAGTCTGCAGAGAGCAGAAAGGCTCACGCCCAAAGTGGTAGAGGAGCCCAGCTTGTCTGAAGACAGCCTCCATCCCCTGGGAGAGATGGCAGAGCTTTTCTAGGTGGACACTCTGATCCTCATCCTAAGTGATCTGACCCCAAAGATGCACAACTCAGCCACAGCTTCAAGCCCCAAAACTCCCGCCACAACCGTGGGAGCCTCCTCAGCCCACCCTTCAAACTCCACACCCAGCCAAGGCTTTTAAAGGAGTTTTGTTCCCAGCGGGTCTGATAATTAAATGTGTCACTCACTGTATTCCCTAAAGACATGAGTACAAGGGGGAGCCTTTCATACACGAGCAGCTCTCTTTGCTCTGAAACAACTCTGAGAAGAAGTTCTCTTTGCTCTGAAACAATTCTGAGAAGAAAGCCACTCCACTTCCCAGCCCCTGCACACCAATAGACCGCAGGGCAGTTCTACTCTAAAACTCAGTTTATGTGACATCCAGGGTGACTCCTGGTCTGAATGCCAAGAGCAAGGGCATTGCTCATAAGAACTTAATCCACCACTCATGATTTGATTTGAAAACTAAATTCATTTAGCTCCCCTCATCCTATTCCCAACCGTAGGATAAACCATCACTCGTTCATGCTGCTGCCTCATCTCTGCTCCCTTTCTCAGAGCTACTGAGTCACTTCCTTTCTTGTATCTCTCAGTGCAGCCTTTCTGTTTGCCAGGACCTGCAGTTTAGCTCAATTAATCTCTACTTCCCTACTACTCCCACCCCTGTCTGACGTCACTCTCTTGCTGAGTCCACTTCAAGCAAATGTCTAAGGGGTAAAAAAAGAAAAAAATATGATGCAAGAAAGGGAGAAAGAAACGATGAAGGAAAAAAAGAAAATGTCTCTCTGCTGCTTTAAGTCCAGTTTCCCTTAAAAATTACATATGTAATATTTATATACACTTATATCTATATGTTCAACTACATAATAGTGTACATTCTATGAACACACATTCTATACAGCTTTTATATGAAAATGGAACAGAGGACTTCACTGGTGGTCCAGTGGTTAAGAATCCACCTTCCAATGCAAGGAACAATGGTTCAATCCTTGATCAGCGAACTAAGATTCTACATGCTATGGGACAACTAAATGTCACAATTACACAAGCCCACTCACCACAACAAAGATCCAGCATGGCCCCACTTCCCTAAAAAAAGGAACCAAAAGGAAAAAAGATACCAAAGTATTTAGGCTGATATATGCAAGTAATGGGAGAAGGCAATGGCAACCCACTCCAGTACTCCTGCCTGGAAAATTCCATGGATGGAGGAGCCTGGTGGGCTGCAGTCCATGGGGTCGCTAAGAGTCGGACACGGCTGAGTGACTTCACTTTCACTTTTCACTTTCATGCATTGGAGAAGGAAATGGCAACGCACTCCAGTGTTCTTGCCGGGAGAATCCCNGAATACTGAAGTGGTTTGCCATTTCCTTCTCCAGTGGACCACCTTCTGTCAGACCTCTCCACCATGCCCCGTCCATCTTGGCTAGCTCCACACATCATGACTCAGTTTCATTGAGTTAGACAAGACTGTGGTCCATGTGATCAGATTGGCTAGTTGTCTGTGATTGTCGTTTCAGTCTATCTGCCCTCTGATGCCCTCTTGCAACACCTACTGTCTTACTTGGTTTTCTCTTACCTTGAGCGTGGGGTGTCTCTTCATGGCTGCCCCAGCAAAGTGCAGCCACTGCCCCTTACCTTGGATGTGGGGTAGCTCCTATTGTACAGTTACTAGAGGTGAAGCAAAAATCTGAGTATCTTAATAGCCAAACCCAAGAAAGAAGCACAATTAGTTTTAAGATTCATCGTGCAGTTAAGAAACACACAATTGCACACACATTGTCAATTTCAGATACCCACATAGAGTTATTGGGTATCTAACTGCCCAACATATCATTCACATGTCTTGACAGACTCACACTTTTACATAGGCACACACCTTCACACATAGAGAAACACACCCTAAGAGTTCAGTCAGTTTGGTCACTCAGTCATGTCCAACTATTTGTGATCCCATGGATTACAGCATGCCAGGCTTCCCTGTCCATCACCAACTCCCAGGGCTTACTCAGACTCATGTCCATAGAGTCAGTGATGCTGGCCAACCATCTCATCCTTTGTTGTCCCCTTCTCCTCCCACCTTCAATCTTTCCCAGTATCAGGATCTTTTCAAATGAGTCAATTTTTCCCATCAGGTGGCCAAAGTATTGGAGTTTCAGCTTCAGCACTAGTCCTGCCAGTGAATATTCAGGACTTATTTTCTTTAGTTGACAGGTTGGATCTCCTTGCAGTCCAAGGGACTCTCAAAGTCTTCTCCAACACCGCAATTCAAAAGCATAAATTCTTTCGTGCTCAACTTTCTTTGTAGTCCAACTCTCACGTCGGTACATGTCTACTGGAAAAATTATAGCTTTGACTAGATGGACCATTTTTGGCAAAGTTATGTCTCTGGTTTTTATATGCTGTCTAGGTTGGTCAGAGCTTTTCTTCCAAAGGGCAAGCATCTGTTAATTTCAAGGCTGCGGTCACCATTTTCAGTGGTTTTGGGGCCCCCCCCCCCCAATAAAGTCTGTCACTGTTTCCATTGTTTCCCCATCTATTTTCCATGATGTTATGGGACTGGATGCCATGATCTTAGTTTCCTGAGTGTTAGAGAAAGAAAAGTTATCCTTTTCATTATATGGGACTGGAATGCAAAAGTAGGAAATCAAGATATACCTGGAGTAACAGGCAAATTTGGACTTGGAGTACAAAATGAAGCATGGCAAAGGCTAACAGAGCTTTACAAAGATAATGCACTGGTCATAGCAAACACTCTCTTCCAACAACACAAGAGAAGACTCTACACATGGACATCACCTGATGGTCAATACCAAAATCAGATTAATTATATTCTTTGCAGCCAAAGATGGAGAAGCTCTATACAGTCAGCAAAAACTAGACCAGGAGTGGACTGTGGCTCAGATCATGAACTCTTTATTGCCAAATTCAGACTTAAATTGAAGAAAGTAGGGAAAACCATTAAACCATTCAGGTATGACTTAAATCAATTCCTTTATGATTATACAGTAAATGACAAATCAATTCAAAGGATTAGATCTGATAAAGTGCCTGGAGAACTATGAATGGGGGTTCTTGGCATTGTACAGGAGGCAGTGATCAAGACCATCCCCCCTCCAAAAAATGCAAGAAGGTAAAATGGTTGTCTGAGGAAGCCTTACAGATAGCTGAGAAAAGAAGAGAAGCTAAAGGCAAAGGAGACTAGGAAAGATATACCCATTTGAATGCAGAATTCCAAAGAATAGCAAGGGGAGATTAGAAAGCCTTCCTCAGTGATCCATACAATGAAATAGAGGAAAACATTAGAATGGGGAAGATTAAAGATCTCTTCAAGAAACTTAAGAGATACCAAGGGAACATTTCATGCAAAGATGGGCATAATAAAGGACAGAAATGGTATGGATCTAACAGAAGTAGAAGATATTAAGAAGAGGTGGCAAGAATACACAGAAGAACTATACAGAAAAGATTTTCACAACCCAGATAATCACAATGTTGTAATCACTCACCTAGAGCCAAACATCCTAGAATGGGAAGTCAAGTGGGCCTTAGAAAATATTACTATGAACAAAGCTAGTGGAGATAATGGAATTTCAGTTGAGCTATTCCAAATCCTAAAAGATGATGCTGTGAAAATTCTGCACTCAGTATGCCAGCAAATTTGAAAAACTCATCAGTGGCCTCACAACTGGAAAATGTCAGTCTTCATTCCAATCACAAAGAAAGGCAATGCCAAAGAATGCTCAAACTACAGCACAATTGCACTCTTCTCACACACTAGCAAAGTGATGTTCAAAATTCTCCAAGCCAGTCTTCAGTAGTACGTGAACCGTGACCTTCCAGATGTTCCAGTTGGATTTAGAAAAGGACCCAGAGATCAAATTGTCAGCATCCACTGGATCATCGAGAAAGCAAGAGTGTTCCAAAAAACCATTTACTTCTACTTGTGGACTATGCCAAAAGACTTTGACTGTGTGTATCACAACAAACTATGGAAAATTCTTAAAGAGTTGGGAATACTAGACCACCTGACTTGCCTCCTGTGAAATCTCTAAGGAGGTCAAGAAGCAATTAAAACTGGACATGGAATACTATACTGTTTCCAAATCATGAAAGGAGTACGTCAAGGCTATATATTGTCACCCTGCTTATTCAACTTATATTCAGAGTGCATCATGTAAAATGCCAGGCTGGATGAAGCTCAAGCTGGAATTAAAATTTCTAGGGGAAATATCAATAACATCAAATATGCAGATGACACCACCTTTAAGGCAGAAAGCAAAGAAGAACTAAAGAGCTTCTTGATGAAAGTGAAAGAAGATAGTGAAAAAGTTGGCTTAAAAGTCAACATTCAGAAAACCCTAACAGTTGCTTCTCAATATATTCATAGCTTTATTTTGAATTAAGTTAAAAAAAAAAACAAAAAACAACTTTCTAACCTTTAAGGGAGAAACAAGGTGAAATAAAGCGGCCTTCATCCTATAGTCATTCACACAACACATAAAAACCCTCGGCAAGCTACAGGTATAATATGACACCCCACCCCCATGGTAGGAAATGGACTCTTTCTGGGAACAACATAGTCTCTCAGAGTGACATCTCTCAGCTCTCTGGTTGGATGCAGGAATGATTTCTGCCAGCAAATCTTCAGTTATCACTAATAGTTCACAATGGCAATAGAGAAATTGCAATCCTTTACCCTGAGACCTCTAATGTTGAGAAGGGTAACGTCCTGATGCTGGAGAACATGAACTCCTGCTGTGAGATGTCCCACCAGGTCGAGTTGCTGGATATAAAACAATTCCATGTCAGAAGGGCACTGAAAGCAGAGTGTTGAACCCAATTCCCATTCCCATGTTTTCCTATATGACCAACTAGTTATTCAACTGCTTCCAGCTTGTTTTTTTAATCTGTAAAAATAATACTTTTAATATCCACATGACAGAGAAGTTATGAAGATCAAATGAGATAATCCATGTAAAGTGCTGAACATAGAGACTAATCCACAGGAAGCACTGAGTGTTAGATGGAAATTGTCAGTTTCACTCTTTCTTAGCATTTGTTTCAAATTCATGATAAAACTCAATACTATCTGCCTAGAGGAGAATAAAGAGTTTTCTAGAGNAAGTCCTCAAGTCCATTTGTTAATCTGAGCTTTGAAAAATATACTAGACTTGTTCTAGCCACTGTAAATATAACAGCCCTCATGGACCTTTGGGCTTCCCACGTGGTTCCAGTGGTAAAGAACCCACCTGCCAATGCAGGAGACATAACAGACGTGGGTTTGATCCCTGGGTTGAGAAAATCCCCTGGAGGAAGGCATGGCAACCCACTCGAGTATTCTTGCCTGGAGAGTCCCATGGACAGAGGAGCCTGGAGAACTTCATTATAGGGTCAAGAGTCAGACATGACTGAAGCAACTCAGCATGCATGGGAATAAATCATGATGTATGATCTTGATTTTGTTTATTAATTTCTATTCAGGGTGTATGTGAAGTAAATAATGGGACCTTCCTGGTGCACTAGTGGCTGAGACTCCAAGCTCCCAATGCAGGGGACCTGGGTTCAAACCCTGGTTAGGAAACTAGATCCCACGTGCCACACCTAAGACTTGGTGCAGCCAAATAAATAAAAGTAAATAATTATTTTTTAAAATAATAATGGTTCAAAGACATCCAGTTATTATAAAAAAAGTTTTAAGTCATTGAGAATGTCATTCGCATTCACTCTTTGGATAAATATTTATTAAGAAGCAATCTTTGACAAATATTTATTAAGAACCTCTATGCCAACCAGGCTTCTGAGAAGAGAATATGGTGACAGATTGAACTACTGGGCAAATGGAGGAAAAGAGTGGCATTAATGAGAACAAAACAAAACAGTCATGTGAAAAGGAGGTGGGAGGATGGAGGGAGAAAAGTCCCAGGCAGACTGAACAAAATATCTTAGAAAATACTAATTATCCTTCCATTATTATACCTAAACATGTGACTGTGTGATGGGGTGACTCAATTTCAGTGATACAGTCTCTAATAAAATGTTTTGACTCATCCACANGGGAGAAAAGTCCCAGGCAGACTGAACAAAATATCTTAGAAAATACTAATTATCCTTCCATTATTATACCTAAACATGTGACTGTGTGATGGGGTGACTCAATTTCAGTGATACAGTCTCTAATAAAATGTTTTGACTCATCCACACGCCATACATGTGAATACAAGTTAATTTTAAGAATATGTCTAATATTGAAAAAATGAATTTCAATCTCCCTGTAGGACACTTGTAGATTGAAAAATGGTTAAACCTTTGGCCATATACTTCCTGTCTTCAAAAACTTAATGCATTATTATTTGTACATTACCTTTACTAATACCTGTCTAGAACTTCCACTAAGTTTACACCCTAGTCAGTTCAACACTAAAATTTATTTCATTTAATAAGGACTGTAAAACAATTCCAAACAAAAGCATTAGAAATAATCTACATAGAAACATGGGAAGAAAGAGCAAAGACACTGCACTTATAAAGTGTATTTGTTTTCTTTGACATTATGCCAGCAGCAGCTTTATAAAGGGTGCTCACTCTTCTACAGTTTGACATATATCCATCTTCATTTCAACTTCTGATGATTTACATGAGCCAAACATCCCACACCAGTATTTATTTACTTGAGACAGAGGTGTTTATATAGTCAGCTTGCCTTTTCCTGAAAAAATTAAAGNGTGATAATGTACTGTTTTCATAACCAGTGAAAATAAAAACACTTCTGAAGGTTCAAAAAGACAAAAAAGGAAAATGATGCATGGAAATGCAGGTCATAGGTATTAAAAAGTCACTGGAGATAAACTAGAGATTTGGCTCCTATTTTAGAGTGGCCGAAGTAGGAAGGGAAATGGATTCAATTATCTGTCTCCATGGTTTTTATAAAGAAAAAAAAAAGCCAGTCTCTAAAGGAAAGAAAAACTCTTCTTGATACACACTCTCCAACACCCAATTTTCCTGGACTGAAAAAAAGAAAAAAAATGTCTGCAGGGATTTTTCATGGAAGCCCAGGGTGGTGGGCAATGGAAATGGCACCTGTTACAAAAGTAATAGAATCTTTTCCTCTTCCTTTAGGGGCCCTTTTGACTTCCCAGACTGCCTTTCTTCACAGTCTTATAAAGGACAAATGTACAACCACACCGGGGTCTGTGAGAGCTTCAGCTCTGAGGACCTGCATGTTTGCCCGGGGGCAAGAAAGGTCAAGCACTTCTCTGAGAAGACATCAAGTTGGAAAGGGTAGTTTATGGAAAGCTGCATTGTGTTAAATTAGAATTTGAATGTGTTCTTCAATACAGACACAAGTTGGGAGAGCCATTTTATGTATTAGGAACATTCTGTGTTTGGGGTTAGAATGTCATTGAAATCAGTGGGGGAGGGAGGCAGCATTACCACTCTCCCAAGCACCGTCCTCTACAGGCTTGGCCCTTCCCAACAGCCTCCAGGAGACTGTTAATTTAGCTCCTATTTGCATGACCTTTCACCTGGATGAGGGCAATGGCCTCCAGACTTCCCTCCCCCAGTCTCTCAGGTTTTCCTTCCGTCCTCCATCCCTTCCCCACCCTCTCTATCTGACAACACTTTCTCTAACACACCTCCAGACTCATCCCTAGAACAGCTGGGTCTGAGGGCCCCATGACCCTTTACATCCTACTGGGAGACAGGGAAGCAACTGTGTCTTTTGGAAAGACCACAGGCTGGGGGTCACATATACCTGAGTTCTTTTGTTTTTCGTTGTGTTTCTTTGTTTTGGCCACACCTCACAGTCTTGTCTGGAAAATCCCAGGGACGGGGGAGCCTGGTGGGCTGCCGTCTATGGGGTCGCACAGAGTCGGNCCACAGGCTGGGGGTCACATATACCTGAGTTCTTTTGTTTTTCGTTGTGTTTCTTTGTTTTGGCCACACCTCACAGTCTTGTCTGGAAAATCCCAGGGACGGGGGAGCCTGGTGGGCTGCCGTCTATGGGGTCGCACAGAGTCGGACACGACTGAAGTGATTTAGCAGCAGTACAGCTTGTGGGATAGCCAGTTCCCCAACTGGGGATCCAACTCGCACTTTCAGCAGTGAAAGCTCAAGAGTCCTAAGTACCAGATCTCCAGGGGATTCCTACATATCTGAGTTTTAATACAGCTCCGATCCGGCGTGACCTAAGTGGACAAGCCATGTAACCCATCCTGGTCTCAGCACCCATATCTATGAGACAGGGGTAAAAAAGCCAACAAATGCTCCAATTTCTTTTTCTGAGGGTGAAAAAAAACAGCTGTTCTGAGAAGCCTGTAATCACCGAGGTCACCTGCCAATTTCATGACCAGTTCACTTCTCAAGCTCACCTACTTAGCCAGTGAACTCACAGAAGACAGCTCCGGCCTCCAGTCCAAGGCTGGCAACCTTTGGCTCAACAAGCCTGGATTGTATAATTCCTATAGTGCACGTGCACTTGTTAGGCATAAAAATGAAAAGCATTTTATAAATATAAAATCTTGCCTGGCCGCCGAACCATGAAAGGCAAAGATAAAATCTTATCTGCAAAAACAGAATCCACCAGCTTCTTATAGCCCAGGAAGAGGCTTGGTGTTTTTTGGATAAATTTACCCCCCAGTTCATGACCTATTACACTAACTTCATGGAAGGAAGCCACACAACAAAGACTTTCTGAAATAGAGAAAGCCTAGGTAATACATTTTGTATTGCTGGAAGCATACAAAGATATAAAAATAGTAATGATTATGAGTGTTTAATTTTGAAAGAATTTGGAGTTCATAGCAACATAAGCTGTTTGCTCATATATGTGGGCAAAGATTTCATCTGCAAGTATAAAGTGTTTGGCCTTTTTACTCTTCCTCCTCTCTTAATATATCACAGAGTTTCACATTAGTTGTGTTGGACATTACCCAGGGCTCCCTCAACCGACCTGTTAGGGCAGGACTTAAAAGCAGCTTCTTACTACCATCTAGATAGATGATTATGTGCAAGCGTTAGTCACTCAGTCATGTCTGACTCTTTGCAACACCATGGACTGTAGCCTTCCAGGCTCCTCTGTCCATGGGATTCTCCAGGCAAGAACATTGGAGTGGGTTGCCATTTCCTTCTCGAGGGGATCTGCCTGACCCAGGGATCAAACCCAGGTCTCCTGCATTACAGGCAGATTCTTTATTGTCTGAGCCACCAGAGAAGCCCAGTTATAGACAACCACACCAAAGAGATGGGAATATAAAGGCTCAAAGTGTTGTGAAAGTGAAAGTGTTAGTTGTTCAGTCGTGTCCAACTCTGCAACCCCAAGGACTGTAGCCCACAAGGCTCCTCTGACTTGCTCAAAACTCAGTTCATATTCAGTGCTTCTTTGCTTCATCCTTCTGCCAACCCCAGTTTCTCTTTGACCTCTCCTTTCATTCTTTCTTTTTCTATTTTTTTGGGAGGGATACTAATATTTCTCTTACAATGCAACGCAAGCTCTTTTGACAACAGAAAAGACCCAGTGTAGCAAGGTGTCCTACACATGGTAGGCCCCTGAAACAACAATGCTCCTGGAACCCCCAGAATCTTCACAAGCCCAACTGAGGGCATAGGTAAAATATCTTATTTTTAAAAATCAGACATTTAAAGCTCTTTTTTTGACTTAGTAGGCCAATTCACCACCCTCTTAATGTTATAACAAATGTTTATACAGACTGAAGATGATTTGCTTAAAAACTTGCAACTAAAATAGGTTTGCAACTTGCTTTTTTGTGAACCCATTCAGTTAAACTCATCAGTGTGAAAAATGAAAATTGAAGCAGATTTGCATGAGGTTGATAATTTCCCAGGCAGGTCTTGCCAAATAAATTGGACCCACTGTCAGCAGAAAACAAATGCTATGCCAATGTTTAATTCTGTACCAGATGGCAAGAAGACTTGTCCAGGACTCACATAAAAATTTGAAAATTTTCCCCAATTAGAATTAAAATACAAATACGTAAAAGCTGGTTCACTTTTTCGTTTTATTTCAGGGATAAATGCTGTCTTTCAATTACATTAAACATGTGGGCAGTATGTTCTGATTTAAATTTCAAGACCTAGGAAATGACACATCATATCTTACTCACATCTTGCATTTCTTTGAGTGGAGCCTTTTGTTGTGTTTTGTTTTTTTGCCAGTGATACTTGGCTCCTTCCAAGTGACACCAGAGATGGGTCTTAATCATGAGAACAAAGACAGCTGGCATGCACACTTATAATTCTCCCAGGTTCAGAAACATACACTCTCCAGATAGTTCCTCGTGTTGTTTAGTCTCTCAGTCATGTCCAACATTTTTGCGACCCCAAGAACTGTAGCCCACCAGGCTTCACAGTCCATGGGAATTCCCAGGCAAGAATTTTGGAGTGGGTTGCCATTTCCTTCTCCAGAGGATTTTTCCAACCCAGGTATCAAACCCATGTCTCCTGCGTCTCCTGCACTGGCAGGCAGATCCTTTACAACTGAGCCACCCAAACCCAGGGAATAGTAGGAGCTGATCACAGTGGAAGCCCCATAGCAGTAGCAGCTCAAAGCCCCGGTCTAAAGTAACAACCCATTCTGATTAGTAGCCATCAGTAAATTGTTCCCCTCTGATTAATCCTATCAGTCCAGCTGGATAATAAGGACTTGTCTTTTGAATACACTGACAATTGGAAATAAAGTGCTGGCTCTTCACCTGGCTGAAAAGGTGCACAGCTGATGTATTTTCTTTCTAAAGCGACCAATCTCCCTCCCAAGTTGTCATCTTTCCTATTGTCAGCCCAACTGATGATTCTTCGTCCCAAAGCAGCTTTCATTACATTACAATTGGTTATGATTCTTTTTCTGTTCTGCCAAAATCCTAAATATCACCATCACTTGCTAGTCCAATGCCTAAGAATAAAAAGATACAAAGAGGTAAAGTCAAGCTGCAAATGTACCTAGCTGACACATCCATTAGAAAACATCCATATCATTCATAGATTAAGTCCTAAAGCTATAAAAACTGACTCTCTTATGCTATACAATAAAGGTAACTGTTCACATAACAAAAGTGTGTTGGCTGAGAAAGCTCATCCTTCTTTGAAACCACAAGGAATTTATAGTTAAAAGGTTCCGGTCAGATTTGCACTTCGGCAGCTCATCAAACAAAGCTGCAGTCTATGACACAGGAATAATAACTCATATATGTAGGGGATTTTTTTAGGAACCTCTAATAAAAGATGATACAAGACCAGAAGCATTATTTTGGTGCATGCTTCCGGTCTCTACCATTCACTTGCCAATTCAAAAAATTTCAGAGTTCTCTGGAATTCCAAGTGAATGACAGGGGCTGTATTTTTAACTACCAGGCTCTAATCCTCGATTTCCATCTCAGCGGTGCCAAGAAGTCTCCACTTGTTGAAATCAGCAGCAGTAGGAGCCGAAGCAGCATGGAAGGTCTTCAGGCACTGCCACCTCAGCCAGCCTCGGGCATCCATCTACACGAATCCGGCTTTTTCAAACCTGCTCCATCTGGGCAGAGAGCTGAGTCACGCAGAGCTGCAGTCAGTCCTGAAGTGCAGAGTGAGCCCACTTGAGGCTGTAATAATCAGAGTTCCTTCCTGAAGGGGTTTATTTACTAGCGTTTATCCCTGGGGTGAGAAAGCTGGGGACACCATGAAGGCGCCGCTTCTAGAGAAAGCCTTTTTGGGAAGCCCATGACTCACGGACATGACCCAGAGGTGTGACTCAGTGACCTCACTCCAGAGGGTGAGCTTCTGTGTGAGAGGCACCCCCTCATCCCCGCTGAGGTCCCCAGTGCCATATGACCGGGGCAGACCTGACTTCCTCTGTGCAAACTGAGCCAACTCTTGCTTCACCTCACTTTTTCTATTCCCAAAAAAAAAGCGAGAAGAAAAAGAACTGTGTTTCTGTTTGCCTGTCTGCCTCTGGCCAAGTGCCTAACTTGGGCTATACTGCAATGGTATTATCAACACTGTTTCCCCCCCCCCCCCCCCCCCTCCCCCCCCCCCCTCCCCACTACTATTATTACATTATTACATACAA
>SJYV01021435.1:62955-105914 GCA_006410875.1 Neotragus pygmaeus | reverse complement strand
GGGGGGGGGGGGTCTTCTACAGTCTATGGGGTTGCAAAAGAGTCAGACATGACTGAGTACACACCAATCATCCCTCCTGAACCCCTTGAGTCATGGAGTGTATGCACTTGCCTACAAAGTTGACCTTTTAACTGGCCTGGTTTTAATCAGGCCCATCTGGTCAAGAAAACGGACTCCCGTGACAGCAAAACAAATTAGCTCCATGTGATCCTGTAGTTGATGTTAGGGAGGAAGGAGAGGAAGAAAGACAAATACTACTTTAGAAAAGTAAACCAAATACAAAGCCAGACTCTCTGCTGTGACTTAAAAGGAAGAGGTAAAAAGACTCTGAAGATGGATTTGTAGACGCAAAGGTAGCAACCGAGTATGGCTCTCAAGAGCAGGGCTCCCAGCCAGAAATGGGGCTGTTGAAGGTCCCGCCTCCTGGAAAGTTCCTTCCCTCAGAAACTCTGACAATAACAGCTTCAGCATGACTTGTCTTTGGTCTTTATTAATGTTGATTACTAGGGAAAATATTCAAATGTTGATGTTTTTGATGTTTGATAAATGTGTTCATTTATAATTCTATAAATGTTAGGTCATTAACTTTTGAAATTGACTATAAATTGGATTTCCAGGCGGCTCAATGGTAAAAAAATCTGCTTGTAAATGCAGGAAACACAGGAGACCCAGGTTCAACCCCTGGGTTGGAAACATACCCTGGAGTAGAAATGGCAACCCACTCCAGGATTCCTGGCTGAAAATTTCCATGGACAGAAGTCTAGCGGGCTACAGTCCATGGGGTCACAAAGAGTCCGACACAACTGCGCGACTGAGCGCACACACACATAACTATAATTACTTAAGTGTAGATGAATCTTTCCCACTTATTTTTTAATGGGCAAAAAAGTATTAGAGATAATTCTAAGCTACTTTTCCTAAGTTACTCCCTTTTAGCTTTGCATGATATTTACATTTTTAACATTTACACAAAGTACATTCTTGTAATGTGCTCTGAAATGAAAACAGCTATAATAGAAGAAACAGCTAAGAACTGTTAGGCTCTGGATTCATTTTAAATGAGTTTTTGAGAAAAGGGTCACATTTGCATACTCAGACATACAATTTTAATACAAAGTGCAAGAATATGTGCACGTATTAATTATCATAGGCTGTCTATATGAGAAAAGAGAAGTCTGTTATTACACTGAAATGAAATCAAGAGGAAAATGACAGAAATGTAACTTTAGATGACTATCTAAATAAACTACCTGTATTTTCTTATTTTGCTCCAAAATGTTCGTTGAACAAATTTTTTCTCAGCATGGTCCTACAGAGGCTTCCCCGGTGGCTCAGACGGTAAAGTGTCTGCCTACAATGCAGGAAACCCAGATTTGATCCCTGGGTCGGGAAGATCCCCTGAATGGCAGAAGAATGATAACCCACTTCAGTACTCTTGCCTGGAAAATCCCATGGACAGAGGAACCTGGTAGGCTACAGTCCATGGGGTCACAAAGAGTCCGACACAACTGCGCGACTGAGCGCACACACACATAACTATAATTACTTAAGTGTAGATGAATCTTTCCCACTTATTTTTTAATGGGCAAAAAAGTATTAGAGATAATTCTAAGCTACTTTTCCTAAGTTACTCCCTTTTAGCTTTGCATGATATTTACATTTTTAACATTTACACAAAGTACATTCTTGTAATGTGCTCTGAAATGAAAACAGCTATAATAGAAGAAACAGCTAAGAACTGTTAGGCTCTGGATTCATTTTAAATGAGTTTTTGAGAAAAGGGTCACATTTGCATACTCAGACATACAATTTTAATACAAAGTGCAAGAATATGTGCACGTATTAATTATCATAGGCTGTCTATATGAGAAAAGAGAAGTCTGTTATTACACTGAAATGAAATCAAGAGGAAAATGACAGAAATGTAACTTTAGATGACTATCTAAATAAACTACCTGTATTTTCTTATTTTGCTCCAAAATGTTCGTTGAACAAATTTTTTCTCAGCATGGTCCTACAGAGGCTTCCCCGGTGGCTCAGACGGTAAAGTGTCTGCCTACAATGCAGGAAACCCAGATTTGATCCCTGGGTCGGGAAGATCCCCTGAATGGCAGAAGAATGATAACCCACTTCAGTACTCTTGCCTGGAAAATCCCATGGACAGAGGAACCTGGTAGGCTACAGTCCATGGGGTCACAAAGAGTAGGAATGAGTGATTTCACTTTCTTTCTCTGGTCCTACAAAAGGAAGATAAAATAAGCCAGGTTGAGCTTTGGTCTGGAAAATTCCCATAATCCTGGTAACAGCTATTTTGACAAAAAGATGAAAATGGAAGTGTGCCATGAGGTGGGGGTAAGGGAGGTAATTAACACTAAGTCATTCTGTAGGGAAAGACACTTCTGAGTCTGCCAACAGCTTCACTTCACAGATAGACCTCATCTGACATTCAAACTAAATCAAATCTACTTCTCAGGTGACAAAAGCTTTTGGACTTAGTCACACTGGCTATGAGGAGATGCATTTACAGGCAGTGTAACCTCAAGTACATTCTATGGGATTTAAGTTCTAGAAGATAATCCCCCAAAACTGCACCCCAAAAAAGTGTTATCAAATAAATTTAGGAAACACTGAATGCTACATTTCCCTCCTAAATTGCATTATTACAAAAAGCTCTTTGTTTGAACTAGCTTAACCTAACATTTATTTTAGGTGTGATCTTTTCTTTCACTTTATTAATATGTTGTTGAATATATTTTGGACTTCCCAAGTGGCACTAATGGTAAAGAACTTGCCTGCCAATACAGGAGATGTAAGAGACAAAGGTTCCATCCCTAGGTCGGGAAGATCCCCTGGAGGAGAGCATGGCAACCCATTCCAGTATTCTTGCCTGGAGAATCCCATGGNTATATTTTGGACTTCCCAAGTGGCACTAATGGTAAAGAACTTGCCTGCCAATACAGGAGATGTAAGAGACAAAGGTTCCATCCCTAGGTCGGGAAGATCCCCTGGAGGAGAGCATGGCAACCCATTCCAGTATTCTTGCCTGGAGAATCCCATGGACAGTGAAGGCTGGTAGGCTATAGTCCATAGGGTCCCAAAGAGTCAGATATGACTGAGGCAACTTAGCATGCACTCATGCAGGCAGAATACATTTTAAAAATCAGAATAAACCATTTTGTGGTATTTATTCCAAGCACAGCATCAGACTCAGTTCAGCAGCACTGCCTGAACACACAATGGTCTTCAGATGTGAAAATGAAAGAAAGTGAAAGTGTTAGTTACTCAGTTGTGTCCGACTCTGCAAACCCATAGACTGTAGCCCACGATGCTCTGTCCACAGGATTCTCCAGGCAAGAATACTGGAGTGGGTTGCCGTGCCCTCGCATACTTCAGATATTTAGCACTATTTTCATACCCAACTGACCGGAATTAAAAAACATACGTAGCTTGCATCCAGAATCAGTGGGCAAATGTGAATGTAATGCTATGAAGCTGTAATACCAAAGCAACCTGATGACTGAGTTTATCCAAAACAGAGTGCGTATAAATATTATAGAGCTGGAGAGAGACAGTGAGAGACATATATGGGCATGTATATTATGAATTCAAGCTATTCCATGTTTATTATATACATTTCCATTTATGAAAGCTGGAAATTAAACTGAATTTTTGCACCCAAAAGCTCTTAGCTTTCTTCCTTATTTCAAAATTGGGAGCTTGTAAGAGTCTGTCTATTCTTAGTGTGCCTTCAAAATGTAGCTTCCTTGGCTCGGGGGCCACAGCTGCTGCAAAGCACTCTGGGTGGCTCCGCTCCATCCCCTTGAAACAACTGGTGAGAACCCAGCACTCAGGCCATCAACCCAGCTGTTCAATCTCACTTTCTAATTTTAGTAAGTCACTTTGCAACTAATGTCACTAGGGCATGTCACATTNCACAGCTGCTGCAAAGCACTCTGGGTGGCTCCGCTCCATCCCCTTGAAACAACTGGTGAGAACCCAGCACTCAGGCCATCAACCCAGCTGTTCAATCTCACTTTCTAATTTTAGTAAGTCACTTTGCAACTAATGTCACTAGGGCATGTCACATTGAAAACCACACCAGAGAAGGTTGATTCCTATCTGCTCCCTGCCCCCACCCCCTTAAAAAAAAAAAAAAATTCCAGGCATACAGAGCAAAGTCATCCACAGATACCTACAACAATACCACCCAGATGCACATTGCAGGACCCTCGTGACCCAATTCACTTGGGGCATACTGGTGATCTAGTACTCTCGCCTGGAGAATTCCAGGGACAGAGGAGCCTGGCAGGCTACAGTTCACAGGATCGCAGTCGGACACGACTCAGCAATTACCACTACCACCACCACTGGTGATCTAAAAAGGTTTCATTGGACACTACAAGTAGGCTTCCATCTCCCTGCTTAGTTCAGCCCATTAGATGGTTACCTATTAGCAGCTGCAGAGCCCAACAGTCTGGAAATTCATGAAAACCAACCTTGGGTCAAGAGACTTACACATACACTGTGCTGCCAGCCTTCTTACTAGAATGCAGGATGCATGCTTTTCCGCACTGTTAATGTACCATAAAATTGTCATGAAGCCTTCATAATGTAATTACTTGCACCGAATTGATATGTGCCCCCAGCCTCGTTTTCTTTATTTCCTTTTTTTTTAACTGCATGCTCAATGTAATTACTTGTCCCAAAGCCAAGCAATTTCAGAATTATCTGACTATTTATTATCCTTTGTGAGTTACTAATTAAAATAATTTCCCTCCTTGAAAAATAGTTGCTCTTTTCCTGAATACACTTCGAGATGCTCATCACTGAGGAGAACTCCAGGAATGCCTTGCTAAGCTCCCCTATAATTGACTGCCTCCATTGTTAACATATGCGTGGACTTAAAAAACATTAAACGACTTATCCAAATGGAAACAAAATGCCCTTTGAGTTCCATTGATAACTTAACCTTTAGCGTTTTGGATTAAATCCCATTTCTCGGGAAGCAGGAGGAGCCTCTGAATGAAACCATTATGTAAAACATTGTTGTGGGAATTATTCTGTGTGAAAATATATACAGTATATCATTTACAATGTCTTTGATTGAAGGTGGGCTTTCATAATTCTGAACTAAAATCTACATATCTTTTATAGCTTCTCTAGTTTGTGCTCGTTCTTTCAGGGAACTAGAAGTAATTTTGAGCAGACTAATGAACCCATCACACCAGACATCAGAAGAGTGATACCCTTGGGGACTGTGAGGGTCTAGAAGAGGGCAGATGGGGTACTTCTTGGTTCTAGGAAAGTCTTATTTCTTGAAAGCTGCTTTATGTGGGTGTGTCCAATTTATGAAAATTCAACAAGCAACATACTTAAGATCTGTGTACTTTTCTACAAAAATTATAGTACATTTTTAAGCCAGGCTTCAGCAATACGTGAACCATGAACTCCCTGATGTTCAAGCTGGTTTTACAAAAGGCAGAGGAACCAGAGATCAAATTGCCAACATCCCCTNATGTGTATAAGAGACAGGCTGCAGGCTGAAGTATATAAGGCTAAAATCATGGTTTACTGAAAAAAGAAAATACACAGAGAGACGTGTGGTGAAACATTGAGAACTGCTGAATTCAAATGAAGAGTGTGCTCTTCTTCAGTACTTCTCTGGGTTTGAAAATGTTCAAAAAAAAATTTTTTTTAATCATTGTTAATTTCTTTATGTCTGAAAATGACAATTTTGTTATGCAGGAATATGTCTTTAATTTTTAGAGATAACTACTCAAGTATTTGGAGTTAATTATTTGCTTGAAAATACTTCCATTAAAGAATAGGATACAAATATGGCAAATGTTAACCATTTTCAAATCTAGGTAAGGGGTTTATATAAATATTATAAATAGGTAGTCATTGTACTACATGCATGTTTGAAATTTTATATACAAAAAAGTCAAAAATAGCAAGTTTTGTCGTATTTCTTCACTCTCTCTTTTTTGCTTTTTGTGGGGCGGTGGGGCATGCAAAATCTTAGTTCCCTGACCAGGGATCGAACCCGTGCTCCCTACAGTGGAAGCTCGAAACTTTAGCCATTGGACTACCAGGCGAGCCCCTTTTCCTCTCTTTACCAATAAAAATCTTCCCAACTTTTTCTGGTCTCAAGTAATCAAAATAAATTTCAGTAGAATTCCTCCCCAATTAATTTTCAAAGTTCTGCATGAACTGATAGAGCTTGGAGAGACACCATTAGTTTAATGTACCTACAAGTCTATTTGTAGAGTCAAACTGCACACTTCCCTCTCAACTTATTATAATCAGGGGCAGGGATGGTAAATGTGCTAAGAAAAATACTTAAGTCTGCTCTGAAACGTCAATGCAGTTTGGCCATCTTTCATAGATGAGCCCTCTCAGATTCAGACAACGCAAGGGCTTTCGGGCATGTTTTTTTTTCCTCCTAGACCATTCTGCACTGGGGAATTAGCTCTGGCCCCCCAAAACTCTTGTGGGAACCCAAGCAGGCCCTGGCACCACAGCTCTCCCAGGAAAACCACTCTGTCACTTGCTGCTAAGTCAGTGCACTAACTCAGAAAAGTGCATTAACTCAGAAAAGGAGAGCCTACTTCACAGTGGCCGTTTGACCTCAGGAAGTAAGAAACTGTAGATTTTAATCCACAAGGAAACAGCTCTGCTGCAGTGGGCCTTTGATGGGGACCTGCGCTAATGCGAGTTTTCTCTGCTGTTAGGACAACAGAAGGCAAAAAGCCCTGAGAGAAGCACCTAATCCCTTAACCTCAGTCTCTGGAGGCCATACTGCACAACAGGCAAGAGGGTAGGTGGAGGAGTCAGAAAAAACTCGGTTTGAAGGCCACATCTGCCTCTTACTAGCTATGAGACCTTGGACAAGTTACCCAGCCTCTCTCTAACTCTCAATTTCTTTATCTGTAAAATGATATCATAAGTAGAGCCTGCCTAACAGGTTGAGGGGGTGGAGGGAATGGGGGAAGGTAGTCAAAAAGTGCAACTTTCAGTTAAAAGATAAGTTTTGGTGATATAATGTACAGCTGGACTATAGTTAACAATACTGTATTGTGTACTTGTAAGTTGCTTAGAGATTAGATCTTAAAGTTCTCATCACAAGAAAAAAATCTGTAACTATGTGAGGTGATGGGTGTTATTCATCATTTTGCAATATATTAATACGCTGGTGGTGGTGTCCAGTTGCTAAGTTGTATCTGACTCTTTCTGACCCCATGGACTGCAATATTTTGCAACACACACATACCAAATCATTATGTTGTACATGTTAAACTTTGGGCGTGTGACTTAATCACTCTGCACCTCAGTTTCCTTCCCACCAACAGCTATGGCATAAAAAGACCTTCAAACAAAGCCCGACAGGTAGAAAGCCATCAATCAGCATTACCCACCATTGTATTATTAGGACTAAAGCATCCACCCCACAAATTTATCTCGAAATTAAAGTTACTAAAGCACAGAAAGCTCTCAGCATTGTGCCCAGCACATCATAATTGTCTATAAGTGTTTGCTATCTGTCTGGAGACAAAAATGGCGGAGAAGGGGTGTTGCTGGCATCTAGTAGGTGGAGACCATGGTTGCAGCTCCACATCCGATGGTGCATAGGATAGCCCCAGAGGTAAACTACACAGTATGTGGCACCCAGGATGGGAGGGGAGTTTGGGGGAGAATGGATTCATGCATATGTACGGCTGGGTCCCTTTTCCGTCCACCTGAAACTCTTACAATATTGTTAATTGGCCACATTCCAATACAAAATTAAAAGTTTAACAAAAAGAAAAAAAAAAACTACAGGGTATCAAATGCTGATAGGGCTGAAGCTGATAAACTGCTAAAGGAAAAAAAACCCAGTTTTGTGGTGGGGAGGATATTCACAGAATGGAGGGAAAAAAACTGTTTGCTATTATTACTGGACTTCACAGTAGTTCTGTGAAGTAAGCAATGCCAGTATTAGCACTTTGCAGATGAGGGGCCGGGATGAAAAAGACGCAATGACCTTCGCTCTGTTACATGCTGACAACGGTGACTACCACTCCATGTTACTTCTTAAAATTCTTCACGCCTCGAGGATCCAGTAGGAAGGAGAGGGGAAGAAAAAAAAAGCAATAAAATAGCATTTGAAGATATATTCATGAACATCAGCCTAAGCATTCTGAAGCTAAGACTGAGATAAAAACTAGTAAGTGATGGAAACAATTATAGACTGCCCTGAGAAAGATGCTGAGAGCTGAAGCAACCCTGGACACAAGTGGACTTAACTTTGTGCCACAGAAAGCTCCTGCTGAAATCCTTTTTCGTTTGGTTTATGTTAATCACATTTTAAACGCAGAGAGAGCTCCCTTTGAAAAATAATTCTGCTACAAACCTTTTTGGAAAGTCAGTGATTAATTTTTTTCTAAAGAATTGACCTCCAACCCACTTTATCAAGTTATTATAGATACAGATTTTTCTGTACCTGTTTAAAATTATCAGCACCCATATTCAAGAGAGTGCATGCCTTGTTGGTCCATTTCAAGTACAGTGATAGTCCCTAAATATCTGACAATACTGAACACAGGTGATGGTGTTTGATCTATATATACAGTGGACCAGAAGAAGTCACGAAGGCAGATTCTCCCACCAGATGCTTTGCATCATCTCTGTTTCTCAGCAGCACATTAGCTTAGATCTTACAATGCAAAACTCACAGCACAATGCCAAAGTCAAGAATACAACTGACAGTACCTTCTTGACACTATTAGTATAGTTACCACCCAGCTGTTGGTCTCCTACAGAATCTCAAGAATCTTCCTTGCATGGTTATCTCATTTAATACAACAATCCTGCAAAGAGAGATTATCCCCATTGTATGAATGAGAAACTGAGGTTCAAAAAGTCTGTGTTCTGAGACTTGCCTGAAGCCCCAAAGCTCATAAATTATGTAGGAATCTGGACCCAGGCCTGCCTGGCACCAAGGCCAAGCACTCTTGAAATTTTCTGTAATCTTGCTAGCGTCCCTCAAGATGAAAAAAGAAGATTCTCAGAATCTTAAGAATCTGAATCCAAAATTAAAAGAAAATAAATATTTTAAAGAATTAAGCCTAGTAGAGTCCAAGAATTCCCCCATGGGCTCTGTGCAGAGCAAGCCATCACTTTCTAAACAAATGCAGGCTGCTGGGCGCCCCAGCCCTGAGTCTTGCGCCTCCTGCTTGGTTTGAAGAGGCCACAGTGGTAACCCGGGTCTCTAGTCCCCTACTATCTGTCCCGGGTTGCCACATGACTCCAAGATTAACTTTTATAAGTCCAGTCACAGCTGGGGAAGTTGATGTGGTATTAAAAGAGAAACAGAGGGACATAGAGCAGGTGGGGGTGAAGAAAAATCAAAAGTGGGTAAGAACTACCACTCCCTTCTCACTAAAGAATGTGAGTCCGTTGCTGGGCAACAACAAGAAGAAAAGCAGTTGACAGCCATTCTAGCATCTGCAGTTGGGCTTCAGTTCAGGAAAAGTAACACTTGCTTTTAGCTTCTGGCTCTATGCTACAGAGCTGCAGTTAGATAAATTTATGTTTTCCACATTTTATTCATTTTTACCTCCCAATTGGCAGACTTTCTTTCCAAACCTCTTCAAGGAGATAAGAAACTCAACTGAAAGGAGAAAACTTCTAAGAGTAGCATCATTCAGGATTTTTTTTTTTATTAGCAAAATAAATACAGGTGGTGTTTTTAATCACTATAACTTGCAGTGGTAGGTATAACCACACAGTGTGGGTGAAAGGGATGAGGTTTCGTGACACTTTTGATCATACTGTCCCTATAGTTTCACACATTCAAGAAGGTGGCTTACTCATTTGCAGCAACATGGATGAACTTAGAGATTATCATTCTAAGTGATGTAAGTCAGACAGAGAAAGACAAATGTCATATGATACCACTTACATGTGAAATCTAAATAATAATAATAATAATATAAACGAACTCACAAAACAGAAACAGACTCATAGACATAGAAAACAAACATGTTTACCAAAAGGAAAAGTGAGGGAGGGACAAATTAGGAGTTTGGGATTAACATATACACACTATTGTATATAAAATAAACAACAAGGACTTACTGTATACCACAGGAAACTATACTTAACGTTTTGTAATAACATAATAGAAAGGAATCTGAAAAAGAATACATGTATAACTGAATCACTTTATAGTACACCTGAAACTAATATAACATTGTAAATCAACTATACTTCAATCTTTAAAAAAAAAAGTTGGCTTACTTGTTTAGATTTTTTTAATTTGGCAAAAATGAGTAAAATTTTGACACATTTCTTACTATTTTAGTGACAGAAGCATCAAAGGTAGGATCTTAGCATTTTTATATTTAAAATTCTATTTTATGTTTGAGCTCTCAGGAGAAAAATACATTTAAACAGACTTTTCCATAAGGACTAACAGTTACACATCCAAATGCAGCTCAGTGTTATTTTCAAAAAAGAGCCTTGCAAGGATGTTTCAAATATACACATCACCATGCTCCATGCCCATCAAGTATAACAACGTCAACAGACTGATAATTAAAATATCAGGATTCTTTAATACTCATCCAGATTTCACCCCAGATATCTCTATCAATGGTCACTGATTACAACACCATAAATCATAAGCATCTACTACACTGTAAAACTACCGTAACTTTCCCCAACAGAACTCCTGTGTTCCTCAAGCTCTTTGTGCTATGTAAAGCTCACAAGTAGCCTACAGAGAAGACCAGATGTACAGGTATCTTTAAGGCAGCCTCACCCTACTAAATAAACGGTTTTACTACTAATAGTATCCAGCAACACAAATACATTCATCACATATTAGAAGGGCTGCACTTCTGAAAAGCTGTTATCATATAGCTCTTTTTAAATCAAAGCCCCTTTTCTCTTTCACTTACATATGATCAGAGCTTACTCCTAGGAGACAAAAATGTACATTCCATGCACACTTTGGATATTAAGAAATGGAAAAAAAAACCTGAGACCATATAATCTAACTTTGTTAATCTGTCTTCTGCATCAGTGTGCCACATTCCTAAGTGACAGCAAGAAGCATGAGAATCACACATCTCACAGAACATCTCAACCCACCCCACGGAGGAAAGGGAACCTGATGTGGGCATGAGGATTATTTTTTTCTGAGTGCAAGCCCAGGAGATCTCCCATTACTCGAGGGATCTGTTCACCATTCTGAAGACTGGCACTATCAATTGTCTACCAGTGGCAGCAACTGGTTTTACCTTAGGCTTAGTTTTATAAGGTGAAAAAGTGACTGCCTTATTATTGAGGGCAACTCATTACATATAGACTTTATATATTATGATTTGTGTATAAGAGCAATTTAATGATATCTGTATTATAAAATTATCATTGATTGATCAACCAATTTTTAATCATGTGCCATTGATGTTCCATTCCAGCCATGTTTTAATCATGTCAGTCTATAATATAAGAATCCCAAAACTTCAACAACAAAGGTCTACCATGGGAACCTTATTCAGAAATTAATGTCACTCTACATAGTACTGATGTGTAGATTAACAGCTGGATATTGGAGAGAAGATTTGATTCATCAAAGTTGATTGACAAATGGATTATTCTTAGACCCTTGGCTAATTTCAAAAGGCTAAGTTTATTGGTTCCCATGGCAGAAAATGCAGAACAAATAACCAGGTTAATCACTGAAGTTCAAAAAAGTTGGCCAGTAATGGTCATCAAGGGCTCTGTGTGCAGGAAATCCCGCCAGACAGGCAATGTTTGCAAAAGGCTGGGAAATATGGTCCACTGCCATCAAAAACAGATGAAAAGCAGGATTTGGTTAAAAGAGTGAGTCTTTGCCCAAGCAAAACCTTTCCAAAATAAAGAAACAGTGTACGCCAGCTGCCAACTGACCTTGGCTGAAAAGAGGGGACAGTCCCGCACTGCTGTTCATTATACTGGCTCTCAGTACTACTAATGGTGCTGAGTGGAAATAAGACTCAATCAGAGAAGACCCTGACAAGCCTGACAGCGTGGTAATGTCCCAAACTAAAAGACCAGGATTATCATTATATCGTGTTTTTTTAACCTAAAAGTAAAATATACCCAGATAATATCTATCCAAGTGTTAAGAGAAACTACAATAACAGGAGGAAGGATTTAGCCCTGTGTTCAAAAACAACCAAATTCCAAGCATTTTCAGAATATCTCCATGGTATCTTTATAAGAGCAACAAGGTATATATTATGGGCTTCCCGGGTGGCTCAGTGGTTAAGAATCTACCTGCCGATGCAGAAGACACAGGTTCAGAAAGATCCCTTGGAGTAAGAAATAGCAGCCCACTCCAGTATTCTTGTCTTGGAAATCCCATGGACGGAGGAGCCAGTGCATGGGGTTGTAAAAGAGTTGGATGTGACTGAGTGACTAAACAACAAAAAGGTATATATTATACAGAGTTATGAAACAGGGCAAGGGATTATTAATAATAACCTCTTCTAAAAATAAAGTCATTATAACAGTACTCCAAGACTCTACCTGTAACACAGGAAGAGTCTGTAGGAAGTCTCCTATGGAAATATAATTTTGTTAACAGATGTAAAGAGCCTGGTACAGAGTAAGCATTATGTAAGTATTAGTTGAGCTAATAAAGACACATGCCCAAAAGCGGAAGGAGAAGTCTGCCAACTTTCTCATCCAGTCCTAACACAGTGTGCCTTTCTCATCCTTCCAAGAAACTCAAGCTGAGATCCAGTCCTCTGTTCTGACATTCTGTTCACCTGAACAGGAATAGAAAAACAAATGTCACAACAAGCATGAATTTCAGCTCATGCACCTTCCTTTACACCTTGGTAGGAAGAAGGTCACATCCCCAAGATAGGAATCACCCTATGGGTACCCATGTGAACCATTAAATGAAGTTCAAATAAAATGTTTCCTTAAATCGTGAAATTGCCTGTTTAAAATTCACATTATCAACTACTTGACCAAGAGAATACAGTGCCAGTTTCCAAGCTCAAGTCTTTAAAAACTTGCAACTTCTACTTTTTGTCTCTTGGAATGTTCATTCTTAGAACCTAGCCACCATGTCATAAGGAAGCTCAAGCAGTCAATAGAGAGACCCTAAGGTGGAGAAACTGATGCACCCAGCTGATAGCCAATATCAACTTGCTAGCCATGTGAGTGAGCGACATTGCAGAGGTTATCTAAGCCTAGGCAAGCCACTCTAATGGACACTATGGAGCAAAGACAAGCTGTTCCTGCCAAGTCTGATCAAATTGCAGATTTGGAAGCAAAATTAAATTGATATTTTAAGTCCCCCCTGTCCTCTCCCACAAAAAAATCATATCACAGAACTATGCTCAGGTTAATTAATCAACATTCCTGAAGTTAAAATATATAAATTCTAAGAGATGGGTGCATATTTTAAAAGAAGCAACCAAAAAATGACCATTTCTCCTTTTCTTGAAACTTCAGGATCAATTCTCCCCCTGAGAATTTTCCCACAGTTAATACGCAATACTTTTCTAGTTCACAACCAGTACCAATACCCACAAGCCAATATATGCTCTCATTTTTCATTCTATATTATCGCTTAAACAAAGCAGTATGACCAAAGATATGAAAAACCTTTGTAGATTTTTTAAAACAAGGTCCTGTTCCTTACATACCTTATAAAAGTCCTCTAAACTACTTGAGAAATTTGTGCATATTTACAACATCTAGAAAACAATCCTAAAGGCCATATAACAAGTAAGCAACCTTGTATACAGTATGCAGTGGCTGCCTCGATACAGAAAGAATTCAGTGTAAGCAAGATGTGAGTGTTGGGGTGCACTAGACCTCATTTATATTTATCCAAAGAGTTTTACACTGGTGGTTGCGGTAGGTCTTATTTCTATCAGATTTTAAACTCCTTTTGAGTCCAGACCACATCTAATTTACCACTAACAACCACAAACCAGACCCCACTAGAAAAACTATCAATATGCATTTTGCAGACACTGAAATAGTGCTGGGGGAAATGAGGAAACAGTAAGAAGTTTTCCCACAGAGAAGAATTGTATCTACGTAGGGTTCAAAAAAAATGTTAGGAAAACTCAAGGCAAAGTTCAATTACATTTTCATTCTCAAAGTCACAGTGTAACAGGATATTTTAAAACCTTTCATATTTGTGAATGAGCATTCACATCGATTTTTGCTAACAACTACTTTATAATGATCTGGATTAAACAATAAGGGAAGGATGTGAACAAAGGCAACTCAACCTAAGATGTTTTGGGCAGCAAGGATCCTCCCTCCTTCATTGCACTCTGAGCCCTGACCAGCCCTCAAATCCCAGTAGTCACACGATCCTAAGCGCTTGGTATAAAGCAGGGGTCCCCAACCGGGCCACACAGCAGAAGGTGAACAGTGGGCAAGCAATCCAGGTTTTATCTGTATTTATCGCCACTCCCTCACATCACCACCTGCTCTCCACCTCTTGTCAGTTCAGTGGTGGCATTAGATTCTCATAGGAATGAGAGCTCTAACCCTAGAGTCAAGGTGGAATATCTTAAGATTGCCACAAAATAAAAATAAAGTGCACAATAAACGTAATGTTCTTGAATCAACCAGAAACCAACCCCGCCTCCCTGCCTCCAGTCCTTGGAAAAACTATCTCCCACAAAACTGGTCCCTGGTGCCCAAAAGGTTGGGTGCTGCTGGTATGAAGTACAAAATCTCAGGAGCTTAAACTCCAGTGGTTGGTCATTACTGTGACACAACTTTTGAGTGGTCACTAAACCCTTTAAACTGCTTATACTTTCATCATTGTTTAAACTGACCATACTGATGTTCAAATAATTTATCAGAAAAGCATAATTTTAAAGCCAACTAACCAAGCTTCATACAACTCTAGGCTCCAACTGTATTTTCAAATTGTAAAACATACTAACTTTAAGTAAGAATGTTTAAAATCTGGCAGGAAGATCTTGAGGTAATATCTGGTTCCTCTTACTTTGAGGAGGCAGTGTCACCGCTAACCTGCCCCTCTTTGTCCCCACTCGCCCAGGACCCACAAACTGCTTTCATCACCACCTCTCTCTGGCTTCCCACCAAGTCTTCAAGAGATGCGTTTCTAAGTTCGGTCAAATAACCAACCAGATGCTATGAAATAAATAAAAGGAAAATGGAGTTCATGATTGAAATCAAGCTGGGTGGAGACATAAAGGGTCTTTTGTTAATAACTGAACAAGGGAATGCAAATGAAGTCAGGCTTCACAAGGAATTCTGACATCTTAATGAAGATATACGAAGAATGTCTGGCATATAAACCTCAATTGCAAGGGGAAATGGTCACATAAAAATACTGGTTTATGATTTCTTTAGCTTCAAAACGATTCAAAAGATAGTTCCTTCATAAAAATCCTAATAACTGAATTGTGAGGTTTCTTTTCTTTTTTTTTCTGTTCTCTAATTACATTCCCCAACCCCCACTACACTTGTCTGATTCTTCTTTCTTTGGTTAACTCTGTAGTGGAATAGTTCATCAACTTGCCCTAAAGCTGGGTACTGCCCCACTGATGAAATCATGAGAGTGATTAGATTTCTCTATGCCACACAGAAAATTTTCTGTTACACAGTTTTCTTTGTTCCTGTTCTTAGTAATGAAAAAAAATCAGCTGACATTTTCTCCTAATAATGATTGGATTATGAGATAATGTCACTGAAAAAAAAATGCTGTCACAGTAAAATGCTTAGCGAGTGCTACATAAATAAGAAAGCAGCATGTGAAGCTGTGCAGATTTCATGAGGAACACATTTCCCACACCCAAGGTCAGTGATGGTCTTCTGCCACAGTCATGGATTTTATGTTGCATTCAAGACACAGAGAATTAGAAAGGCAGAGAATTCATAAAATATATTCAAAGGACAGGACATTTTTCAACTTTAGAAGCAGCAACAATAATATTACTAGAAGGAACACACTATAAATAAGTTGTTTATGTAAAGTATTTTCATATCTCATAATATGCAAAGCATTTGTTGCTTTCGAGTCTCCTGATATTTATTTCATGCTCTAACCNGCACACACAGCACAGCACAGCGATCTAGGCCAATACAGCCTCTAAAAACGCCACTAAGTTCTACAGAAATCTGAAAAGATAAATGGGTGACTATGGGATCCTGGATAATATGCTTTGGTTGAAACTTCAGAAGTTCTTCCCCGGTAATTTTTCATAATACAGTGACTTTATTTTCCAAGTTAAAAACTGGAGCATTCACGAAAGAAACATAAGCATTCTGACAGGAGCCACTGGGACAGAGGACTTGAAACAAGCCTTTCAGAAGCTATCTGGGTCACACGTCACTTTCCTTAGCAACAATATCAGTTCATATGTGATGTGAAATTTAACCTTCACATCAAATTATTGAACCAACATTCAGAGAATAATACCACTGGTGTCTAGAACTGTTCAGTCACTCAGTCATGTCCAACTCTTTGCAACCCCATGAACTACAGCATACCAGGCTTCCCTGTCCATCACCAACTCGCAGAGCCTACTCAAAACTCATGTCCATTGAGTCAGTGATGCCATCCAACCGTTTCATCCTCTGTTGTCCCCTTCTCCTACTGCCTTCAGTCTTTCCCAGCGTCAGGGTCTTTTCCAATGAGTCAATTCTTTGCATCAGGTGGCCAAAGTATTGTAGATTCAGCATCAGTCCTTCCAATGAATATTCAGGACTGATCTCCTTTAGGATGAACTGGTTGGATCTCCTTGCGGTCCAAGGGACTCTCAAGAGTCTTCTCCAACACCACAGTTCAAAAGCATCAATTCTTTGGCACTCAGCTTTCTTCACAGTCCAACTCTCACANTCCAATGAACACCCAGGACTGATCTCCTTTAGGATGGACTGGTTGGATCTCCTTGCAGTCCAAGGGACTCTCAAGAGTCTTCTCCAACACCACAGTTCAAACGCATCAATTCTTCAGTGCTCAGCTTTCCTCACAGTCCAACTCTCACATCCATTCATGACCAATGGAAAAACCAAAGCCTTGACTAGATGGACCTTTGTTGGCAAAGTAATGTCTCTGCTTTTGAATATGCTATCTAGGTTGGTCATATCTTTCCTTCCAATGAGTAAGCATCTTTTAATTTCATGGCTGCAATCACCATCTGCAGTGATTTGGGAGCCCCCCAAAATAAAGTCTGACACTGTTTCCCCATCTATTTCCCATGAAGTGATGGGACTGGATGCCATGATCTTCATTTTCTGAACATTGAGCTTTAAGCCAACTTTTTCACTCTCCTCTTTCACATTATGGCACTTGAATTTTATCCTAAAGCCAAATAAGAAGTTTTACAACAGATGATATGACATTAATACATTAGTCTTTTTAGAACATCACTCTGGCTGAAGCCTGGCAACCAATCAGAGGCGAGTAAGACCATCTCAAGGAGGTGATCAGGAGCCCAAATAAGAGACGCTGGTGACCTAGACCAGGGAACATAGAGAAGGGAGGTTATGGAGACACTGATCAAGTGGAACTGTGAGGAAGACGATGTGGGAGGTGAGGAAGAAATAATGGGTGAGGTTCCAGCTTGAGCAATATTTACTGAGTTTTAAACAATGGAGGAGAAGCAAGTCTGGGAGTGAGATCATGAATTCACTTCACACATGTTGGAGTGACTGCGGTATACACAAGTGGATGTGTCTAATGGACCAGTAGACACAAGTGTCTGGAAAGCAAAAGAGAGATTTAAGCTGCAGGTTTAGACCAGGGACTTGTCTGAGAGCAGATGTGAAACCGATTCTCTAGTTACTGAAAAGTAGCCATGCCTTGTAAGACCTCCGTCAAGCCCCAACCACTCCATGAAGCTGCTTTCTTATCACCAGCTCATGTTCTGAACTTCTGAACTTGATAGCCTGTACAATATCACTGACATATTAGCAGAAAATGATCAAACAGGTGTACAGCCAGCCACTGTCATTGATTGCATACTCATTATTTTTTTCTTTTTCGGCCATGCCACATAGCTTACGGGATCTCCGTTCCCCGACCAGGGACTAAACTCGTGCCCACGGCATTGAAAGTGCGGAGTCCTCACTACTGGCCTGCCAGGGAATTCTACTAATAATTTATGCATAAGTACCTTCCTGCCCCACCCAACTTTAAGCTGTTTAAAGACAAAGATGTGTCTGATATAGATCCTGGATTTTCCAAAGCAGTCTTAGTTCCAAATAGCCTGGCCCTATGCATTTCTGTGCCATTAAATTTTCTTTAAAAATTCCACCATTTCCTCAAACAGTAACTGAACATATCTTTCAGCAAATGTTATAATTAAACACATAGATCATGAAAAAATTGAGGACTACAAGAACACATACAGACCCACAGGAGAAGGAAACATTAAGATCTCCATTAGCAGCC
This sequence comes from Neotragus pygmaeus, assembly GCA_006410875.1. Taxonomy (NCBI): domain Eukaryota; kingdom Metazoa; phylum Chordata; class Mammalia; order Artiodactyla; family Bovidae; genus Neotragus; species Neotragus pygmaeus. Next base: position 87,478 of record SJYV01021435.1, on the reverse strand, counting down.
AATACTGATACCTCTGAAGCGCCCACGTGAGACACAGAATATGGGTCACACAAACCTGGGTTGGCACTGAAGCTCCATCATGGATAAGGATGCAACCTAGGGCAAACTGTTTAACTTCTCTGTGCCTCAGAAGTCTGCTTTGTGAGCAGAATATGGAAATACATAGCTAACAGGTTCATTCATACCAAGCTGGGTACATAAAGGCAACACAGACTCTACATTCATCCAGCTTACTGTCAGGTAATGACAGAACAAATTATAGTTGCTCTGAAGAAGTATCAGGCTTATAACAAGCAGAATCATCTGTTTCCATAAAGGTCGGGGAAAGCTTCAACAAAAGAGGGGACCTTTTAAGGCAAAACTTAAGAAGAATTAACTAGATGATAGGGGTTCAAGTAAGGGGAATCCCAAGGAGCAGTAAATGGATGACTGAAAAGCCTTAGGTCATAAGAAATGGAAAAAAAAAATTTTTTTTTAAACAAGCAAGGGACTTGTGGACACAGAGGGGAAAGGAGAGGGAGGACAAATTGAGAGAGTATCATGGAAACATATAAACACCATATGCAAAATAAATAACCTGTGTGAATTTGCTGTATGACAAAGGAAGCTCAAACCTGTGCTCTGCAACAACCCAGAGGGGTTGGATTGGGTGGGAGGTGAGAGGAAGGTTCAGAGGGAGGGGACATATGTATACCTATGACTGACTTATGTTGATACATGGCAGAAACCAACACAATATTGTAAAACAATTACCCTCCAATTAAAAATAAATGTATTTAAAAAGAAAAAACAAACAAGGGACTTCCCTGGTGGTCCAGTGGTTAAGACTCCTCGTTTTTAATGCAGGGGACCCAGGTTCAATCTTTGATCAAGGAACTAAGATCCCCATGTACCGTGTGGCAACTAAACCCTCATGTCTCCACTAGACAGAAGCCTCTGCACTATAACGAAAGATCCTGACACAGTCAAACAAATATTTTTTTTTTTAAATAAGCAAAAATTCTAAAAAGGTCTGAGGCCATATTTAACTTTATTTTAGTAGAAAAACTGAGAGATGACGACTCTGAAGAGAAATAGAGTAGAACAGGGAGTAGTCAAAGGGGAGTGATGGTGAACAACAGCTTTCTCTTTTATTGGATTATTTATTACTGTTATTATCATAACACTATTATTATAAAGGTCTTTTTTTCTAGTTGTAAAGCCCAAGAATGCCACCCTTTTACAAAAATAAACAAAATTTGTGACATCAAGGCCAAGTTTTGAGACATCTTTAACAAGTATCGTTAAGTATTTCAGTTGTTTTTATTTTGCCTGTGATTTTTTTTAGTGCTCATTTAATAAATGCATGTGGAATATTTTTATAAGGAGTGTTGTGTAACACAAATATAAATCTACTAGTAGCGCTTAAAAGGCTGACAGTATTAAATGACTTCAGTGGCCTTTGATAACCTGACATAATAATTTTCTAAAGGACCTATCTGACTGACTTTTTGTAAAGCTCCAAGTTGAAAGAAGTACTTTCCAAATTTGCCAATGTAATTTTAAAGTATGAATTCATTCTCTGTCAGTGAGGAATGAGAGTCATCTTCCATGATTAACAACTTTAGGAGACTAGGAAAGTCAACAAAGACCTGTGTGACTGTAAAATTTCCTCTGATAATTCAAAAACATTACTCAGAGATTTGACAGGAGATAACTGAAACAAAAAATGTGTATGAAAAACAAGTAGTGAGTAAGCAGAGCTCTTCCGAAAAGTACAAATAAAACTACCCACCCATCACCTTCAACAAAAGATTCTCACTTTATTAGGGGAACAGCTTGGTCCTCAACGCCTAGACAAGTGTCCGGCACACAGGAGGTACTGGAAGTGTTGGATGAACAAATAAATAAACAAATGAGGAACTACAGTAAAAATGCAAATATGAATGTCTTATTTTTTTATTTTGAATTATTCATATATTTTTTAACAAACTTTTTTTTTAATATATAATTTTTTTTCTTTTGGAAAGCACACAGATTTCAATATCTTAGTTCCCCAACCAGGGATCAAGCCCACATCCTCCGCAGTGAAACTGTGAGTCCTAACCACTGGATCACTAGGGAATTCCCACAAACATATTTTATATGTATAATTACTATATTATTTTTATAACTATGAAAGTGAAAGTGAAGTCGCTCAGTCGTGTCCGACTCTTTTCGACCCTGTGGACTGTAGCCCACCAAGCTCCTCTGTCCATGGGATTCTCCAGGCAAGAGTACTGGAGTGGGTTGCCATTTCCTTCTCCAGGGGGTCTTCCCAACCCAGGGATCGAATCCAGGTCTCCTACATTGCAGGCAGACGCTTTAACCTCTGAGCCACCAGGGAAGCTGAAGAAAGGCTATTTTTTTGCAATGTAAAAAAATTTCATTTGGAACACTGAAATGTACATTGTTGTATGCTGACCAACCCACCATCCATATCCAAACATACAACCACACCACTGAGCCCTGTACAATTAGGATACATTTGTTTCCCAATAAATATCTAAATAATTTTTAGGAAGGTAAATTGCAAGAATGATCGTCAGAAAAAAAATGGAAGCACAAGTGATAGAGGGTCTAAAATATGAAGAGTTACATGAAACCTTAGAAGTTATCCGGCTTCCTTGGTGGCCCACTGGTAAAAAATCCGCCTGCAATGCAGGAGACCTGGGTTCGATCCCTGGGTTAGGAAGATCCCCTGGAGAAGGGAAAGGCTACCCACTCCAGTCTTCTGGCCTGGAAAATTTCATGGACTATATAGTCCATGGGGTCACAAAGAATCAGACACAACTAAGCGACTTTCACTTTAGAAGTCCTCTAGTGGACGTCCCTGGTGGTCCACTGGCTAAGGATCCACCTGTCAAGGCAGGAGACATGGGTTCAATCCCTGATCAGGAATTAAAATCCCACATGCCTCAGGGTAGCTAAGCCCAAGCACCACAACTACTGAGCCCACGTGCCTTGGAGCCTGTGTTCCAAGACAAGAGAAGCCACCACAGTGGCCTGTGCATCGTAACTAGAGAACACTCAGCAACTAAGACCCAGAAAAACCAAAAATAAAATACATAAAAATAAAAAATAAAATAAAGAAGCCATTTAGTCTGACCCCACCACCCACATGATGGGTAACAAGGTCCAAAGCGCCATTCAATTCAGTATTAATGGGCCAGGGACAAAAACACCTGAAGGATCACCCAAATTTCACTAGAGATTTTCTTTACAAATTTGTGTTAACTAATCATAATCAAATTATCTAATGAAAGGTGCATGCATGCTAAATCAATTCAGTCATGTCTGACTCTTTGGAACCCATGGATTGTGGCCTGCCAGGCTCTTCTGTCCATGGGATTCTCCAGCAAGAATACTGGGGTGGGTTGCCATTCCCTTCTCCAGGGGATCTTTCCAACTAGCAATCCAACCTGCATCTCTTATGTCTCCTGCATTGGCAGGTGAGTTCTTTACCAGTAGCACCACCTGGGAAGCCGGGTAAAAGGTACTGAATATCGAAGACACTACACCCTTCCCCTCTTCAAGAAATTATCATGCTAGTTCATTAGGATAGATAGGAGTCAGCAAATGATGCCCAGCAGCCAAATCCCATCCACCACCTGTTTATCCACAGCCAGGAAGTTAGGCATGGCTTTCACAGTTTAAAATAATTTTAACAAATTGGAAGTATAATAATATTGGTGACACATGAAATTTCAGATTTCTGTGTTCACAAATAAAGCTTCATTGGAACACAGCCATGCCCAACTGTTTAGGTATTGTCTGTGGCAGAGGTGAATAGCTGTGACAGTGACCACAGGGCCCAGAGCCTGAAATATTTATCATCTGGCCTGTTACAAAAAATGTCAGCAACCCTTGCACCAGGAGATAGTTAATGTGACTTCGGTAAATTTCACCTTCAGAAAGAGCCAGCCTTGTCCCTGCCAACGAGCTGTAGTCACTCACATGCTATTTCCTCTTCTTTGATTATTGAAACTCCACAGCAAACTATTGTTTTTACCAGTCACTTAGAAAACAAAGATAAAAGTTTCCACAGAGGAAATAATAACCTTTCTTTTCCAAGGCCCTCTTCTGCCTCACTTGCAGTGAAATTAAACAGCAGTGCTTCATGGAGAAGGAAATGGCAACCCACTCCAGTATTCTTGCTATGAACAGAGGAGCCCAGTAGATTATATAGTCCATGGAGTCACAGAGTTGGATATGACTTATTGACTAAACAACAATAATGTTCAGTTGCTTTGGCTACCATTTAAATAGTTGGAAAGACTATCCTACCTCTATTGAACTTAACCTGGTAAAAAACCAGTTGGGCATATTCATTTTGGTCTATTCTGAGTTTTTCATATTATCTTATTGATCTGTGTATTGAAATCTCTGCTAATACCACATTATCTTGAATACTGTAACTATCATTAAATCTTAAAATTGGGTAAAAGTGAAAAAAAAAAAAGCAAATGTTTCACTCAGAAACTGGTCTGTAACGTTTTCCCCAACTGAATTCAGAAGACTCCAACAATTCAGTTTTAAAACGAAGAGCTCAGGCAGAAAAAACAACAATAAATAGCCAGGTTAGTGAAAATGAATTTATTTACCCTAAGGGAAAAAAGAATATTATCTTGTACTGAAAGCATTGTTCTCTTCCTTTGATATGCTGTTCTTTCAGTATCAAAATATGTAAACGATCCTTACAAACTACTCATCTTGAAGATTATATCTATACTAAAACTTTTCATTTGCCAATTTTCCAGATGAAAACAAATTACCAAATCCATACCTGCTCAGTGTTGCAAAACAACTTCTAAGATGTCCAAAAGTTTTTGTTTGATTTTGCTCCATATTCCTTTCCTCTCCCAGTGTACAAAGTACTGGTTTGTAACACGTCAACTAGGAAAATCCCATTCCTGGGCCTTTGGAAAGAAATTTAAGGGTGTATATGTTTGCTTACATCATGACTCCAGCTGTTATGTTCCTAAAGTTACAAATGGCCAGTCTTCATTTTAAAAGCACGTTTAAAGAAACCTAATGTTAGTTCAACATGGGTAAACAGTCTCCAATGCTGTATAAATAAAGAATTCTCTGAGTTGTAAATAGTAGCTGCTTAAAGTAATGGAAGGCTGGCTGAGAAATACAGAAACAAGAGGTGTACACAAAGTTCAGAGGGCCTTCCCGCAACCCCCTTTCCAGCAGGGCAGAGAGGGTACAGGACATCAGAAACTTGGAGAGCTTGGCCATCCAGAGGTGCACTGAAGATGCCAAGACCTGAAACCCAATGCCATTCAGTCATTCTTTGGCTTGAACATCAACTGAACAGCTTCCTACTTAAATATCCAGGGGATTCAAGGGAAAAAAAGACCTGGACTCTGCCCTTGAGAAGCCCTCAATAAGCCTACCCAGAGGACAATAACATACACCAAGGGTTAGCTAAATGCAGCCTCAGCCCCCTAATCTAGCTGGCAGCATATTTTTGTAAATAAAGTTTTATTGGCACATGGTCACACCCACCCATTTATTGTCCGTAGCTGTCCTGATGCTACAATGGCAGAGTGGATGCAACAGAGCCCATGTAATCCACAAAATCAAAACACCTCCTAACTGAACCTTTTCAGAAAAAGTTTGCCAACCCCTGACTAGATCAGAGAACTTCCTATCATCCAGAAAGGTAATCAGAGCAGGCTACATGAAAGAGCTGATATTTGACCTGAGCCTTGTAGAATACAGAGAATTTCAAAGGAAATTGGAAAAGAATATACTAAGGGACAAAACAGCCAAGATGAGAAGAGTGTGAGCAAGAAAAGGACCCAAACTAAATGGGTTACAGAGTATAAGCAGGAGCACAGTGGCACCACAGCTAACAGTGCTCACGTAGACTACACAGTTTAACCATTAACAGCACAGTTCCACCATGTTTGCTAACTTACTGGCAATGTTATTCCCCTTTCTTCTAGCTTCTTTGACATTTACGGCAACTCTCACCAGGACCTAGCAAAAGCCAAAGTGCATTACGAAAGTTCAAAACATGCTTGTTCCCTGAATGATGGCTACATCTAATCGCATATTTGCATGTGAGTTTAATTTCAAAAACACTTGTCTATATTATGGCCTTTAAATTTTTTATTTTATTTAATATTTCATATATCTTTCTTTTTATTAGAGTATAGCTGATTTACAATTTTGTCTTAGTTTCAGGTGTACAAGCAAAGTGAATCAGTTGTGAATCCATTCCTATTTAGATTCTCTTCCCATATAGGTCACTAGAGAATTTTGATTTGTATTTACTCTTCAGCCATACAGACATTATTACTTCCATTTGGCAAATGAGGAAACCCTGGACTTACTGCATGTCCCATATGGAGTCAGGGGCCAAGGAAATTGGACTGGAACCCTAGATTCCCCCTTCCATTCTATGACTTACTTTAGGAAGATACTCCTATCGGGGGGCTTGACACATGGACTACATTCAAGACTAGAAATTCCAATAATAAAATACCAAATAATCAAAGAGAAATGCTTTTTGAGGACATATCCTTGCCAAACCTAAACAGCGGCCTGCTTGTGCTGTGCTTAGTCGCTCAGTTGTGTCCAACTCTTTGTGACACTGTAGCCCGCCAGGCTCCTCTGTCTACAGGGATTCTTTAGGCAAGAACACTGGAGTGGGTTGCCATGCCCTCCTGCAGGGGATCTTCCCAACCCAGAGATCAAACTCAGGTCTTTCGTGCTGCAGGCAAATTCTTTACCATCTGAGCCACCAGGGAAGCTTGGTGCTATGTTATATCGAGATCAAATACCAGGAGCTAGAGGTAAGTTTATCCTGTGCTTCAAAAGCTCTGGTCAATATACACATTTTGTTACAACAGGTACTAGGGCAAAGTTCACACAGATTAATCTGAATTTTCTAGAGACGGAAACAAAACTCACTGACCAACATTTATCTTGGCAGGCGGATCACCTTCTTCTCCACTGGAAAACTTAGTGTCCTTAAGAGGAGGGCATCGTTAATAACTAATTTCCAAGATTTCCCTCATAGTCCAGTGGTTAAGAACCTGCCCTGCAATGCAGGCGACGTGGGTTCAATTCCTGGCTGGGGGACTAAGATTTCCCACGCTACGGCCAAAAAAAAAGACTAAGCCCGCATACTCCAACAACTGAACCCATGCGCCACAACTAGAGAGTCAGTGCATCTCAACAAAAGATCCCACATGACGCCACAAAGATCTTGCTTGCCACAACTAAGACATCCGAGGTAGCATAAATAAATCAATATTTTCAAATTTTTTAAAAATAATAGTAATTCCTCTGTGCTTCTGTACTGGCAAGTACACAATAAACACAGTTTGAATGAGTCCCTTAGAAACCGCAGTTGCCTGCCAACGGAGTAATATCTTTTCAAGGAAGAACCGTAAAAGAGAGTCTAATACTTGGCCACCCAAGTATTTCCGTTACAAGAGGATGAGGCTTCCATACTGAATGTCTCCACCAGCAGGATATTCGAATGATGAGTAAATCAGCATGGAAAACAGGAGCGACTCTCCCCATCTGTCATTCCACAGGTCAGACTTTCCATAACCACCATCTTTAATCATGGAAGCCATTTCCTCTCAACCCCTTCCCCATACCTCTCCACTCACATCTCACCATCATTAATCCTTGAAAATATCACTTCCTGAATGATTTTTGTGTTCCTTTAACACAAGCCCATGTAGAAGCCTGCATAACTAAGCTATTTCCATTAGAGTTAACTTCAGGACAGACAATGGTTCCAAGGCAGGTTTGAAAACCATTTTGAGAAATGGAATAACTCTTCTTTTGGAGTGGAGGTGGGCAGGCTGGCAGTGGAGCACAGAGACATTTTTATGCTTTCAGGATGAGAGAAGGGACTACGCCTGCTCTCTGAGATCCCTGTCCCAGACATCCTGCCCATGTCGTCTCCAGCATCTATCATCTCCTAGCCTTTTCCCAACACCCACCTCTTGAAGCCAGGGCAGCCTCAGAATGCAAATCAGGACACGTAACAGCAGAGGACAGAACAGCATCAAATACAAACAGAATCACAAATGAACCTAAATATAAGCTTAGAGACCTGGCCTAGGAAGTATGTTCAACTGTTTTCCCAACTTGGCCTACTGGAATGATGCCATGAAGGTAAGCATCATTCTCCAGCATCAGTACCAAGGAAACAGAGGCAAGAACCAGGGACCAAGCCAGGGCTGAAGATAAACAGCAAGACTAAAGGTAAAAACTTAGTAGTTAAAGGTATCCACGGACTTTCCTGACAGTCCAGTGGTTAAGACTCCACTGGAGGGGTCACAAGTTCAATGCAATTTGGGCACAAAGATCCCAGATGCCTTGTGGTGCAGCAAAAAAAAAAAAAGAATCTGTCTTGCACTTACATTATTCAGTCGATAAATCATGTCCAACTCTTTAAGACTTCATGGACTGCAACACAGTCTTCCCTGTCCATCACCAACTCCCAGAGCTTGCTCAGATTTATGACCGTCAAGTCAGTGATGCCATCCAAACATCTCATCTTCTGTTGTCCCTTTCTCTTCCTGCCCTCAATCTTTCCCAGCACCAGGGTCTTTTCCAATGAGTTGGATCTTCACGTCAGGTGGCCAAACTATTGGAGCTTTGGCTTCAGCATCAGTCCTTCCAATGAATATTCAGAGCTGATTTCCTTTAGGACTGACTGGTTTGAGCTCCTTGCTGTCCAAGGTACTCTCAAGTCTTCTCCAGCATCACAATTTGAAAGCATCATTTCTTCGGCACTCAACCTTCTTTACAGTCCAACTTTCAAATCCATACATGACTACTGGGAAAACCATAGCTTTCACTATATGGATCTTTGTTGCACTTACATAATGCCTCAATATAGCCAATCTCTACTCTCTGTATGCCTTCTTTTATTTTGGTAACTCACATTTGTTTTATTAATTATTTAACAATGAAATAATCTAGGCTTATGCTGGGGAAAAAATGTAAAATACAGAAAATAAAAAGTGAAACAGAAAGATGCATGGGTGGGAAAAAGAAAAGAAAGTCCATAATTTCTCCACCCAGAGAACCCACTACTAACATTTTGTTATGGCCTTCCAAACTTGTTCTTGCTTCCATGTCTTTTGAGGAGGTTTTTCTTGAACTGCTTTCAAACATCAAGCAAATTTTAACTTTATTTCATTTGGAAAAAAAATCAGTTCCTCTGAGAAGCTATAACTGACACACTTTTCAAAGGCTCTGATGATTAAGGATTTCTTTCCAAAGAGTATAAATGTTTGAGTCTACATCTTTTTCCAAACTAATAATGTCACTTTGACCCAGGAATTCTTTTATAAACAACATGAGCATCCTTCAAAGGGTGACACACAGGAGCGACAGCTTAGGTGATGGGTACAGAGGAATTGATTATACTACTCTACTAGTATTAGGGTATATTTAAAATCTTCCATAATAAAAAATGCTTTGCATATACACCTCAATGCTAACTTACGTACAAACCAATATGAGAAGCATTCACTAAATGAAACAAATAATACTGTGTACTTTCAAAGTGTTGCTCCTGCTAAGTCACTTCAGTCGTGTCTGACTCTGTGCAACCCCATAGACGGCAGCCCACCTGGTTCTGCCATCCCTGGGATTCTCCAGGCAAGAACACTGGAGTGGGTTGCCATTTCCTTCTCCAATGCATGAAAGTGAAACGTGAAAGTCAAGTCACTCAGTTGTGTCCGACTCTTAGCGACCCCATGGACTGCAGCCTACCAGGCTCCTCCATCCATGGGATTTTCCAGGCAAGAGTACTGGAGTAGGGTGCCATTGCCTTCTCCATGTTACTTCAAAGTGTTACTCTTCAATAAAATATTTGTAAACATCTTTCTGGGGGGCGGGGGGCCTTCGCCATGCAAGATCTTAGCTCCCAACCAGGAATCGAACTCGAGCCACCTGCAGCGGAAGCACAAAGTCTTAATCACTGTATCAAACATCTTCTGATTTAATGCAAAAACATCTAAGACTCAGCTGTGACTATTGGGCTCAAAATAGTGGTTTCTGCCATTTTTAAGAGTTTCTTCTTTGGGCCCACTGATGTTTTTCAGATTCTAAAAAAAGCTGTGCAAAATCCCATACCATGAGGAATTTTCTTTAAAATAATTCAGCTAGCAATTAATCATTATAAATTTTAAAAGAGAGAGTGGCTCAATGAACAAGAATGTTGAGCACAGAAGTGGGTGATGACGGACATGTGGGAATAGATTATACTACTCTCTGGGCTTTTATGCATTATTTGAACATTCCCATACTACAAAGTTTTTTGTTGGGTTTTTTTTTTCACTTATTTAAAATCACTGTGACTATATTGTTCCTATTGTGAACAAATCCTTCACACCCACTTCATTGGAGTTGTTTCAGTGGAGTGTGCCCAATGCTGGTCCTAGCAGGTCTATTCCTCATGACCTGCCTGTGGGTGGGTGTTACTGGTCCCAAGTTGATATCTGAAGAAACTGAGACCCAAAGAAACAAGCCACTTGGCCAAGGGCTCAAGACGATGAAGATGGGGGAAGAACAGCCACACCATGGAGATGTCTGCTACACATATTGTTTGGTGCCTTTCTAAGTATTATTGTACGTGAGCATGTCTGTTTCATTGTCACTTGCAGTATTTTAGTGCATCCTGTTTTTCTAGAAAAATGAATCAGCCAGCCCCTCTCTGTTTATCCAAGATAACAAAACAAAACAAAAAAGGCCTGAGAACAATATTGGTCTGATGGAGGCCATCCTGACTGTAAAAGGAAACGTCCCTGAGTCAGTATCCTCAGTGAGAGACATCCCTTCATAAAACAAACCAGAAATATTCCAACAGGGTTCAAATAAGCATAAACATCCACACAGTTCAGTGGAAGCTGCTCTGAACTCACGGGAATTCTGGCTGCTTTGGGAAGGCTTTTCCCATCTCATTGCAGATTTATTCCATGTACTCTATTCCCTCAAATGGCTTGGGCTTTAAAGCTTTCAGAAAGTCTTATTTTTCCCCTTAACTGAGATATCTCTCCCACCCCTCTTTTCTGCCTCTCTAAACTCTATCCTATCCTTAAAAACCCAGCTCAAGGAACAGCCTCCTGGGTGGCCTCATGTAACCCCTCCCCAGGCTGGAACTAAGTGTTTCTTTTTCTGTACTTTCTTAATAAAATGGTTGTGGTCTCCTTTAATAGATTCCCCTGCATGGCTATGTATTATGATAAGCCATTTTCATATTTCTCTCTAAAATTCAATGCTGATTATTTAAGACAAAGGCCATTCAATCATTGTTACATCCCACAGGCCCAGCAGATAGTAGAAGCTCAGTGTAGAAGGAAAATAAAGGAGGAAGGAAGGAAAATGCTGCTTTATATGCAGAGGCCAGAGATGAGACTAATAAATGAGTTAGGATCGAAACTCACCAAGAGAAGACAAAACAGATACAGGAAAACTACTCTGAAAATCTATCTGAACACTCATTTGCTATACCATTTATAGTCTCTGTCTTATTAAAACCAGCACACCCAGTTTTTACTCCAGCTTTAGGACAGACAGCTGGAGAGATAAGTAGCTTTCACTTAGTCGTCATATTATGGTCATACCCCGAGGGTTTCCTAGGAACCAAGATGAGCAGAAGAAAAAAAAAGACTCACAACTCATTTCACACTCACTCCAGGGTATACCCTCTGAGAACCCAGAATGGACTATTAAGCAATCCATCTTCCCTTTCTCTCTGCCCCCACCCCACCCTCTCTAGGCTCACAATAGTTTTATGTGGGTGCATTCAATGCATACATAATGTAACTCCACTGTGCGTCCTCAAGTTCACGACTACTGGAGGCTTATGGGTTTCCAAGAACCAGCCACTTTAATTATCTCAAGCTGACCTTAATCTAACCAAGGATTTATTTGGAGTCCTTTAAAATCCCATACATCAGTATTACTCATGAACTCTACAAACCTCTACCACGGATACAAATGAAAATGTAGAATATTCTACCACCCAATAAAAGAAANATCTCAAGCTGACCTTAATCTAACCAAGGATTTATTTGGAGTCCTTTAAAATCCCATACATCAGTATTACTCATGAACTCTACAAACCTCTACCACGGATACAAATGAAAATGTAGAATATTCTACCACCCAATAAAAGAAAATAGCTATTCCAAGTACACACAGAGAAATCTGGAAATAGATACCACAGTGGATAGTAGGAATAAGAATGATGATTTATGGCAGATTCCCCTCTAGTATTTAACAAAGAACTATGGATACTTTTGAAATAATTTTTAAGAGTTACTTTTTAAAGGCTACTATCAAGTTATTAGGGATGGACTGAAACAAGAGATTCCAACGATAAAGTCTGTGCCGTCTGTAGGCAGGTTCTTTCGGACACTGAAGAAGGGTATGAGGGGCTGCCCGAGCCAACAGGCTGCCTGCCCAACTTGGCCATGAGCCGGGGCTCAGTATCAGACGGCCAACAGATCTGTCCGGGCGGCTGGGGGGGTGGGCAGACACTGAGGCGCTAGTACCAAGCTGGGGGTGAGTGGACCAACATCTCTGAGCATCCATCCGTGTCCTCCCTGGTGCCAGACGCCCCGCATGTGTTTATCTCTAATCCTCAGAACGACACCCAAGTCAGGCAAGAAGCTAGACAACTTACCCAAGGTCACCCAGCCAGAAAATGGCAGACAGCCAGGAGTGGAGGCGAGGTCAGTCAGGCTCCAGAAAGTTCTCTGAACCCATGGAATTCAAAGATGTGGTCCCCACACACCTGGAGCTTACAGATCGATGGAGCAAAAAGTAAGGGCAAGGTCGGGTGTGAGAAATCCCAGTGAAGGGTTAGGGGCTGGGGAGAATGGGGAATCCAGAGCAGAGAAACCTTATAAAAGGCAAAGGTGAAATGTGAACCCAGTTCTGTCTGGACCTGAAGCCACTGGGCTCTGCACTGTTGCAGGCTGCCTCTCCAAGCTGCAGGAGCCTGGGATGGCAGGGAAAGTGCCAACTTCGAGAACTATGAAGTGACCTGACAAATATAAACGTGTCCTCTCTCCTTCTCCCCCTCCCCAAAGACCTCCTGGCCTCCAGAAAGAGGCAAGGCAGGAGCCAACACCACCTCCAAGCCCCTGACATCGTACGATACCCAGAGACATTCAACCCAGAGATGTTTCATGTTTAGGCTGCTGGCCAAACAAGGAAATCCAAGATAAACCTGTCATTCCGTCATGACCTCATCCTGCTGCGAGACAGGCAGAAACAATGGCAAAGAGGAACAGCCCTGCGGTGTTTAATGGCACCTTTCAGGAAGAGATGAAACTCCCATCGGTCGCACCCCTCTTGAGGCAGGGAGCAGGGACTCCCCTGAAGGCAATCCATGGGCCCCCTGCAACCCCTCAAAGGGTGAAAAATAGCACAGCTTCCCCTCAGTCTCTTCACACTAACCGACAGGAGTTCCTATGAGGCAGGGTCTGCCTGCGGTATTATTGAAAGAGAAATCAGGTGTGCAGTTGACAGTTTCTTCAGTCTCCACACTCTTTTCACTGGCGTAAAAACAAAAACGTCCCTTTGCTCAAGCTTCTTACTTTAGGCTTTANAGTGGAGTGTGCCCAATGCTGGTCCTAGCAGGTCTATTCCTCATGACCTGCCTGTGGGTGGGTGTTACTGGTCCCAAGTTGATATCTGAAGAAACTGAGACCCAAAGAAACAAGCCACTTGGCCAAGGGCTCAAGACGATGAAGATGGGGGAAGAACAGCCACACCATGGAGATGTCTGCTACACATATTGTTTGGTGCCTTTCTAAGTATTATTGTACGTGAGCATGTCTGTTTCATTGTCACTTGCAGTATTTTAGTGCATCCTGTTTTTCTAGAAAAATGAATCAGCCAGCCCCTCTCTGTTTATCCAAGATAACAAAACAAAACAAAAAAGGCCTGAGAACAATATTGGTCTGATGGAGGCCATCCTGACTGTAAAAGGAAACGTCCCTGAGTCAGTATCCTCAGTGAGAGACATCCCTTCATAAAACAAACCAGAAATATTCCAACAGGGTTCAAATAAGCATAAACATCCACACAGTTCAGTGGAAGCTGCTCTGAACTCACGGGAATTCTGGCTGCTTTGGGAAGGCTTTTCCCATCTCATTGCAGATTTATTCCATGTACTCTATTCCCTCAAATGGCTTGGGCTTTAAAGCTTTCAGAAAGTCTTATTTTTCCCCTTAACTGAGATATCTCTCCCACCCCTCTTTTCTGCCTCTCTAAACTCTATCCTATCCTTAAAAACCCAGCTCAAGGAACAGCCTCCTGGGTGGCCTCATGTAACCCCTCCCCAGGCTGGAACTAAGTGTTTCTTTTTCTGTACTTTCTTAATAAAATGGTTGTGGTCTCCTTTAATAGATTCCCCTGCATGGCTATGTATTATGATAAGCCATTTTCATATTTCTCTCTAAAATTCAATGCTGATTATTTAAGACAAAGGCCATTCAATCATTGTTACATCCCACAGGCCCAGCAGATAGTAGAAGCTCAGTGTAGAAGGAAAATAAAGGAGGAAGGAAGGAAAATGCTGCTTTATATGCAGAGGCCAGAGATGAGACTAATAAATGAGTTAGGATCGAAACTCACCAAGAGAAGACAAAACAGATACAGGAAAACTACTCTGAAAATCTATCTGAACACTCATTTGCTATACCATTTATAGTCTCTGTCTTATTAAAACCAGCACACCCAGTTTTTACTCCAGCTTTAGGACAGACAGCTGGAGAGATAAGTAGCTTTCACTTAGTCGTCATATTATGGTCATACCCCGAGGGTTTCCTAGGAACCAAGATGAGCAGAAGAAAAAAAAAGACTCACAACTCATTTCACACTCACTCCAGGGTATACCCTCTGAGAACCCAGAATGGACTATTAAGCAATCCATCTTCCCTTTCTCTCTGCCCCCACCCCACCCTCTCTAGGCTCACAATAGTTTTATGTGGGTGCATTCAATGCATACATAATGTAACTCCACTGTGCGTCCTCAAGTTCACGACTACTGGAGGCTTATGGGTTTCCAAGAACCAGCCACTTTAATTATCTCAAGCTGACCTTAATCTAACCAAGGATTTATTTGGAGTCCTTTAAAATCCCATACATCAGTATTACTCATGAACTCTACAAACCTCTACCACGGATACAAATGAAAATGTAGAATATTCTACCACCCAATAAAAGAAAATAGCTATTCCAAGTACACACAGAGAAATCTGGAAATAGATACCACAGTGGATAGTAGGAATAAGAATGATGATTTATGGCAGATTCCCCTCTAGTATTTAACAAAGAACTATGGATACTTTTGAAATAATTTTTAAGAGTTACTTTTTAAACGCTACTATCAAGTTATTAGGGATGGACTGAAACAAGAGATTCCAACGATAAAGTCTGTGCCGTCTGTAGGCAGGTTCTTTCGGACACTGAAGAAGGGTATGAGGGGCTGCCCGAGCCAACAGGCTGCCTGCCCAACTTGGCCATGAGCCGGGGCTCAGTATCAGACGGCCAACAGATCTGTCCGGGCGGCTGGGGGGGTGGGCAGACACTGAGGCGCTAGTACCAAGCTGGGGGTGAGTGGACCAACATCTCTGAGCATCCATCCGTGTCCTCCCTGGTGCCAGACGCCTCGCATGTGTTTATCTCTAATCCTCAGAACGACACCCAAGTCAGGCAAGAAGCTAGACAACTTACCCAAGGTCACCCAGCCAGAAAATGGCAGACAGCCAGGAGTGGAGGCGAGGTCAGTCAGGCTCCAGAAAGTTCTCTGAACCCATGGAATTCAAAGATGTGGTCCCCACACACCTGGAGCTTACAGATCGATGGAGCAAAAAGTAAGGGCAAGGTCGGGTGTGAGAAATCCCAGTGAAGGGTTAGGGGCTGGGGGGAATGGGGAATCCAGAGCAGAGAAACCTTATAAAAGGCAAAGGTGAAATGTGAACCCAGTTCTGTCTGGACCTGAAGCCACTGGGCTCTGCACTGTCGCAGGCTGCCTCTCCAAGCTGCAGGAGCCTGGGACAGGGAAAGTGCCAACTTCGAGAACTATGAAGTGACCTGACAAATATAAACGTGTCCTCTCTCCTTCTCCCCCTCCCCAAAGACCTCCTGGCCTCCAGAAAGAGGCAAGGCAGGAGCCAACACCACCTCCAAGCCCCTGACATCGTACGATACCCAGAGACATTCAACCCAGAGATGTTTCATGTTTAGGCTGCTGGCCAAACAAGGAAATCCAAGATAAACCTGTCATTCCGTCATGACCTCATCCTGCTGCGAGACAGGCAGAAACAATGGCAAAGAGGAACAGCCCTGCGGTGTTTAATGGCACCTTTCAGGAAGAGATGAAACTCCCATCGGTCGCACCCCTCTTGAGGCAGGGAGCAGGGACTCCCCTGAAGGCAATCCATGGGCCCCCTGCAACCCCTCAAAGGGTGAAAAATAGCACAGCTTCCCCTCAGTCTCTTCACACTAACCGACAGGAGTTCCTATGAGGCAGGGTCTGCCTGCGGTATTATTGAAAGAGAAATCAGGTGTGCAGTTGACAGTTTCTTCAGTCTCCACACTCTTTTCACTGGCGTAAAAACAAAAACGTCCCTTTGCTCAAGCTTCTTACTTTAGGCTTTAACTGAATGCCAAGGGGAGGCCAACAGTTTACCTTTATTGCCCGAAGATGAGAGGGCCCACTTGGGGTGACAGTTAATCTTAGAAACAGGCTGACTCTGGGGATCCTATTACTCCAATGCCCTGGTTCTCTCAAAATCTCAAGGAGCTAACTTCTAAATTTTGGTTTTCCAAATGGTGGCCCCTTGGAAGCATTTAGGGTTCCACCACTGCACCCTACTTTCAGTGGCCAATTAGGGACTCGGCTCCACTTAATACCGATACACTTCGATTTGTTAGTTTAGTTTTGATCCTGGGCTCTATTGTACGACACTCTTGAGCACTTATCTAAGTTCTTTACATAGACTGACTCTCTTAATCCTTGATACAGGCTTGTTGAATAGATGCTTTTGTTATCATCTCTGTTTAGGGATGAAGAATCTGAGACACAGAGAAATTATAATGTGTGTCATACACACAGGGTCACGCTGTTGGTGAGAGGCAGAGTTTAGAACTGAATTCCAATACTTTGACGCTATACCTATATTCTCAACCACTACCGTATACCATCTCCTCTAAAGAGGAGAAACTTGGTTTCGTTATGTTTCAGATAAGGCCAAATGGAGGCAGGGTACATGGAGCATAAACAGGCTCAAGGTCATGTGTGGACATTGTGACCTCAATGGTATGAAACCCAAGGATGTAACTGGATCTCCTTTGAACCCGTCTTGTCAGTCCTCAAGTTGAAGCAGCAAAATTCATCTTTCAAGACGATCGTAAGTTTGTCTGACCGCAAAGCTCAGCTGGACTGACAAGTGTGGATGAAGGACAGTATTCAGGAATCAGTTGCCTTCAAATTCAGTTCCAAGTGCATTTAAGGAAGACCCTTTGGAAATGTCACACAACCAAATGTCATGTTCTCCATCACTCCTCCTGCACACACACACGCCCACACACAGATCTACCTTTGTAAAAGACTTCTTTTAAACATCACAGAGTGGGACTTCCCTAGTGGTCCAGTGGTTAGGAGACCGCCTTACAATGCAGGGGACACCAGTTCAATCCCTGGTCAAGCCAGGAAGATCTCATATGCCTCAGAGCAGCCCATGTGCCACAATCACTGGGCCCACCTGACCCAGAGCCCGTGCTCTGTAACAAGAGGCCACTGCGGTGAGAAGTCCACACATTGCAGCCTCTGCTCATCTCAACTAGAGAAAGCCCGCACAAAGACCCAGCGTAGCCAATAAATATATCAATAAACTAAAAAAGAAAAATCACAGAGTAACATCTACTCAAAACATGTTTCTACAGGAGCTGAAACAGATATCTAAATCGTTTTTATCTAGATACCATATATCTACACCTCAAGATCCAGCTCAAATCTAATCTGTCCAATTCCACTGACAGTTATTTTTGCAAAAAGTTACCACTAGGTCTGCCTCACTTGCCTCCAGGAATGAACCATATCTCCAGGCTGCGGAGACCACACACAACACGTTTTATAGAAGAATCTCAAGGTCTTTGACTACAAAGAATGCCGACAACTGTTTGCTCAAAATGACGCAAGTGAAGAGAATACAGAAATGCGGAGCATCGTAAAAGAATTCATGTCACTCTTGGTAGCAACAGTTCTGCACTGTGTTTAAATTTGCTGAGTGAACCAGAGATCCTGAAAAACACATTTGCTGCCATTCTGACTTATGGTCCTGAAAATGTCACACAGTGACAGGGTTCTCTACCCTAGCTTTCACCTCTCTTGAACTGTTTGGAGGTATACTAAAGATGGCATTTTAAAGGGCAAAAACCATGCACCCAACAGCTTCGAGGCCTCCCTTATAAAGAAATAATCATTGTTTTTAAACTTTTCAAGCTTCTTAAAATTGCTTCTTCCCTGTCTACTCTTCCAGACGGTAACACTGATCACAGAAGTCTTTGTGAAACTGTATTTCTGTGATTTTTTTTTTTTAACTCAAGTAATGTTATTGGAAGGAAGCAGAAAACCACAAGGCCCGAACAGAAGTGACTAATGCTGGTAGCAAGTGCTGGACGAAATAAGGCCCCACAGAAAAAGAGGGCACTGCAGCACACTAGCCTGTTGAATGTCACTGTGGCCAGAGGTGTTTGGAGACCAGTAACCAGATTTTCCAGCTCTCTTGATGTGTTAACCAAGGTAACCAAGTGTAACTCCTTTCCCTGGCAATCTTTCGCTAAAAATGAGAGAAAGGAAACAAAATAAGAAAATCTAAGGAGAGGAAGAAATTCAACTAAAACACTCAATTCAGTAGAAGACAGAGTTTTCTTGGACTGATCTCAACTATATTACAGATCTATTTTTATTTTTTATTATTTTGGGGATCTTAGTTTCCCAACCAGGGATTGAACCCCACCCTCCCCTGCATTAGAAGCATGGAGTCTTAACCACTGGACCACCAAGGAAGTCTCTTTATTTATTTATTTATATTTCAGATTTATTTTTAAAGAACTACACACGTTCTACTGTCTGATGTTCTACATTGCAGGTGTTCTCAAAAACTTACATGGAAGACAGGCCAATGATCTAACAATAAACTCTTTGAATTCCTCTACTATCATTTCAACATGTTGGCACAGTTTCAAAATCAATATGCGGTTTTTCTTTGGTATTATAACCATGTTTGCTCAGGGTCCCCAATGTCTTCATCATTTCACTTTCCTTATCTTTATTCTTTCAACTCTCACTCACTTACCTTTATCTAAAGAATACTTTGATAGAAATCATGAATTCATATGCCACATCCTTCCCCTGAAAAGCTATTAATAATACCTATGTTACTACTCACTGCCTTCTACCCGCCCTCTTATGATATAATTGATAATAACTAGCTCTTCATGAATATAAAACTGTTCCTCTCAAAAACAGCAACAGCGAGACTTCCCTGGCGGTCCAGTGGTAAAGACTGCACTTCAAATGCCCGGGTACAAGTTCAGTCCCTGGTTGGGGAACTAAGATCTCACATGCCACAGCCAAAAAATAAATATGAAAGGAAAGGAAAAACAACAAAAATCAAAAGCACCAAGGGCAGGGCTTCCCTTGTGGCTCAGGAGTAAAGAATCGGCCTGCCAGTGCAGGAAATTGCAGGAGACCTGGGTTCAATCCCTGATCCAGGAAGATCCCACTCGTCTCGGAGCAACTAAGTTTTGCTCACCACAACTATTGAACTTGTGCTCTAGAGCCCCAGAGCCACAACTACTGAAGCCCTCATGCCCTAGTGCCTGTGCTTTGAACAAGAGAAGCCACGGCAATGAGAAGCCTGTGCACCACAGCTAGAGAGCAGCCCCCACTCGTGGCAGCTAGAGAAAAAGCTCAAGCAGCAACCCAACACAGCCAAAACCCAGCTGTGCTGGTTTGTCTTTGTTTCCAGTTTTCACATGAAACCTAAATAAATAAAATTAAATATTTAATAAATAAATAAAATATTAAAATAAATTATAAACTAAACTATTTAATATTTATAAATAAGTTTTTAAAAAATTTGTAAGTCAGCAAGCACAAAGGTAGAAGGAGCATAATATCAGAACAGATTGTACAGCTGGTAGACTCTCAATAAAGTTATTTTGCAGTGGGGTGGGGAAACAGCAAGGGGCTTATTTTAATGCAGTCTTATGAGCTTTTCCCAGACAACAATGCTTTCGTTACAGCCTGGTTGATTAAAGCACACTGGGGATATGTTGCTGTTACTATTTTTCCAAGTACTAGTATGTTTTCTATCAAGGTTGTTATCATTTAAATAATAGATTTAATTTTCAAAAAATCATGAAAACACAAATTGTCAATTTATTAGATGTTACCTAATGAATATATAACAACAATATAATGTATGAATAATACACAATGATAACAATCATTTGGTATTTACTACCAAATTCTATTTTCCCACATAGTAAAAGAAAGTAAAGAATTGATGTATATTTGATTCAATAACCAACTAAAATGATTCTAAGTTGACCATGATTCTTTCCCTTACCATCTGCCATGGTAATAAGAGCTTTGGATCCAATAATTTCTAAGAGTCAGTTCTAATGGAGCAATCACAAATGTATCTTAAAATTTTATCAGATTTATCAGCTTATTAAAAGTGAAAACTAGAAACAATCTAAATGATTGATCAAGGGAGCTGAATGAATAAATTAGGGTACAAGGACTTTCCTGATGGTCCAGTAGCTAAGACTCCACGTTTCCAACACGAGGGGCCTCGGTTTGATAAACTGTGGAAAATTCTGAAAGAGACGGGAATATCAGACCACCTGACCTGCCTCTTGAGAAATCTGTATGCAGTTCAGGAAGCAACAGTTAGAACTGGACATGGAACAACAGACTGGTTCCAAATAGGAAAAGGAGTACGTCAAGGCTGTATATTGTCACTCTGCTTATTTAACTTCTATGCAGAGTACATCATGAGAAACGCTGGACTGGAAGAAACACAAGCTGGAATCAAGATTGGGAGAAATATCAATAACCTCAGATGTGCAGATGACACCATTCTTATGGCAGAAAGTGAAGAAGAACTAAAGAGCCTTTTGATGAAAGTGAAAAAGGAGAGCGAAAAAGTTGGCTTAAAGCTCAACATTCAGAAAACAAAGATCACGGCATCCGGTCCCATCACTTCACGGGAAATNAAAAGAAGAAGGAGAAGGAAAAAAAAAAAAAACAAGAACAACAAAAAAGCCACAAGAATTATTTTTTTAAAAAAATCCACAACAAAAAGACTCTACATGGCATTTGCTTTGAAAATAGGGGTTTTTTTTTTAAGTAATAATAGGTTATAAAAATAATTAGAGAAATAGAGGACTTAAAATTTTAAGAAAGTTAAAAAAGAAAAAGAAGAAAAAATAAAATTTAAAAAAAAGGAAGAAAAAACAATCACACAATCACATCGACTAAAAAAAAAAAAAAAAGATTGATCATAAAAGTATTAAAGGTATATCTGGCCCTTTCTCTGGCGTTGTGGGCTGTGTGGGTTCACTACCAAGTCAGTTCCCTCTGTTTAACTTCCTCTGTTTGCTGGTCTCTTCAGTGTCTGATTTCTGTCTTGACACAGGGAGGGCGATGGTGGACTCTGCACTGGGCTTGCCTCTGCTCGAGGCGCTCACCACTCAAGCTCAATGTTGCTCTGCCAGGGAACCGTCTGAGACCGGCCCTAGCCTTCATGCACGTCCCCGGTCTAAGCCACTCAGGCTCGGCGCTCACGTGGCCCTCAGAGGAGCAGATTCGGTTGGGCCTGCATTTTGTGCCCTTCCCAGGTCCGAGTAGCTCAGGAGTTTGACGAGCACAATCGCTGCGACTTATGGCCTTTCTGTGCTGCTCAGTGTTCTGTGTGTACCCCGCTGGGGTTCCTTCTCAGGCAGATGTTGACTGTCCAGAACCCCCAGAAGTCTTAGTTAGCAAAGAAACTGCTTGCAATTTGGTAGATAATGTTTCTCCTGGGCTGTGATTGCCCCATTCCAGCCCTTAAGGCTCTGGCTGCCTATCACCGGAGGGGGATGGTTTGCAACTGGCTATTTCCGATTTATCCTTTGTTCTGTGCACGGTCCTGGCAGTGTCTTGTGTTCAAGCGTTTCGCGTGGTAGCTATCCCACAGTCTGGTTTGCTAGCCCAAGTTAGTTTGCTCTGGCCACGCNGGGATGGTTTGCAACTGGCTATTTCCGATTTATCCTTTGTTCTGTGCACGGTCCTGGCAGTGTCTTGTGTTCAAGCGTTTCGCGTGGTAGCTATCCCACAGTCTGGTTTGCTAGCCCAAGTTAGTTTGCTCTGGCCACGCATGGGGCGTTCCATCCAGATTCTCAAAAAAAGCACTGCAGCCCGCACCTCCCATGGCCCAATTCTTAGAAAGCACTGCCACCTGTGCCTCCCGCTCCTCCCTGCCCAACCCCACTTGCTGGTGCCGGATGCAGTCATCTGCCCTGCTTTTCCACTGGGGGAGTTACTGTTGTTGGGCTCGTAATCTGTTGGTTTTAATTATTTATTTATTTTTCCTTCCTGTTATGATGCCCTCTGTGCTTCCAAGGCTCGCCACAGCCTCAGCTGTNGGGGCGGGAGGAGAAGGGGACGACCGAGGATGAGATGGCTGGATGGCATCACAGACTCGATGGACGTGAGTCTGAGTGAACTGCAGGAGTTGGTGATGGACAGGGAGGCCTGGCGTGCTGCGATTCCTGGGGTCGCAAAGAGTTGGACACGACTGAGCGACTGAACTGAACTGAACTGAAGGGAACTAGATGCCACAACTGAAAGATTTTGCATGGCACAACTAAAACCCAGCATAGCCAAATAAATCTGCTGCCACCCTTCCTCTCACCCCAATCTTTCCCTCTTCTGACTGCAGAACCTCCCACCACTATGATCATGTCCACCTAGCAGCTGCTCTTTCTCTACTCTAGCAAGGTGATTCCTGGATGGTGACCAACCCAGTGCCTAGCTTCACTGGGCTCAGGAAAGGGCAAGTGAGCAGATACAAGTACACACTGAAGCCTGGGGGAGAACAAAGACCTCTCATCCCTTTAATATTGCTTACCTGTAATATAGGAAGCCCAAATCTGCCCAAGGCCACCCTCCTGCCAAGAGGAGAATTGAAGGTGGCCAAGGGGAAGAGAGATGCCAAGGAAATACATGGGAGTCCGAAATGATACTGCTGCAGCCCTGGATCTGGAGTCAGCCTTGGCCTCACTGGGCACATACCCTAGCTGGTGCTAGTGTTAGTGAGCCATCTGTCACCTCCACGTGGACCACTCCTGACTGGCACACTCACACAGAACAGAGATGAGAATCTACATTCCGTGCCACGTTTATGGCC
Source organism: Neotragus pygmaeus (assembly GCA_006410875.1). Classification (NCBI taxonomy): domain Eukaryota; kingdom Metazoa; phylum Chordata; class Mammalia; order Artiodactyla; family Bovidae; genus Neotragus; species Neotragus pygmaeus. The sequence goes on along the minus strand of SJYV01021435.1, from coordinate 63,986 downwards.
AAAAGGTCCAGTCTCTACCATCCGAGCTCTTCCAGGTAATTGGGCTACCCATCACTTTTGAGGTATGCATCATACAAGACCCAGTTAGCTGCATCTTTCTAAAGTACCAGTGCTTATACAAAGAAGAAAGAACTGGTTCATTCTGTTTCTTCCAAAAATCAGAAAAATGATAATCACTAAACCTTCATAGGAAGCCTCTTAGGAAAAGCTGGTTATTAATGAAATAGACAACTCTGCCCTTGTTTTATCCTTGTCTTCTCTGACAGAGCTTTTGTGACTTGGTTGGCTTGTTTGTTTTTAATGAAGCAGAAATTAGGACCACATGCAAATAGGTGTTTTCTCATAAGGAAGACATGAGCTGTTCTAAGCACAGGCTAAAAGCCCTGACTCAAACCAAATGGCACCTCCTTAATCACTAACACACCTCCAAACAGCTCCCTGAGCGTCCCATTTTAGTACCTACTAAGTCCCTCCCTTCCTAGAGGTCTGACACCCAGTTGAGCTCATAGATCAAGGTGACACTCACCAACCATTTCTAGTGATGAATATGCTGCAACCACACAGTAATGGCTGCAAAGTAATTGTCACTCATGAGCAATGAGTTTTCCTGCAGGGCCCAAGAAGAAAAATATCAGAGGTGGCTCTCTGAGTCAAACCAAGGTCCAAAGGACAGGTCGGCACTTGGGAAAATACCTGTGAAGATTTCATAAGGCAACAACTATAAATAAATTAATTCCACTATGTCATTCCTCTACATTCATGACTGGAACCTAATAATTAATAACAGAACCTCAAAAAGGGTTCCCCCGAACCCTTAATTAAAGGAAACATTAAAGGAAACCCTTAAAGAAACATTAATGCATCCAGGGGCAGACGATGTTAGAGAAGTGTCCTCTGTGTTTCATGACCCTATGGGTTTTTCCTCCCCTAAAATTCATTCAGTTGAAATCAGTCACCATACAAAACAAAGCTAATGATTTCTCTTATTTGAGTCAGAATGTTAAAAGAATGTGGACAGATATATATATATA
>SJYV01021435.1:0-55612 GCA_006410875.1 Neotragus pygmaeus | reverse complement strand
GGGGGGGGGGGGTGTTGCGGATGAATGCACTGAATTGTACACTTTTCTGTTTTTTTGGCCATGCTGCCGAGGCATGTATGATCTTGCTTCCCCAACCAGAGATCAAATCCGTGCCCCCTGCTTTGAAAGTACAGAGTTTTAACCTCTGGGTCACCAGGGAAGTCCCTGGATTGTATGCTTTAAATGGGCAAAATGTACAGCATATAAATTATATCTCAATAAAGCTATTTAAGAAAGTAAGTGTCACCAGTTAAGCAAAGTAAAAGACCTTGGCTATCATCTCATTCAAGATCATTTTTAAAGGTGAGGAACCCTAGCGATCAGCCCACTATGAGGATTTCTATCAGTGTCCCAGTGTGCTCTGCTTACTGGCCCCACAATTCAGTGACCCAGGGCACTCAGCTCAGAGCCAGGTCATGGATAACCAGGAACCCTCACCCCTGCCCTCAAGGAGCTTAAATATAGTTGGGTTCTTTCAAGCCTGAAACAATGAGATTCCACCCAACCAACTGTAGCACCAAGTGCAGAGGAGGTGAAGACCATAGGAGCTAAGGAGATGGGCAAAAGCTAAGGCTTGAGATGGGCTTTCTGGGAAGAATGAACTGGATGGAAAGCCAGAAAAGAGAGGGGAGGGTGAGAAAAGAGAGGGGAGAGCACTTCTGGGAAAGGAGATAGATGGTGTTGAGTACTCAATTTACACCACGTCTTTCAGGTGAGGTTTAGATAACATAGTTCTGAGACTTCCCTGGCATCCCAGAGGTGAATGCTCCATGCTCCCAATGCAGAGAACATGGGTTCGATCCCCAGTCAGGGAACTAATAATCCACATGCTACACAGCATGGGCAAAAAAATTATAGTCCCATTGCTAGGAGAACGGCTGAATAGGGGAGAGTTCAGGACGGGACAGGATGCCAGGGAGAGTTCTGAGTGGGAAATGGCATGGTGAGAGCTATCTTTACAGAAGTCTAGCTTGGCTGCAGCATGCAAGGGACTGAGGTCGGAGGCCAGCGTGTTATAATCTACAAGTGAAGTGTCAAGTTCTGTGGTAGAAGCAACAGGAATGGAGAGGAAGGAAGGAAGAGAGCTCAGAAAGTAGAAAAACAACAGAATCCAACCATGTCAAGACCTGGGTGCGGGAACAGAGGGATAAGGAGGGCAGACTGCCTGGACTGCCTGGGTTGAAATACTTACCAGCTGTGTAACATTGGTCGAGTTAGTTAAATTCTCTGCACCTCAGTTTCCTGAGTAAAGCGAGGATTAAAAAATGTGTTTCTGTCTATCAAACAGTTGTTGGGAGAATTAAATACGAACAGTGCTTGGAGCGATGCCTGGCACTGAGTAAGTGCTCTATATAGCCTGTTGAATAAATACACATAAATGCATATTCAGACCTTGGACCTCACTTTCTGACAACAGCAGCAACAGGGAAAAGCCTCATCCAGCTTCATTTTTCATCCCATCAAACTTCCTTTTTCACTCACTTTTCCCCATTCGTTCACTCCTTGGTGGAAGTTCTAGGAAGAATAAAATATTTTATTCTTATGCTCCCTGCCCTTGAGAATGGGCCTTCTGGGAAAAAAATGAAGAGAAGAAAGACAGCAGTAACTGTTCTCCACCAAGATCCAGGCACTAGGAATGGCTGAACCACAGACTTGGTGAGCAGCTCCAGGAGGCCAGTCAAAGAGGTGGGACCAGGCAGGCTGTGTTCTGCAGATGGGCTTGCAGGCTCCTGTTTATACAGCCCCGAGGGACTGCTCCGTGGGCACCCATCTGCTCACCCAGGCCGCCCTTCCCAGGCACTGCCTGAGAGCAGAAACGCGAGCCTCTTTCCTGCCCTGCTTCCTAGGAGCTCAGCCTCTGGCCCTGGACACCACACCTGCCCCCTCACTACTTACATCAAAGGCTCTGAGGCCAAAGATTGAACTGATGATGTTGGCCAGAGAGCTCTGGGCAGAGCTTGTAAACTGAAGAGGAAAAGGGTCCTTGCCTTTCCTGCCCAGGAGGAAGGAACGCGCTCTGTGATCTTGACCAAAAGCCCCCAGAAGGTCAGAACAGGGGTCTATTCTCACCTTCACGTAGTTGAGATTATGTGGTGGTGTCTCCCCACACCTCCACGCACCTCACCCCACCGGCATTGGGCATCTTCATGACATTGCTAGGGTACCATGCCCATACTGAAAAGAAGGTTAAACTATCATACAAACACAATGTATTTTTAGTAATTAGACTTGAGTCTCCTACCTTTGGATAATTACTAAAAATCTCCCTTCAAAGTGATTTTTAAAAAAAATCCTCAAAAACTCAAAAGAAGAATTCAATTTATACCAAGTCTTTCCAGTGAGGTTTAAATAACATCACAGTCCCATTATTGGGAGAATGGGTAAATAAACTGTAGTATAGCCAAAATATAGAATAATATATTAAGGTAGATCTCCAGCTACTGTCACAGAAAAACATACTTTCCAGTAGGGGAGGAAAAAAGGGACATGAAGATACAACATGCAAAAATATCTGAACTACAGGTTTGTACATGCTCTTGAATGGACTGTGAACTGAGAAGGGGGCTCAGTTTCTGGGGACGATGAGCACAACTGGTATAGAAGAGTCAAGAGAGACTGTCTCTGGCTGGATTTCTTAAAAAAAAATGCATTCGTGTATAACTTGGGCAATTTGGGGGTGCCATAAAAAATAAATAGATGCTGTTGCATTTACACATAAGACCAGCTATTGTTATTCAGTCGCTAAGTTGTATCCAATTCTTTGCGACCCCATGGACTGCTGCATGCCAGACTTGCCTGTCCTTCACTATCTTCTGGAGTTTCCGAAAACTCATGTCCATTGAATCAATGATACCATCCAACCATCTCATCCTCTGTCGTCCCCTTCTCCTCTTGCCCTCAGTCTTTCCCAGCATCAGGGTCTTTTCCAATGCGTCAGCTCTTTGAATCAGATGGCCAAAGTACTGGAGCTTCAGCTTCAAATCTAATTTATAACTTTATATTCTTCTTTCCTTTATTCTGATCAGAAGAGGGTTTTTTTCCTGCTTTTCTGAGAGCTAAAACAATGATAAAATTCGATTCTGGTTCTGTGTGACCTTAAGAAACTTGTAAACAATAAAAGAGCCCAAGCCAAAATTTAAAATAAAGATATTAGTAATAGATATATGATTTAGAAGGTGATGTTCCCAGGCGAACCATTTCTCCTGGGTTTATCTGGCTAAACTTCCTTTCAGGATTGTTTGTGGATGTTGGTGATACCACTGAGGATGAACTTGAGACTGTGTTTTTAAATACTTGCTACTAACTAGCTCCTCTGACATCTCTCTGTATTCACTACTGACACAGTTAATCTGCTTAATTACAGTTTTGCTGATATCTCAAATTCCCCTTATTTACTCTGCATCCTGAAAAAGTCCTTTGAAATCTAAACAGTCCACTTACCTCTCCAGCTCTGTTTGGAAAGGTTACAATCTTAGTATCCTTTGAAAGGAGATTGGGGGTTGGGGAGCTATATTTCCAGCATGGAGTGGAATGTGAAAATAATCTGGGAATAGAATGAATACACTGGATTTATTCTCAGCAACTTTTTCTCTCCTAATTTGTTACTGTTCTGCTTGAGGAAGTGATTTCTTTGAATGTATAATCAGACTGATAATTAAATGCAAAGATTAGAATATATTCCAATTTGTAATACACTCTATGTATACTCTCTATGCCAATAAGCAGAGAACCCATTTCTGCACACAGAATGTGCTCAATAAAAATCTACTGGCTTACTGCCTAAGAAAGAAGTACTAGATGATCTAAATAAAGGAGGCATTTTAAATTATTTATATTTCTTTCAGCAGATATTAACTGAACTCCTATCATGTGTGCAAGGCCCTAGGCCGGGCACTAAAGAGATACAAATGGGGTAAAATTTGGTTATTTGTCCTTAAGGAGTTCATAATATAAAGAATGGAAACAAAACATAAGTACTATCCCTTGCAAAAAAGTCAAAATTGCCTATTATTTCTAACTCTCAAATTCAAATCAAACTCATTGTACTATCACATCCAATCTTAAAAGCATCCTTTTCTGCCTCTGACCACCCAGTACATTTTGATTATTTAAAAAGTATGTTCAGCATCAGCCTTGATCTTTACAGATACTCTTTTGTACCAAGACATACTAGGCACGAAGGACAACACCCTATCAGGTCCATATTCTGAGAGTTGACTTGTTGGGGAAAAGAAATAAACCCATTCATTTAGCAACAAGCCTTGGGACTTCCCTGGTAGTCTGAGTAAGTAAGTAAAGTCACTCAGTCGTGTCCGACTCTTTGTGACCCCATGGACTGCAACCCACCAGGCTCCTCTGTCCGTCGGATTCTCCAGGCAAGAATACTGGAGTGGGTTGCCATTTCCTTCTCAAGGGGATCTTCCCGACCCAGGGATCGAACCCAGGTCTCCCGCATTGCAGGCAGACGCTTTAACCTCTGAGCCACCAGAGAAGCTGGTAGTCTAGTGATTAAGAATCCCTCTGCCAATGCAGGAGACACGGATTCAATCCCTGGTGCAAGAAGATCGCACATGCCACAGAGCAACTAAGCCCACACCGCAACTACTGAGTCCACGAACCTAGAGCCTGCACTCCACAATACGAGAAGCCACGCCGCGGAGAAGCCCATGCACTGCACGGAGGATAGCCCCCTTCACCACAACTCGAGAAAGCCCAGGCGCACCAGAAAAGAGCCAACCCAGCATAGCCAAAAATAAATAAATAGATAAATTTTAAAAGCCTTACCCAACACTTTAATGGGCAATAGGAAAGATCAGTTGCCAAATTACCCATACAGATCAAATTACTATGGGATCTGGAGGAGAAGGAGGAGATTCTTCTAGCTAAGAGATCCTTCTAGCTGACACTCTCTCATCAAGTGTCAGAGAGCAGATGGGGTTGGCTAAGGAAGGGTTAACACACCAAGCAGGAGACGGAGAACATTTCAGGACAATGAAAGAAATGATACACTACTGTTAATCAGAAGTCCAAGATAAGCCACCATGTATATCCAGAGGCCATAAGCACAAAATGGAGAGAAAATGGGAGCAACAAGCACCTTCAGGATTCTTATAGGCTGGCTACCTGTTTATTCACATATTCCCGAAAAAACACTCCACACTTAGATACACACATGCCTTGAGATGAAGGGGATCAACCAACAGCAAAAAGGGACACGAGTCCCCCAGTCAAGTCTAAATTCCATATTTGTCTTTTTAAAGTATTCATATGAAGGGCAATGGCATTAGCATAATACTGGCTCTAGACTTTGGCGTTTTAACCAAGGGTTCAAGATGATTTGTTTTCTTTTCTCCGTGCTTCCCTCACTCTCTTGGCCAATTTCTCTTCTCTCTTCCTTTATTTTTCTCTCTCCACCCTCCTCTGTGTAACTTTAAAAAAAAGAATTCAATGCCACAAGACTGTACATTTAAATTCAGCCCACATGACATTTCCTCCAAGTTTAATTGCTTCCATACAATTTATATCCGCTAGTCACGCTAGACCCCAGAGTATTAAACATGCTCTTTTACAAAGAAGCTCTTGTCCCATAATAACCCCCATAATCAAAGTGCAGGAATTACGGGTAAGGACCAGCCGGATGACGGATGAAACAAACAGGTTTTTAAATTCACCCAAAACAGGCTTCAGGCAGGAGGCAAATCAAAGCCGGCCACTTTACCATCAGGCTTGAGAACAGAAACACTAGCTTGAACAGAGATCTGGGGATCTCCGCACATCCAGACAGAAAGAAATGAAGTTATATATAACTCAGATACCTTATCTTTGGGTTGACATCAAGAGCCACCCACAGTGTCGCTTAAAAATACCTGGCTACATTTTCTCTGCTTTCAAGCCCATCCCTCAAAGTTCTAATGATGGACACCAGTGAGTGAAAGTCACTCAGTCGTGTCCAACGCTTTGCAACCCCATGGACTATACAGTCAGGAAATTCTCCAGGCCAGAATACTGAAGTGAATACTGAAGATCCCCTTCTCCAGGAGATCTTCCCAACCCAGGGATCGAACCCAAGTCTCCAGGATTGTAGCCAGATTCTTTACCAACTGAGCCACAACTCTTTATTTAAATACTTATTTATGTATTTGGCTATGCCTGGTCTTCGTTGCAGCATGCAAGTTCTTTAGTTGTGGCATGGGGGATATAGTTCCCTGACCAAGGATTGAACCCTGGCCCCCTGCATTGAGTGCTTCGAGTCTCAGCCACTGGACCACTAGGAAAGTTCCCAAGTCAACTCTTTAAATGAGTAAATCATTCTTCTTTGTTATTCTGGGCAGGCTGAAGTTAGCTTTTCCATCTTACCACAGACAACTTGGGCAACATTTCTAGACTTGTCCTACAGCAAAGTAGTGTTAGCCACTCAGTTGTCTCCAACTCTTTGTGACCCCATGGACTGTAGCCCACCAGGCTCCTCTGTCCATGGAATTCTCCAGGCAAAGATCCTGGAGTGGTTGCCATTTCCTTCTCCAGGAGATCTTCCCGAGCCAGGGATCAAACCCAGGTCTCCCGCATTGCAGGCAGATTCTTTACCATCTGAGCCACCAGGGAAGCCCGTCCTACAGCAAAGGACATCTACAAACATCTCAACTTCTTTTANATAAGAGACAGATACACTACTGTTAATCAGAAGTCCAAGATAAGCCACCATGTATATCCAGAGGCCATAAGCACAAAATGGAGAGAAAATGGGAGCAACAAGCACCTTCAGGATTCTTATAGGCTGGCTACCTGTTTATTCACATATTCCCGAAAAAACACTCCACACTTAGATACACACATGCCTTGAGATGAAGGGGATCAACCAACAGCAAAAAGGGACACGAGTCCCCCAGTCAAGTCTAAATTCCATATTTGTCTTTTTAAAGTATTCATATGAAGGGCAATGGCATTAGCATAATACTGGCTCTAGACTTTGGCGTTTTAACCAAGGGTTCAAGATGATTTGTTTTCTTTTCTCCGTGCTTCCCTCACTCTCTTGGCCAATTTCTCTTCTCTCTTCCTTTATTTTTCTCTCTCCACCCTCCTCTGTGTAACTTTAAAAAAAAGAATTCAATGCCACAAGACTGTACATTTAAATTCAGCCCACATGACATTTCCTCCAAGTTTAATTGCTTCCATACAATTTATATCCGCTAGTCACGCTAGACCCCAGAGTATTAAACATGCTCTTTTACAAAGAAGCTCTTGTCCCATAATAACCCCCATAATCAAAGTGCAGGAATTACGGGTAAGGACCAGCCGGATGACGGATGAAACAAACAGGTTTTTAAATTCACCCAAAACAGGCTTCAGGCAGGAGGCAAATCAAAGCCGGCCACTTTACCATCAGGCTTGAGAACAGAAACACTAGCTTGAACAGAGATCTGGGGATCTCCGCACATCCAGACAGAAAGAAATGAAGTTATATATAACTCAGATACCTTATCTTTGGGTTGACATCAAGAGCCACCCACAGTGTCGCTTAAAAATACCTGGCTACATTTTCTCTGCTTTCAAGCCCATCCCTCAAAGTTCTAATGATGGACACCAGTGAGTGAAAGTCACTCAGTCGTGTCCAACGCTTTGCAACCCCATGGACTATACAGTCAGGAAATTCTCCAGGCCAGAATACTGAAGTGAATACTGAAGATCCCCTTCTCCAGGAGATCTTCCCAACCCAGGGATCGAACCCAAGTCTCCAGGATTGTAGCCAGATTCTTTACCAACTGAGCCACAACTCTTTATTTAAATACTTATTTATGTATTTGGCTATGCCTGGTCTTCGTTGCAGCATGCAAGTTCTTTAGTTGTGGCATGGGGGATATAGTTCCCTGACCAAGGATTGAACCCTGGCCCCCTGCATTGAGTGCTTCGAGTCTCAGCCACTGGACCACTAGGAAAGTTCCCAAGTCAACTCTTTAAATGAGTAAATCATTCTTCTTTGTTATTCTGGGCAGGCTGAAGTTAGCTTTTCCATCTTACCACAGACAACTTGGGCAACATTTCTAGACTTGTCCTACAGCAAAGTAGTGTTAGCCACTCAGTTGTCTCCAACTCTTTGTGACCCCATGGACTGTAGCCCACCAGGCTCCTCTGTCCATGGAATTCTCCAGGCAAAGATCCTGGAGTGGTTGCCATTTCCTTCTCCAGGAGATCTTCCCGAGCCAGGGATCAAACCCAGGTCTCCCGCATTGCAGGCAGATTCTTTACCATCTGAGCCACCAGGGAAGCCCGTCCTACAGCAAAGGACATCTACAAACATCTCAACTTCTTTTATAAACCCTTATCTTTCTAAACACTTGTTCGACTTTTCCCACTATCTTCCTCACCTCTCAACAAATCACTTCCTTTGTGAACTTCAAAGTTCACCCTTGTGATTTCATAACCGCACAAGGCAGTAACAGGATTCTGGATTTCTGGATCTCCCTTATTCAGCTAGCCCACTCTGCACAAGAATTATGCCTATCTTTCTTTTTAAGCAACATTTTCGGTCCTCCTCACTGGATTCAGACAGATATCTCTCCACCAGGATTTTTCAGAAAACAATTTTCTAATTCCATGCAATCTCTTCTTCTGCTCAAAAATCCATTCAAGGTAAGAAGAAAACAAAGTCAACTACTTACCAGATCCCCACCCTTGCTTCTTTAAGGATTTAGTGGTCGGGCAGATCCCCTGGAGAAGGAAATGGCAATCCACTCCAGTATTCTTGACTGGAGAATCCCATGGACAGAGAANTAAGAAGAAAACAAAGTCAACTACTTACCAGATCCCCACCCTTGCTTCTTTAAGGATTTAGTGGTCGGGCAGATCCCCTGGAGAAGGAAATGGCAATCCACTCCAGTATTCTTGACTGGAGAATCCCATGGACAGAGAAGCCTAGTAGGTTACAGTCCACGGGGTCGCAAAGACTCGGACACAACTGAGCGACTTTACCTTTACCTTCTATAGCTTTCCTCTTTGCCTACATTCCCTCACTGATTTTCATACACCGATGATGTCTATGGATTACGTGTAGAAGCAGTAGAGTCTGGATCAGCGACGTTACTCTAACCTTAGAAACTGGTGGGTGGAAACATTTTGCTTGTTGCCAATGAACTACTTTTGACCTATTCTAATAAAGAAAACAATTCCCAGGGTGTCATTAAACACATGTCACTGAGGTTTTATTACTTTTACATGCTATACAGCTGTATTATTTATCGTAGCAGTCTAGATCTGGACATATTCTGAATCATAATCATTTCGTGCATCAAGTCATTGGACAAATCAAAGTAAAATCAGATTTTTAAAACATTCATTTAGAAGCTCCTACTTATATTTTGGAAAGGAAATCTTATATTTCAGTGGCATTAGATATTATTTATTATGCAGTGTCATTTTATCTTGTTCCACAATGTAACTTTTTTGTTTTACCCTTGGCCCACTTGACCGTCAACGTACAAAACAGACATTGTTTTAAAAGTCCATTTGTAATAAGTATCAGTAAATATAACCTTTCACTTGAGCTGAAGCAACTCTACAGCATCAGTTTACAACCTCCATGCTTACTGGGAAGTTTATAATACTCTTTTTCAGCAGCTCTCAAAACTAGACTCCAAAGAGATATGTACCAGTTGCTAAAGTGTTTACCAAGGCCCAGAATGACTTAAAATGCAAAACTTAACTACTGATGCTTTGCTTTATGGTGAATATAGACAAAGCGTTTAGTCAGATCATGGGCTTTTTTTATTCATAGACATGAGATAAGCTGGACATACCAATGCATCAGCAACCGGGAAATTGGAGTCCTTTAATGGTTTTCAATTAATTAACTAGGGTGGCCAAATAGTAGGTTAAATGAAGTCCTTTAATGGTTTTCAACTAATGAACTAGGGTTGGCCAATTAGTAGGTTAAATGAAAAACACTTTGGCAAAACCTGACTCATTTCACTATGGCTAATAATTTTTTAAAAGGCTGTGTTAATCCACCCCTTGTTTTAGCCACCTGCCAAAGTTTTCAAGCAAAAGTTTCAACAATTCTGCATCCAGCCTTCAAAATCTTTATTTAATGTTGACACTCCAAATTGTCGATAATAACTCTACACTCCCTTTGCTCCTACTGTTAAATATCTGTTAATAATCACGACAACTCAATAGTTATTAAAATGCAAGCCACAGATAAACAGAAAGAACAATGGTTCCACTCTGTCCTGTGTGGGTTATAGTCCTTGAACCTTCGCTAGAGCACTTTCCCGAAGCCCCAAGCACAACCCTTGCCATCTTCAAGCTTACAGAAATTTCAGATCAATAAATTTAAGTTTAACTATTTTCAGATCATAGATAATTAAACTTTTTTAAAAGCCTATGAGGGAAACGGACCATATTTTAAAAACCTATCTGGTTACAGCTTTAACGTTTAAGTAGCTGATTCTTCCTCCATTTCCATCTTTCCTTTCTACAAGTTTTTTATACTATACATATTTATGGAGTCTATGCTAAAATGCACAAAGAGCCAAATATATTCTGGATGACATATTAGGTAACAAGAATTCATATTTGCCTAAAGTCCTAAATGCACAGGCTTCTATTGCACATAGTACTCAAAACTAAGACCCATAAAAGTAGTGACAATTGTACTGAAGAGTGTGTCTACAGAAAACACAAGTGATTTTATAAGCAGCACTGAAGTTTACTGCTTCTTTTATGGTTCTTAATCCCCTCTACTGAATTCACATGTTCACACGAATCCCAAGCCAGTAACAGGACCACTAGATGCTCCCAAATTTGCAAAATGCAGCATTATAGCCTGTTACCTACAGTCCCAGCTTTCACTACAAAATGTATTCAAACTCAAACTAGTTTGACATAATCAAGTATGTTTTATTTACTTACATTGTGAAAGAGTAAACTGACCCAGAGCATTGACATGCATTATAATTTCAGAATCTACTTTACCAGCTATTAAAATCAGTCTGGCAAAATGAAGAAACAAAGATGGAAAGATAAACGTTCATCTGAAACTACAGTTACATAATATTCCAAACCATAAATTTTTAACTGATACTCTGCAAATATAATCTGCTATTTTTATGGCTGCAATTAAGTATGACGCGTCTAGGCAGTAACAGTCCTGTGAGCTACAAACTGTGACAAAGGTTTGACCACAGCTGGGATTGGAGAAGGCAATTTTCCTCCTGGCAAGTGAGTATCATATCAATTAGAGTAATATTTTTACCCAAGTCTTATAACTTATCTCGGTTAGTTATAAAACACTGATTTCAGGCCTCATTTTAACTGGATGTTTAAATAAGCAAATGTGTGATCTGGGTATCTTTAACGTGTTAAAATGTTTCTCAGCCTCTTTTAAAGTTTCCAGTACTGCTCATTACAACAAGAAGCACTACCACTCAAGCCATTATACAGCCAGTAACCTGAAAATTTCCCATTCATCTCCTTTTCTCACAGCCCGTATCTCCTCCATTACCAAATCCTATCCAATTTACCTCTCTAGTGTCCCTGAAATGATTTCACTAGCCCTCAAATGACTGATTTCACTTCCTCCCTTTTCCAGCACCACCAAAGCAATTCCCCCATGACTGAGTCACTCATGTGAGGGAGTACCTTCATTCCAAAGTGGCAGAATATTCAAGTTATGGCTTGTGAATTCTGAAACTGCAGTTAAAATGTCTATCCCCATTTCATCCCAGTACAACCCACATCCTGATTGGTTTTGGAGCACCAAGGACATCAATTTTCCAAACCACAAAGCCAAATCCCAGTGTCTGAACTACAGTTACCCCAACGAGGCTTTTCGCTCATCAAGAACCTCATGAAGTTCTCCAGAATTTAACTCATATCTATATTCAGTCCTGAGGGTGTGTGAGGACCAACCAGAAAAAGAGACCACCTAAGCTGTGGTTCCCAAGATCCCCAAACAACCAACGGGTGCAAGTATAAATGAGGTCATGTGTATACATAATAAATCCCTGGAAGATACACAAGCAAATGTGAACAGTGGTTCTATTGAGTAAAACTAGAGGGCGGAGTACTTTTATTTTTCACTTTATATTCTTCAGCTCTGCTTAAATTTTTTGATGAGAGTATGTTAAAAAGCCATCTTTTTTGGGGTGGGGGGTGACTGCAGGATCCTAGCTCCCCAACCAAGTGTCAGCCTGAGGCCCCAGCAGTCTAAGCGCGAAGTCCTAACCACCAACCCACCAGGGAATTCCCCAAAAGTCATGTTTTAAAAAGAAATTCAAAGATAAAATCAAGTCAGTAAAAGTTATGTTTGTTCACTTGGGTTATACTTCTTTTGCTTGTGTTTTATACTTTTTTTTTGATGAATTAACAGATTGTCACAGTTGCTTCCTCAACCTGTGAACCCCAAGAAAGGTTTTTCATGGACAAATTGGGAGACAGACAAATATTCAGTATTTCACTATTTGCAGAAAATCCATCACAAAGAAATATGTATTTTTAATAAAAAATCTAGTATATACATTTTTCCCCAGTGAACATGTTTTGTTTTGGCACCCCACAACACCTCTGAATACCCATCCTTCATCCATCTTCCTCACCACTGCATTTAGTACATCGAGCCAGGGTTCTAAATTTTCAGTCCAGGCAGGGGACAGACATGATTCCTGAACATGAAGATTCCTACAAGGAATTCCAGGCTGTAAGCTTGCAAAGACTTAAAAGAAAATATTACAGGATTCTTGCCTTATCAAGCCCCTATCTATGTGCCAGGCACTGTGCTCAGGTCATGCAATGACAAAGCAAGAAAAACATCCAATCTTGCCCTCATGGAAGTTACAATGTAGTAAGAAAGAGAAATAAATCATCAGTAATAAGGGTAATTTTAGGCAGTCCCATGGTTGGGACAGCTGAGTTTCCACAGCAGAGGGCTCAGGTTCTATCCCTGGTTGGAGAACTAAGATCGTGTACACAGTGAGGCACAGCCAACACACACACACACACACACACACAAATAAAAACACACAGTGATACAGCAGCAGTGCTAATCTGGGGAAACACAGAAGGCTATGGGAAAACCTAGCCGAAGCATCTAAGCCAGTGCGGGGGCTGTGAGTCAAGGAAAACCTCCTGCAGGGCTGGCACCTAAGCTGATGCCTGAAGGTAGTGTGGGCGTTAACCAGGCAAAAAGCGGGGAAATAATGTTCCAGGCACAGGTAGCAGCTTGTGCCAAGTTCCTGAGGCCAGAAGGAATGTAGCCAATGGGAGAAACTAAAAGCCATCCAGACCAGCTGGAAATTTCAGATTTGTAACCATAATAGAAATGACTGACTTATTGGGACACACCTCAACGCACTTCCAAGCTGGGAGAGCAGCTGCACACGGGTCAGAAAGGGGCTTTCAACCTGATTTTGTCTGTATTCTTCAGGATTCTCCAGCTAGACTGTCAGCTGCCTGGGGTCTGAAAACCGGCCTGATTTCTCCCCTCTCCACACAGTGCCCTGAACTGGCACGTAAGAGCAGTGCAGTGATTTTTCCTGGTAGAGGCTGAACCAGGTAAGATCTCTCAAGGTAGCACAAAGGCAAGGCCCTGGGAGAGCGCAGCCCCCATCACCATCTCAATCAGGAACAAGAACAGGAATAATAAAAAATAACTTTCAGGGATGCCAGGCATGGCACTAGGCACTTGGCATATATTGCTGATTTCACTTCATTGAACATCATTTTTTCCCTTGTCATCTGCTATGTCTAGATGGAACATTAAATAAAAGCTAGAAGTCCAAGAGAGCAAGCAAATAAAAAATATGTCAAAGGAAATTCAGAAGATCTGCTGCCATCAAGTCTACTTCTTATCCTGACTTCTATGGAGAAATTTTGGTTAAGATTTTAGCCATTACTGTGTCAAATATGTTCCCTTTACTGTTCAGGCAGTAAAGAATCTGCCTGCAATTCAGGAGACCGGGGTTCGATCCCAGGGTTGGAAAGATCCCCCTGAGAAGGGAATGGCAACCCACTCCAGTATTCTTGCCTTAAGAAGTCCATGGACAGAGGAGGCTGGTGGGCTATCCGGTCCATCGGGTTGCAAAGAGTCACACGACTGAGGGACTGACACTACCGTATATAACTGAATCACTTTGCTGCAGAGCAGTAATTAGCACAACACTGTAATTCAACTACACTTCAATAAAAACTTTTTAAAAAGAAAGAAAAAGAAAAGAACCCAAAACAAGAAAAACACAGGTAGTTCCCAAAGAGGACTTCCTTGATAACAAAAGCTCCAGGCTTCAGTTACTGAGCTAAGGCTTTCAGATTCCCTCATGCCCCACACATCTACCCAAATCTACCACTCCATCTTCCCTTGCCTCTGTGCTTGCTCTCTCCTGTGATTTTTACCCTACTTATCCTGATTTATGTTTATTGTGCAACATTTGGAACATACAGGAAAATAGAAACTAGACAAGAAAAATCTCCATAATCCCACAAATGACCATCGAAAACACTTTGTTTATGGAACCCTCTATCAGCCAGACACACACACATACTTTTTAAAATAGTATCAGGATTATGATACTTACACAAGGTACCATAACTGTTGGGTCTTTTTTATGGTATACCCCACTTGTTTGATATTTAAGGCCATTTCTTATCTCTAAGCATTGGTAACTGACTATTAAATCAAGAAATACAAATGAAAGCCTAACACGTACACAAAGCACACTGAAAAGAAAAACTATAACTTGATTTAAATATGAAACTCTCAACTAGAGAAGTAATAGTGAAGGTCAAAAAAAGGCTTCCCAAAGTCTGCGGAACATTCCTGGGTAGATGGTAAGAGATGATAGTTGGAATAAAATGTTCAAAAATTAAATATGCTTGTGAAATATTGGTTTAAAAATGAACTAGCTTTGTAATAAGTGACTCTGGAATCATTAATGCATATTGTGAAATTCCAAAAGAGGGATAGAGCATGCAACATTATCTCAAATCTATTGCTCTTTGTGAACTTTTGTTCACAAAGTATCTGAGTGGACTAGGGTTTCAAGGAATACACTTTGGAAAACTGCTCGGCTGATATTTCAATGCACTAAAATATTCACAGTCCCCCAGTGGAAGGGCCATCCCCTCAGAACTTGCCCTTCAACAATAATTTTATTACTTCAATCCTCAGTCTTCCAAATCACACTTTTTAATAAAATTATCCTCTGGATTGGTGGGTCCTTTTACTTCTGTGGTTAGATATTTCCTAACCACAAGAGGGAGGAAAGGAAAGACAAGGATGATAAGGGTATAATTCCCACCCGTCTTAACTCAATTTGTCAACAAACAAAAATTAAGATCACTCAATCCTTTAAGCAATTTATTTCTATCAGTCTCTGCAATTATAAAGACAATGAGAAGTACCCTTTTCTCCTTTAAGCTACTTTACTTACATTACCTAACTACATTTCATCAGGAACACATCCAATCCTGGCATAAACTAGGTCATCCTCCTGCCGTGTCACATCTGTGCTCCCTGCAAAATGGTATGGATTCATGAATGGTGAAAATCTCAATGAGAAAATATAGTCATTGTCAATAGACTGCCCATTTCTGGTTGATTTGCTTTATCATCTCTCTTGCTCTCTCTCCAGCAATGAGAGCTCCAAATTTGATTGCCCAGACTGAGCCTGGAAGCAAACCCTAATGCTCCACTCACCACTCCAAAGTTATCTGGTCACCAAGGATACCTAATTACAGGGCCTAATTAGGGGCACTAATTGGCATGAGGCAACACAGTACAAGGGTAGGACAGGTTTGAGAATCACAAATCTAATCCCATCTCTGCCACGTGCCTGTTATGTGACCCTGGGCCATGTACTCCACCTTATTGTGCCTCAGTTTCCTCAACAGTAAAATGGTATAATAATATATACCTGTTTACAGGGCACTGTCAGGGTTAAAAGAAAGAATGTGTGAAAAGCACCTAAGGTTATGAATAAAGTTTCCACACACATGTGTCAGGCGTGGGCTCCATGGGTGCTTCTGATCTCCCTGAGAAGCACCAATTCAGCTCCACGCCTCCTCCGGCATAGAACAGATAATCAACACCTGTCAGTTACCTCCCCTTCTCATCTTTCCCCACTTCTCAATCCCACTCCCCTTCCAACCCCAGCCCACACACAAAACTAGCAGCCACAAGTCAAATTACAAAAATCAGAAAGTAGACTTTCCTCAGAAGTGATTGGATATCTTTTGCCCAAGGTGCTACAGCAAAAAGCCACCATGCCCCATGGTAGGCATCCCTATTTAGGTTTTTTTAACACGAAGACTGACTGTCAGTTCTTATTTTTAACTTTAAAAACCAACTTGCAATTCCAGATCCAGGCTGTCATCCGGCGCCAAACTTTAATTGAGGGCCAAAATTAGTTTACCCTACTACCAAAGTCTCTGCATCTGATTTTGGCCAGGTAAACAAGAGTATGCATGTGGGGAGGCAAGAATGAACTTGTACTGAAATTCGACTATTTACCAGACACTTCAGGTATGTTATCTAATCTTCCAAAATACCATGAAATAGGTATTATGATCCTTATTTTACAGACAAGGAAACTAAGGCAGCAAACAATTTTTTTTGACTGACAAAAGGCTCTTCGTGAAAACAACTACAAACCAACTACAAAACAACCAAAGGTAAACAGAGAAAACCAGCCAGAGTCAGTTCTTTTTTAAGAAAAGTAAAACTTAAACAACAATTTTAAATGAAATCTTTTCTAACTGAAAAGAATTTGAAAACTTTACCTCCCACAAACATCTCTTAAGAAGTTACTGAAGTTTGTACTTCAGCTTTTCTAGCCATGGAAAGAAGGAGAAGTCCTAGGATGACGGCCCTGTTGTAGGTCTAAAGAGAAACCAGAATGGGACACAAAGATTAAGGAATCTGGACATAAAAGCTTAAGGAAACGAAACTTGACGACCAAGGGGATTGCGAGGCTAGATAATTTTGAGATCATCATAAAGGCAAATAGCATATAAATGCACAAAAAGGCAATTAGAAATACTAAGAAAAAAAGTCTTTAAGAAAGTCAAGGACCAAATATGAAGAAACTAAAAGGTGACACAAATTTAAACAACTGATGAAGAGTGAAAAGAAAGAATCCATTTGACTTTGTTGCTGGATATATCCTCCTGACTGTCCCAGGAGTCTGGACACCAGACCCAGTGTGCGAGTCTAAGACCCAATCTAATACACAAGGCAGTAAATTATATTCAATGTTGCTTCCGGTTTTTCAACTTCAAGAAGAATTTACGAATACAGTCAACTGGGGGGCAAAGCACAAAATCTTTATTAGTCATGGATTCAGAGCTTTGGAATGTTGAGGTGTCACAGACAAAAAGCAAACTGTGGAACTTCCAGCCACCGAAACCCCCTTGACTTACAAAATGGGGAGTCAAGAAATACTGTCAAAAGTTTCCAGAAAATAACAAAGGTGACCTAACAGACAAACTCAAAATAATGTAAATATCAAACTTGGGAGAGGAAAAAAGAAACATTTTAAGGAGCTACATTTCTCATTTTCTTCAGTTCAGTTCAGTTCAGTCACTCAATGGTGTCCGACTCTTTGCAACCCCATGAATCATAGCACACCAGGCCTCCCTGTCCATCACCAACTCCCGGAGTCCACCCAAACTCATGTCCATCGAGTCCGTGATGCCATCCAGCCACCTCATCCTCAGTTGTCCCCTTCTCCTCCTGCCCCCAATCCCTCCCAGCATCAGAGTCTTTTCCAATGAGTCAACTCTTCGCATGAGGTGGCCAAAGTACTGGAGTTTCAGCTTTAGCATCAGTCTTTCCAAAGAACACCCAGGACCGATCTCCTTTAGAATGGACTGGTTGGATCTCCTTGCAGTCCAAGGGACTCTCAAGAGTCTTCTCATTTTCTTATTAGGAGTTAAATACTNCCCATGGTAGGCATCCCTATTTAGGTTTTTTTAACACGAAGACTGACTGTCAGTTCTTATTTTTAACTTTAAAAACCAACTTGCAATTCCAGATCCAGGCTGTCATCCGGCGCCAAACTTTAATTGAGGGCCAAAATTAGTTTACCCTACTACCAAAGTCTCTGCATCTGATTTTGGCCAGGTAAACAAGAGTATGCATGTGGGGAGGCAAGAATGAACTTGTACTGAAATTCGACTATTTACCAGACACTTCAGGTATGTTATCTAATCTTCCAAAATACCATGAAATAGGTATTATGATCCTTATTTTACAGACAAGGAAACTAAGGCAGCAAACAATTTTTTTTGACTGACAAAAGGCTCTTCGTGAAAACAACTACAAACCAACTACAAAACAACCAAAGGTAAACAGAGAAAACCAGCCAGAGTCAGTTCTTTTTTAAGAAAAGTAAAACTTAAACAACAATTTTAAATGAAATCTTTTCTAACTGAAAAGAATTTGAAAACTTTACCTCCCACAAACATCTCTTAAGAAGTTACTGAAGTTTGTACTTCAGCTTTTCTAGCCATGGAAAGAAGGAGAAGTCCTAGGATGACGGCCCTGTTGTAGGTCTAAAGAGAAACCAGAATGGGACACAAAGATTAAGGAATCTGGACATAAAAGCTTAAGGAAACGAAACTTGACGACCAAGGGGATTGCGAGGCTAGATAATTTTGAGATCATCATAAAGGCAAATAGCATATAAATGCACAAAAAGGCAATTAGAAATACTAAGAAAAAAAGTCTTTAAGAAAGTCAAGGACCAAATATGAAGAAACTAAAAGGTGACACAAATTTAAACAACTGATGAAGAGTGAAAAGAAAGAATCCATTTGACTTTGTTGCTGGATATATCCTCCTGACTGTCCCAGGAGTCTGGACACCAGACCCAGTGTGCGAGTCTAAGACCCAATCTAATACACAAGGCAGTAAATTATATTCAATGTTGCTTCCGGTTTTTCAACTTCAAGAAGAATTTACGAATACAGTCAACTGGGGGGCAAAGCACAAAATCTTTATTAGTCATGGATTCAGAGCTTTGGAATGTTGAGGTGTCACAGACAAAAAGCAAACTGTGGAACTTCCAGCCACCGAAACCCCCTTGACTTACAAAATGGGGAGTCAAGAAATACTGTCAAAAGTTTCCAGAAAATAACAAAGGTGACCTAACAGACAAACTCAAAATAATGTAAATATCAAACTTGGGAGAGGAAAAAAGAAACATTTTAAGGAGCTACATTTCTCATTTTCTTCAGTTCAGTTCAGTTCAGTCACTCAATGGTGTCCGACTCTTTGCAACCCCATGAATCATAGCACACCAGGCCTCCCTGTCCATCACCAACTCCCGGAGTCCACCCAAACTCATGTCCATCGAGTCCGTGATGCCATCCAGCCACCTCATCCTCAGTTGTCCCCTTCTCCTCCTGCCCCCAATCCCTCCCAGCATCAGAGTCTTTTCCAATGAGTCAACTCTTCGCATGAGGTGGCCAAAGTACTGGAGTTTCAGCTTTAGCATCAGTCTTTCCAAAGAACACCCAGGACCGATCTCCTTTAGAATGGACTGGTTGGATCTCCTTGCAGTCCAAGGGACTCTCAAGAGTCTTCTCATTTTCTTATTAGGAGTTAAATACTGATAACAATAGTGGTAAAAGCACATTACTTAAAGGGTTAAGAAGGTAACAATCTAAGAGTTAAATACAGAAACAGTTTTTTAAAAAATTTTAAAGTTGCCTCCGTGAGCCTTGAAAAAAATAGATCACTTTGACAAAAACAAATTTCTACCACACATTACAGAAAAAGCTAAACACTAAAATTATTATTAGAACCTGGGAGTGGCAGCAAATGTTACAGTTGGAATTATATTTAAGAGTAGGGATATATTCTCTTATAGAATATGTTATTCAAATACAATTTTTCTGTAAGAATGGAAAGTTCTACTGAAGTCAGGTCATTTTCTTCTTTATAATTCTCTATTTTCTGGTCTAGATACACCAAACATGTACTCCATTTATAATCAGACATTTTTTTTTTTAATTTTAATGTGATCAGTGTTCAAACCCTGTTGTGGAGAGCCCAACATCTACACACCCTAACCTGATTTATGAGCCATAGAGAACAGCAGAAACAGTGCAGTCATCTTCAGAGGCCATGTGTTTTAACATGGCCTGGTTCCATATGGCACCCTAACATCACAGGGAAGGTTTGAACACTGAGAAAAGGTGTCCTTTAACAGGTGTCAGAAAGTAATTCCATTGTATACATAAGAACAATCTTACTTGAGAAAATGACAAAAACTGCTTAAAGTTTCTTAGATGTCCAGGCTTTATATGCCACATAGCTCATTGTTCAACTGGGGAAGTGACATGGGGACTAAGAGGGGCATGGAAAAGGGAAAATCGCTCCTAAAGTGAAGGCAACTGATCAGAGGGCCAGTCCACCAGTAAATAAGAACATGACTTTACCCTTCCCTGGCCTCAATTTTCTAAGCTTCCCCTAAAAAAATGACCTTGTCAATTATGAAATGATTTGATGTCTGAGGTATAAAGCCCTCTACTCCTGACAGAATCAAGAATATGATTCTACTGCTAGCCCCATTTCACAGATGATGGTGCAAAGTCATGGGTAGATTCTTATGAAAACTAATCCAGGGTCAGCTGCCATCATTTTCCAAGCTTCTACTTAAATCCACCAAGATACACTGGTTGATGAAACAAAATATGACATATAACATTTACCTTATTCCAACTTTAACAAAGCTCTGAAAGAAATTCAGAGAACTCTTGGAAGAGTTCTTTATCTCAAAAGACAATGATCACAGTGATTTAATTTCTTAAATTCCCTTAGCTACTTGGCCAACAATTTTCAAGGATTGTTATCAGCTCAAGCCTACAGGCCTATTACCTATATGTTTTTCCAGCTGTTGTGATCACTGACTGTCCAAAGGAGATTCACCCCACTTTGGACTGAGGAGTGGCTTTTTGTTATTGTTGTTGTTTAGTTGCTAAGTTTTGCCCAAGTCTTTTGCGACCCTATGGGCTGTTCATGGGATTTTCCAGGCAAGAATACGGGAGTGGGTTGCCATTTCCTTCTCCAGGGGATCTTTCCCACCCAGGAATTAAACCCATGGTTCCTGCCTCATCTCCTGGATTGCAGGTGGGTTCTTCATCACTGAGTCACCCGGGAAGCCAAGGAATGGCTTTAGTTGGGGGGATAAGGCAGATGTAGAAGATTAATTTTTTCTAAACCCAAGGCTAACTTCCACTTTTCACAAACATATTTTTTAGCTACTCCAGTCATTCAAAATGTGTATAAAAGAGAATTCTTTTGATTTGCTTTTGTTTAGGGATCTTTTCCCCTAGCTTTCCTCAGACATTAGGTAAGGCTAGCTCTTATTTCATATTTTTAGTAACCAGTTATACTGATCGCATATCATATATATTTGTGTATGTATATATATAAACATAGTTCAAAAATCATTTGGGACCAAAAATATTTTCCAAAATTATTGTAAAATATTGGGTCTTCTTCTATCTGTATGTACTACTAAGTCCATTTCTACAAAAGTCATAATAACATATTCAAAACTGCATTTACCTAAGTAAGCAACACAACATGCTGCTTCAGACCTTTATATAGTATACAAGGGCTGGAGCTAATGGTAAAGAACTTGCCTGCCAATTCAAGAGACACAAGAGATGCCAGTTCAATCCCTGGGTCGAGAAGATCCCCTGAAGGAGGACAAGGCAGCCCACTCCTGTATTCTTGCCTGGAGATTCCCATGGACAGAGGAGTTTGGCAGGCTGCAGTCCATAGCGTTGCAAAGAGTCGGAAATGACTTTGCACATACACACAGTATATAAACTAAAGCCATCCTTTAGAACAATATCATCACACTTAGAAAAATGTCATGCTATTACATCACATACTTGAATTCCACCAACTACTTAGATCAAAGCACTCAGTATGTGTCCACACTAGCACTCATTAACCAGAAGACCAGTTGTGGACTAAAATGATCAGCAACTCTGTTTCGGACAAGGGCTTCTCAGCACTACATCAACCCCACCAACAACAAAGAACTCCTTCTTGCACAAGATGTCAACAGCTTTGGGATGGAGAAGAAATAACTGGCTACCAGTATGAGTCAAATGGTTGGCTATTTATTATAAGCCTCCATCCATCACTGTGTATTTGTTATCAGGTCCTCTCATAGCAATCAAAGTATCAAATATTATCTTATTAAAATTGCACATAACAACTTCTAAACTAAGGCTACTCTCTCTATATATATATAGGCTTTAAAATAAAGTCTAAGGCAAGTTCTCAGAAGGGCAGTTTTCCACCACGGCAGTCAACAGCCAGCCAGTGCAGGCAATCCTGAACCAAGCGCTCCAGTTGGCAGGAGTTCTATCCAGGCCACTCATGGCCTGACCCCCCATGACCTCACTGGTTATGTTTCAAGTTGTAGCTTGGCTTCTCCTCCAGAATATAATTATTTTAGGGTACCATAATTGAAGCAACCTTCTTTATGCCTGTGGAGTCTATTTCCACTCGAATGTAAAATCCACTACATCGAAAAGCCAGAACAACCTGTCAGGAAATACGACAAAGCAGCTCCTGATCGATGATATTCTAGGTTACCGAGTGCAACACAATAGAACTCCTGACCCAATTTCCACACAATTGATTTGTCCAGCCTACAGCTGTTCACCACGCAGTTCCTAATTACATCACTGGGGGGTGCTGTATGGTCATTACGTCACCGAACTGGGAGCTGTAAGGCCTAAGTCAGTGTTCCCTTTCCCAAAGGAGAGACGGCAGACCACCTACAGTAACAAAAGTTCCTCTCTCCTCCCCAAGCCTCAGTTCTGTTCTAGAACTATCTTGATGTCACATCGCAGTGCACCAGGCTAGGAGTTACCTGACTAGGAGTGGGCCGGAAAGGGAGTAAGAGTTTGGGTCCAGAAGTCAGAGTACTCCAGTATCAGTACTGCAGACTCAACGTAGAGTCATCTCTGTGTTTCACGAGAATTCTGCCCAAGTACTTTTTTCTTCTACCTCGAAGAATTTTCATGTCCTGAAAATCTCGCAACTTGCCGGATCCTGGATGAACTCCACCAGACCCAGCTTCTGATCCCTTACAATTCCAGCACCCTAAAACTAACTCCCACTTCCAGCCTCCCAGATTTCTGGAAGAAAAGCCGTGCAAGGACACACATTATCACGCAGGCACACGCACGCACGTACGCACGCACGGTCACGAACACGCACAAGAACAGGCGCGCGCGGCCCGGGGATTGTGACTCTGTGTCCCCCCCTTGCTCCAGGCTGACTTACTTGAGGAAGTACCTCTGACCAGTGGCCGTAAAGGTCATCTCCCAGCCCGGGGGCAGCGGTAGCTCGTCGGTCACGTCGTAGGACTGCTGACGGAGATGCGCGTGCTGCTGCGCGGGGCTGACCGCGGCGCCCGCGCCCGTGCCCAGCTGCAGGGAGGCGGGCGACGAGTGCGAGCGGACGTGCTGGGCGCCGCCGGCCAGTCGGGGCCCCGGGTGGCCGCCGGACGAGTCGGTGCTCGACTGGCGCGAGTGCGAGCCGGAGTCAGGCTCCTTGAAGAACGATTCGGGCAAGATCTTCTTCCGCCACGAGCTGGGCTTGGGGTTCATCACCGAGTTGAAGAGGGCTTCGAGGTCCGTGTCTAGGTCTTGAGTGACGTGGATCACTTGCTGCCCGGGTGGCGGGAGCGGAGGGGGCGCCGAAGCCGGATTCATCTTCTGCTAGGAGAAAGGAGGTCAGATTAGCTTCTTACCGAAGGTCTGATAGTTGAAGAGGAGAACAGAGAGAAGAGACAGATAGGTGTCCGCCTCGGGATCCCAGCCACCCAGCACTTAAGACCAGCGGGATGGGGGAGGGGTCCCTCCTGGCCTCCAGAATTATGCAACTTTCTTGAAGCCAAGAAGTCACCAGGAAAGGGGGAGGGGGTGTCTGCTGGGAGTTAAACTGCACTGGAGACGCTAATGAAACTGCTGGTGTCTAAGGACAGGTCGAAACTTTCCAGAGCAGGGCAGCGCCCTCAAAGTCTCAACCCGAGCCAACTCCACGACGTCTCCACTCGGGAAGCCCGAGGAGCCGGGCGCCCCGGCGTGGTGCGGGGTGAACGGGCGCGCGCCAGCGGGCACTACCTGGGCGCGCAGCGAAGCCGAGTCTGGGCGTGCGGTGGCCGCCGTCCCGCCCGAACTCGCCGTTGGGCCTGGGTCGCTCGGCTGCGTCCCGAGCTTGCGGGGCTGGAGCTGGGGCCCGGCTGGCAAATCCCGACCCTACTCGGTGTCTGGCAGCCGAGAGGCTTCGGCTCTCACATCCCCCGAACTGGCCTCAGGCGCTCGCGCTCTGCGGAGAGGCGGAGAAGCAGACAGCGCGGCCGCCGCGGATCCCGGACTGTCCCATAAACAAAGTTTGGAGCAAACTCCCACTCCCAGGAAAGAGGCGGGCCCGAAAGTTAAGCTGTTGAATTATGCATGACCTCCAAGTCCGGAGCCTGCCTACCCCCTCTCGTCCCTCCCCTTCCTCCTCCTCCTCCTTCCACCCTGGCACCAGAAAACCCTGGGCGTGCTAGGTACTCTACGGGATAAGAGGACATGGGTGCCCCCCACCCACTCCTCCTGGTCGGGCTGACCTCTCTCGCGGAACCCTGGATCTGCATTCCTTTGAGTTTACCACGGACTTGGGGCGGGNAAAACCCTGGGCGTGCTAGGTACTCTACGGGATAAGAGGACATGGGTGCCCCCCACCCACTCCTCCTGGTCGGGCTGACCTCTCTCGCGGAACCCTGGATCTGCATTCCTTTGAGTTTACCACGGACTTGGGGCGGGATCACGGGGAAAGTGACCCGAGCCTGTTTAATCGAGGACTTGTGGACCGAAACCAGGCTGGGGGCGGCGGAAGACACGCGAGTGAGGGGCCCAGACAGAGGAAGGGCGGGTCCTGGGTGCCGCGCCTTCTCTTCGTGCCGGGTACCGAGGCCGGGAGCCAGGAGCGCGGCATTGATCAGGATTCTGCCTAAGGGCGGGCCCGGGTACGCTCCGACGCGGGGAGACACCAGCGAGGCCAGCCTTTCCACGGGAGGCTGCATGTGACCATATTTGGTCTGGCGAGGAGGCATCTCGGCTGTTTGGCTTTCAATTGTCTGCTCGTGCGCAGACGGTGCCCAGAAAGTGCCTCTGTCGCTAGGGATGCGACTTCGCCAACTAGTTCACTGTAAACAAACCAACCTTGAAACCATTTATCAGTTCTTTTTTCCTCTCCAGGGTGACTCGGGTCTCCAGGGGTTGGGAAGAAACCTGGGCAAATCTTAGGTGCTGGAAAGGGACAGCAAGGGGCCCCCCTCTTCCGCGACATCCTCGCGGGTAGTGGGAGGATTGGAATGTCCCTGACGCCCTCCAGAGAGCCTGGAGCCTGGATGGAACCGGAACAGGTGGCTGGGAGTAGAGAGGGTGCGCCAGTGACCTGGAAAAAACCACCCACCCTCCCACCGACTGGATCTGGGCGTGGGTTGGAGACCCCCTGCTTCTAGATCTGGCCTGGCAAGNAGAGAGCCTGGAGCCTGGATGGAACCGGAACAGGTGGCTGGGAGTAGAGAGGGTGCGCCAGTGACCTGGAAAAAACCACCCACCCTCCCACCGACTGGATCTGGGCGTGGGTTGGAGACCCCCTGCTTCTAGATCTGGCCTGGCAAGACAGCTGCGGGAAGTAGGAGGCGGCCTGGCCCTCCGAAGCAGCTCAATTCCTTCTTTTCCTTGTCCCCTCCCGTCGGGGGGAAGGGGAGAGTGGCTGCGGGGTAATTTCAGCTTCAAAAAACCCCCACTCCACCCCAACCTACTGGATTCAAACATAAGCTTATGAAATAAGTCACATGAGACAATATATGTAAAGCACTTTGCAGACATACCTGCCTACATACCTTTTTGTTAAATAAAAGTGCAAGTATTGTGCCTCCACATTTTTGTAAGAGTAGAACAAAATCAAAATTAAAATCTGGAGTTGCTGAAGGAGAAAAGTGTATGGGAAAGACAAGGCCATCCTGTAGTTTTGCCATGGAAAGGGTAGGAGTATTCGGAGCACATTCCCTGAATGGCTGCTCCCTGTCACTGCCCAAAATAGAGCAGAGGCCACCTATGTGAGCCCCCTTCTTCATTATCTATATCTGAGGATGTGTTCCTCACAGACTGGGAAAAATCAAGGCTGCCTGGGAGATCACTATCCAAGGTAAGCAGAGCATGGCTCCTCCAGGAGACTCTGAAACTGTTTTCCATCAGCAAGTCCTCTGCCCATAGGACCAGCAGAGGGAAGGGGAAGCTGCTGCAGGTCACTCCATGGGAAGTAGCATCTTTGCAAGCCATTCTCAAAAGCCACCACAGTTGCAACAATAGGGGAATTAGCTTTGGAACTACAGGAAGTGAATGGGACCAAAGGGTTACTAATTGAGAAGCTTCTTGACAATGAAAGGATAGAACTTTGGGGCTAGCCCTGTTGCAGGAAGGTCCTCACCCAGGAAGGAAGGTCTTGCTTTGTAAGAAATCCCTGGTTGCTAGAAAAGAGGAAATTACTGAGGGAACCGAGAGGTTAATCAGCCAGGGAGAATCAAGGTTGAGGTTGGGTGGGCACGGATCCTGTCACTCCTTGCCAAACTTCAAGCCCTAGATAACGGAGGACAAAGTAGATGCCTGAAATGGAAAAGGCTCTGATCATGTGAGAGCTCAAAGGGAAAACTCCCAGTTCCCAGTCTATAAGAAATGATAGTGGATGGCTGAAGAGATTTGCTTCAGTGCTTCAAACAATAGTTTCAGATTAAATAACACTTACAGTCACCTTATATGTATTAGGTAGTGAGTGCCCTGTAAGAGACAGTAGACAAGTGTATAATGAATCTCCAGAGGAAAATACCTGAGGCAAAGTAGTTCAACTCTCTATTCCTGAGTTTTCTTCATTCTAAATTAGGGACAATACAGTACCCACTTCACAAGATTTTCGATTAAAACAAATTTTAGTCAGCCCTTTTGTATCCCGTGGATTTCACATCCGCGGTGGATTAAAAAAAAAAAATCCAGAGTTCCAAAGAGCAAAATTTGAATTTATACCACACTGACAACTATTTACATAGCATTTAATTGTATTAGATATTATAAGAAATGTGGAGATGATTTAAAGTATGTCAGAGGATATGTGTAGGTTATATTTAAATACTGCACCATTTTTATATAAAGGACTTGAGCATCCTTGGATTTGGGTTTCAGGGGGCGTTCTTTCTGGAACTAACCGACCCCCCCCCACACACACACACACACACATTGATACTGAGGGACAAGTGTGTACAAATTTTATCTGTTCTCCCATGCTTATCTCTATTCTCTATGTGGGGCAAGTAATTTAACCTCCCTAAATCACAGATTGCTCATTTACACATTGGAGATAATATTGTTGTAGTCTGTGACACCGCTGCCCTTCAGGGGACCACCCTTCTGTTGGTCACACCCTTATGGAGTCCCTCCTACTTAAATCTTGACTGGGCCAGCGACTTAACTTCGCCTGGAAATGCAGCCCTGCAGCTGTGCTAATTCCCTCTTTGAACCCCTAAGGAGGTGTGAAAGTTTCTGCTTTTGTACTTTGGGGAGATCTGAGCCAGTGGGGAAGAAGTGCAACTATCTTGTGGGAGAAACCAGGTGGAGAGGAAGAGACCCTGAGAGAGGGGAGAGAGAGAAGTCCAGCCATCCAGCACCCGGCCACCCACCAGGCAACTGCAAACAAGTCAGTGATCAGCATCAAGACCAACAGAACCACAGAGCCCAGTGCAGCCCAGATTGTAGAAGTATGAACAAATAAAATGAATATTGTTTTAAGCTACTGAGGTTTGGATTTTTTTAATGAAGGATGGGCATTCTAAAAATTGAGTAAGAAATGAAGTTCTTAAATTCTGTTACCTGCTAAAGTATTTAATAAATAATGGCTGTGATTTGTGGGCTAAGACCCATAAAATAGATAATAGACAAATGTTACAGATAAGGAGACTGGCCCAGGGAATTTTAAAGTACAGGAATATCTCACTTTATAGCACGTCACAGACACTGCGTTGTTTTGTTTTGTTTTTTACAAACTGAAGGTTTGTGTCAACCTTGTGTCATGCAACACTATCAGCTCCGTTTTTGCAACAGCATTTTCTCAGGTCATGTCTCTGTCACAGTTCAGTAATTCTCACAGTATTCTAGACATTTTCCTTATTACTATATTGTGTGTGTGTGTTAGTTAGTTGCTTAGTCGTGTCCAACTCTTTGCAACCCCATAGGCTCTAGCCCACCATGGCCCTCCATCCATTGGATTCTCCAGGCAAGAACACTGGAGTGGGTTGCCATTTCCTTCTCCAAATGGAACTATAGAAAGAAAGAAAGTGAAGTTGCTCAGTCGTGTCCAACTCTTTGCAACCCCATGGACTGTAGCCTACCAGGCTCNATTCTCCAGGCAAGAACACTGGAGTGGGTTGCCATTTCCTTCTCCAAATGGAACTATAGAAAGAAAGAAAGTGAAGTTGCTCAGTCGTGTCCAACTCTTTGCAACCCCATGGACTGTAGCCTACCAGGCTCCTCCATCTATGGAATTTTCCAGGCAAGAATACTGGAGTGGGTTGCCATTTCCTTCTCCAATTACTGTATTAATGAACGGTTATCTATGATTAGGGAACTTTGATGGTACTATTTCAAAGTGTTTACAACTCACTAAAGGCTCAGATGATGGTTAGCATTTTTTAGTGATAAAATATCTTTCAGTTAAGGTATGTACATTGTCTTTTTTAAGAATAATGCTATTGCACCTTAAACAGACTACAGTACAATGTAAAACATAAATTTTACTTAAAATGCGTGCACATGGGTGCTCAGTCGCTTCAGTCGTGTCCGGCTCTTCGTGACCCTATGGACTGTAGCCCACCAGGCTCTTCTGTCCATGAAATTCCCTAGGCAAGAATACTGGAGTGGGTTGCCATGCTCTCCTCCAAGGGATCTTCCCAACCCAGGAATGGAACCCATGTCTCTTGCATCTCTTGCACTGGCAGCTTCTTTACCACTAACACCACCTGGGAAGCCCCTTTTATATGCATGAGGAAACCAAAAGAATTTAAGCAACTCATTTTATTGAGCTAATCACTTTATTCCTGTGGTCTGGAACCAAGCGGGCAATATCTCCAAAGTATGCCTGTATTTTGTCCAAGTACATGAAATGAATGGGGGGGAAAGAAAAGAAAAAAAAATATGACTTAGCCTAGAGTTTGTAATCCTAGATTAGAGAGAGTACTTTTTCCTACTCTGCTCTCCTGTGAGCCAGAAGTTTTGTCATTTTAAATTCCTGTGATACCTACTGCCCGCCTACCTCACAGAGAAACTCCACAGCTTTCATAAGATAATCAATTGAGACTACACTCCTGCAGATATGTAAATCTTTCCACTTGCAAAGACTTTCCACTGATCTCCTGAAGCTGATCTCCTGTCTCCAAATCCTCCCTTCCACTCTTTCTACTGAAATCTACCCTGAGTCATCCTTCTCTCCTCCCCATCCACATCTAGTCACGGCAAGGGCTGTCCATTCTTCCTTCCATTACTCCTCGAGTCCATCTTCCACTCCCACAATAGGACCTTATCTCCCAAGGTGCTCAGTGGCCTCCTAGTTGGTTTCTCTGCCTCCAGTCTCTCATTTCTGGACTCCCATTTTCATGACATCATTCTTTGGCTCACAAACCTTTGAAACACCACCCACAAGAATAAGTCTGAGCTGTCAATCTAGCACGGAAGGACTCCCAACAAACTACCATCTTCACAGCTTTCTAACCTGAATTTTTACACAAACGTGTTTTCATCCGCTCCAGCCAGGCTCCAATCCAAACACATTTGGCCAGATCCTTCACTACACACATCTCTTTGTTTGAACCCTGCTCAAAACTGCCCTCCATACAATACATATTCAAGCCTGCATCCATAGCTCCCTCCTTTCCCCTAAATTCAGATTGAGTCTCTTTCACTCCCTTGACACCTCTTATTTTAAAAGATGGCAGAGTAGAAGGACGTGTGCTCATCTTCTCCTGCGAGAACACCAAAAGTGCAACTCACTGCTGAACAACCATTGTCAAGAGAATGTTGGAACCCCCCAAAAAAGATACCCCACATCCAAGGGCAAAGGAGAAGCTGCAACGAGACAATAGGAGGAGCTCAGTTCAGTTCAGTACAATCGCTCAGTCGTGTCCGACTCTTTGCGATCCCATGAATTGCAGCACGCCAGGCCTCCCTGTTCATCACCNTTGAGAGTCCCTTGGACTGCAAGGAGATCCAACCAGTCCATTCTAAAGGAGATCAGTCCTGGGTGTTCTTTGGAAGGAATGATGCTAAAGCTGAAACTCCAGTACTTTGGCTACCTCATGCAAAGAGTTACTCAATGGAAAAGACTCTGATGCTGGGAGGGATTAGGGACAGAAGGAAAAGGGGACAACAGAGGATGAGATGGCTGGATGGCATCACCGACTCGATGGACATGAGTCTGAGTGAACTTCAGGAGTTGGTGATGGACAGGGAGGCCTGGCATGCTGCAATTCATGGGGTTGCAAAGAGTCAGACACGACTGAGCGACTGAACTGAACTGAACTGACTGAAGCTCTTAGTTGCAGCTTGTGGGACCTAGTTCCCTGATCAGGGATTGAACCCGGGCCCTCTGCATTGGAAGCATGGAGTCTTAGTCACTAGACCACCAGGGAATTCCACGCATTCCACTTGGTACTCTCAAGTTTATAAGTTATCCTCTCAACATTCACTGCAATTTTGGCACCACATATGAACTCAGCTCCTGAACAGGATTGCAAATTCTTTGAGGACAAGTCTAAGATGGCTTCATTTTCTTTTTTCTCTTTCCCATGCCTAACAAGGGACTTCCCAGGTGGTGCTAGTGGTAAAGAACCCACTAGCCAATGCAAGTGACATAAGAGACTTGGGTTCGACCCCTGCATCAGGAAGATCCTCTGGAGGACGAAATGGCAACCCACTCCAGCATTCTTGCCTGGAGAATTCCATGGACAGAAGAGCCTGGCAGGTTACAATCCATAGGGTCACAAAGAGTTGGACATGACTGAAGCGACTTAGCACATGCCTTACGAAGTGTTCACACAGGGGTGTCCAGTACATGTGGTTGCCTAGTCCAGTGGCTGTTGCCTGCCATTTTTCCTCAGGAGAGCCACAAGCTGATTTCCTCAGCTCTGAATCACTGACTTGGTCTGAGTGAATGATTTCAGCGAAGGTGAATGGTCAGGAACTTGATGGGGAAGGTGAGTTGTTAAAGGACTCAGGCCCAGGAACCCTTGGGGGCAGAACTTGCCTGAACTTGCAGAACTAGTATGGAGAAAATTGCCAAAGCAGTCACCATTAGCAACTGAAGAGGAGCAAAACAGCAAAGACTTTGAATAGATAAGGATTTGAATAATAAGGAATCCCGAAAACTATTGAAAAAGATTAATCTTTATTACAACAGGGCCCTAAGAGTTGGCCAGTTCCTTGGCAAATCCAACATGGCACTTGTATATTCTTAATTTAGCACACCCCAAGCATCGACCACAGTGTCCAGGATATAGCAAGTTTTCACATATGCCGATTGGTGCTGCCAACCAATTTTGCATTTACTTTCCCCAGGTACAGGTTTCACTGTCTGGTTCCACTTTGGTGTTCTAAAAAATGCATTGCTGGTATGATCATACGGAAGATAATTTTGATAATCGTGATGATGATGGTCATGATGGATGGGACTATTTCTGCTTGGTGTTATCTGTTGCTTCAGCAATGCAGTTGGACCAGAGGAAAAAGGAATTTCTGAGATGCAGTCTTTACTTGGATACTGTCCATCAGTTGTTTATCCTTTAGTATTATTTATATATATATATGGAGAAGGCAATGGCATCCCACTCCAGTACTTTTGCCTGGAAAATCCCATGGACGGAGGAGCCTGGTAGGCTGCAATCCATGGGGTCGCTAGAGTTAGATACAACTGAGCGACTTCACTTTCACTTTTCACTTTCACGCACTGGAGAAGGAAATGGCAATCCACTCCAGTGTTCTTGCCTGGAGAATCCCAGTGACGGGGAAGACTGGTGGGCTGCTGTTTATGGGGTCGCACAGAGTCGGACACGACTGAAGCGACTTAGCAGCAGCATATATATATATATATATATATATATAATGATTTCAGCGAAGGTGAATGGTCGATGCTTGGGGTGTGTTAAATTAAGAATATACAAGTGCCATGTTGGATTTGCCAAGGAACTGGCCAACTCTTAGGCCTCTGTTGTAATAAATATATCCAGTTCAATGTATATATATTGAACTGGATAAAATAATTTTAAATGGAAAGAGTTAATTAACATATTTTTAGAAAAGAAAAATACACTTTTGAAAATGCTTAACATGGGAATTCCCTGGCAGTCCAATGGTTAGGACTCTACACTTTCACTGCCAAGGGCATGGGTCATGGATTCAATCCCTGGTTGGGGAACTAAGATCCCACAAGCAGGGAGGCTCAGCCAAAAAATGGAAAATGCGTCACAACATAAAGTGAGCTGTAGAAATTAACTAGCAGCTTTATTGCTAAATTGCCAAAAACAGCATTATTTATAGTAGGGGAAAGTCAGAAGTTTCTTAAACATTTAACATGAGATTGGCTAAAATATATGTGATGGCTCAACATATCCAGTGAATTTTTGGTAGCTATCTGAGGTAGTATTTATGAAGATAATGTACCAATGTGAAAAAAAAAAACACATTTAACTTTTGATAAAAAAAAACACCAAGAATCAAATATTAACTAGTACCATAATTACAACTTTGTTCAAAAACACAGGGGAAAAAATGAATGAAAAATAAGATGATAAAGTAATTAAAAAAAAAAAACCTATGTAAAAATAAAATAGATAAATGTCTCTATGTACTTAGATCTGCGTAAATGTGTCACATGATGTAGAAATCGAATCATCACCCTTAGAAACCCAAACCACATTATTAATATTATTTTGGGTGTGATGAAAGAACTAATTAAGTGTTTGGGGGGAAATTTCAAGGTGCTCAGTATAATTCATATATATATATATATATACACATTCATGTATACATATATATGTGTATGTGTATATACATATATCACATACACATGTGTGATATATGTGTGTATATATGTATATCTTGAATGTATGAATAATACTGTGTATTATATATACATATAATGATAGTATATGTATATTTGGAAAAAATATTTTAATTGTAAAACAAACAGAGACTTCCCTGGTGCTCCAGCAGCTAAGACTCCATGCTTTCAAAGTTGGGGGCCCAGGTTCAATCCCTGGTTGAGAAACTAGATCCCACATGAAGACACCACAATGAAGATTGAAATTCCCACGTGCTGCAACCAGGACCTGGGGCAGTCAAATAATAAAAATCAAACAAAAACAGAAGAAAAAAAAATTTGGGTGCCCACTGTGTGCAAGACCAGACATGGTCTTTCAGGCTGAGCTTGGAAGAATTTGCCTCCCAATAGGACATTTATTTTTTGATGATGTCATTCACCTCCTCCCTCTACCCAAATAAGTCCCAGATCTGGTTACACCAGCTGTTCAAGCCACATCTCTTCCCCTGTCTTATTTGTCTTGTTGACAGGAGCCAAGAGTATACTAGCTCTCCTATTATCTCTGTCTCAGGACTGACCATGCTCAAATGAGGTCACTTTTGTGCCTGGTCAAGAAAAGTCAACTTGTGGTTTGGAGCCCAGGAGATGACCAGAGGACCAGCCAAACCAAGACAGGGTAGAGAGAGGGCCCAGGAGGCAAATGCTGCTCACCAGAGCCGACACTACAGGCATGGGTTCAACTCACACATGCTTAAATTCAGCAAAAAGTTTTTTTTAAAATATATATTTTGGGATGTCCCTGGTGATCCAGTGGTTAAGACTCCATGTTCCCAATGCAAGGGGCATAGGTTTGAGCAAAAATAAAATAAAAAGACACAGTAAATAAAATAATAAAAATATGTATTTGCAGATAATCTTGGATAAGAGGGTGAATTTATTCTCATGTCATGTCTGCCATACAATGAATACTAATTTGACTGTATGACTGTAGACATTTTCACCTAGCCATAGTAATTAAAAGCTATTAGTATTTCAATTATCATAAGAGTAAACAATATTTATATAATATTTATATAGAGTACAAAACAATTTTACATCTACAATCACACATGAATCTCACAGTAACTCTAAGAATTAGCAGGCAAGGCTTACTGGAACTCCTATTTTATAGACAAGAAAGCAAAGATTCAGAAAATTTTATGTCTTACCAAAAGTCATTGAGTTGTTACAAAAGAGCCAGAACTCAAACCCTTTAGTGTCTCTCAGCTTTCAAATTATACTTCTCTCATAACTTTCTTTTTCTCTCTTGACTTTTTAACCAAATCAAAGTCTTAATTGCTTCCTCCTTCTTGAGCATACAGAATTCTGTTATTCAAAAAAAAAAGGGAGAGAATATTTTTAAAGCTATTTTTCCTCCACTGACTTACAGTATCATTTCATAAATGCCTTGTCATCTAATGGCCATTCAGTGAACAGAAAATTGAAGTTTAGTTGTCTCCTCCCTCTCATTAAATAAATGAAAAGTCAAATATGATGGAGGGAACTTAATACAATCAAGCCCTGATTAGTGGAGTGCTTGTATGTATTAAAGAACCCTTTCTGGGTTGTGAATCATCACTGTTAATTAATATGGCATAGAAAGTCCCTGTTTTCTTTTGTTTTTAAGGATTGTAGTCCTAAAGTCTTGTAAGTTGGTGATTCGGTACTCAGAATATAGTCTGTTATTGAAAAAATATATTATAAACAATGGCCATGCACTCTAGCCATCTAATTAGGGGCCCTAACCTCCCCCAAATCCTTGGGAGCCCCCAAACCTCCATCTGTCCTGATCTTCGGGTGGAGTCTTTCTAAACCCTTTGAGGGCTGGCATGGGGAGAAAATGCAGAAAGCAGGCAGATTTTTTTTTCCTGCAGCAGGAAGGGGTTCCTACAGGATTAGAGTATTTCCTGTGAGTCCAGGATTACCTGGTTGGGCAAATTCGTATTTTCTATATCATACACCTGCCAGGAGTGGGAGGAAAAGTTAAGACTCCTCTTGGCTGTAGGTTAGAAAGCTGTGTTCTTTATTTATTTATTTATTTATTTTTGGCTGCTCTGGGTTTTTGCTGCTTTTCACCGGCATTCTCCAATTGTGGCAAGAGGGGGCTACTCTACATTGCGGTGCCCAGGCTGCTCTTGTCGCTGAGCTCGGGATCTAGGGCACGGAGGCTTTAGTAGCTGTGGAGCATGGGCTCTATCCTGGGCTCTAAAGCACAGGCTCAATAGTTGTGGTGCACAGGCTTAGTTGCGCCAAAGCCTGCGTCCTGGACCATAGATCAAACCCAAGTTTCCTGCACTGATAGGCAGATTCTTTACCACTGAGCCACCTGGAAAGTCCCAAAAGTCGTGTTTTCTCTTAGGGAAAAGAGAGCAATTACAAGGATACTGCATAAAACCTGAGAAAATTCACATCTCCGACTCTCTCTCCCTCTGTCTCCTCCTGCATGCCCCACCCTGCCGCTTCTCTCTGCTTATGTAATTTATTCTTCCTGTACCCAGCTTTTTCTGATCCTCAAGCCATGTGGCACGTGGTTGTCTATGCCTCTCAACTTCATATATTATGCAAGTCTTTGTGACCCGAGGGACTGTAGCCCACCAGGCTCCTCTGTCATGGAGTTCAACTGGGGAGAATACTGGGGTGGGTTGCCTTTACCTTCTCCAGGGGATCTTCCTGATCCAGGGATAAAATCCGGTCTCCTGCATTACAGGCAGTTTCTTTACTGATTGAGCCACCAGAGAATTCCTCATATTATACACAGTTCCTCTTAAAAGAGAAACAGACTTTTGCCTCAGGTTTAAATTCCCAGGGAAACGTATCTGATTGGCTTAGCTTGAATCACGTGTCCTTTGATGGTGGGGGGAAAGTGAGAGCAAGGTCAAGAATAAGTAAAACGAGTGTGATTCTAAAAAGAAAGCAGGAAGCTCACAGAAAGAAGGTCCACGGAGAGAACCCCAGAGATGCAATAGCTACCTATGTTCATATGCTTAGCATTTCGTAGCAGAAACCTGAATTTTTAGCTCTTTATTTTCTAAAAGGGACTTCCCTGGTGGCTTAGACAGTAAAGCGTTCGTCTACAATGCGGGAGACCTGGGTTCGATCCCTGGGTCAGGAAGATCCCCTGAAGAAGGAAATGGCAATCTACTCCAGTACTATTGCTTGGAAAATCCCATGGACAAAGGAGCCTGGTAGGCTACAGTCCATGGGGTCGCAAAGAGTCGGACACGACTGAGCAACTTCACTTCACTATCGTCTAAAAACACACCACCAACAAAATACTGAGAGGTATCACATGATACTCTTACAGCCAAACAATTTTAGAACTACATGGACACCAACCCAGTGGCTGCACACTGTGGTTCTACTGAATCATCATCTCCTATTTGGGGGGCAATGATTTCAGGCAAGAGACATTTTATTGTTCATTCTGTGAATTTCCTGCCACCTGCCATCATTTTTGTGTTTCATAGGAGGGGACAGAATTTGAAAAAATTAGAAAAGAGACTTAGAACACCCTGATAAAATGGTCAAAAAACCCCACAAAACTTGAAAGACAAGATCCCTGAGATGCAGCCACCACCTTACTAAAAAATTAGGTAGCTACTGTCTATTAAATAGTCAATCAAAGCTCTTCCTGTTATTGATTACACAGTCAGGAGCTCCAGGTTAGAGATGATAATATAATTCAGTCTAGATAGTAGACATTGTATCTGTAAACTGGTTAGAGACTTTCCTGGGAGTCCAGTGGTTAAGAATCCATCTTGCAATGCAGGGGACACAAGTTTGATCCCAAGTCGAGAAGCTAAGATTCACATGCCATTGAGCAACTAAGGCCACATGAGGCAACTACTGAACCCTCACAATACAACTAGAGAGGTCCTACATGATATAACTCAGACCCTCGTGCTGCAACTAAGACCTGACACAGCCAAATAAATATATAAATAAAAATTTTTAAATTGGTTAATGTCTTTCCGGGAGGAAATCTGCTTAAATCTTTAGTTTTTTCTTGCAGCTGTTAAAAGACTGCCATATTCAATTAAGTGGCACCCCACTCCAGTACTCTTGCCTGGAAAACCCCATGGACGGAGGACGGCAGTCCATGGGGTTGCTAAGAGTCTGACACGACTGAGCGACTTCACTTTCACTTTTCACTTTCGTGCATTGGAGAAGGAAATGGCAACCCACTCCAGTGTTCTTGCCTGGAGAATCCCAGGGACAGGGGAGCCTGGTGGGCTGCCGTCTATGGGGTCACACAGAGTCGGACATGACTAAAGTGACTTAGCAGCAGCAGCAGCATTCAATTAAGTATGGCAACTTGTGCCTTTCAATGAGGAATGACAAGTTTCTTTGATATTAAATTAAAAACATCTTGGGTGAGAAATTTATCTCTTCTGTCTGCCCTGGAGATAGATTATAGTGAAGTGTCCAAGAGCTAATGCTTCATTTTGCTTTACCTCACAAGATAAGGTCTTAAGTTAAAAGTGATGGATCCCATTCTTAGAATTAAAGTAGTCACTAATAGAGAGGGACATTTTTGATGAATTCTCTGACAACTCTGGAGCAACAGTTAATATTGATTCTTCCACACAAGTTCCTTTAGACACTCTACTCACCAAAAAATATCACAGAGGTTTCAAAACATTTTGTTTTAGTGTTTGAGCACCCCCAGAAATAAGCCTCAGTCTGTTTGGCTGAAAAGACAGACATAGTCTGGTGGTAAATTTCATCCTTGCTAATGAATCCTCCCTTTGACTTTCCTGGCAGTTTGACCAAATGTATTTGGAGCCCACATTCTACAGCTTCCAAAGCACAAGCGGTTGGTATGGAAGAGACCCAGCCCGTTTTACCTAAAATGACCAAAAGGCTTTGTGCAGAGGCCAGGTGTTTACCTCTAGTCAGTCTTTCCTATTTTATCACTGCCAGGGGATTTGTTTTTGTAGGAGCGGCAATAAGAAACTCACATATAGGTGTTTTCCTACCCAGACTTATTTACTTGCAAGGAAAGCTACTTGGTGGCCACAAAGTCTCACCAGGGAAAATCCCAACCAATTTTTTTCCTGGGCCAGTTCCATTAATCTACAGCTTGGGGCAGCAGTGAGTAGCTGGTTTGGGAACAAGAGACTCTTTCTCTTATTTATCACAAATCCGTCTGAACTCAAAAGGGCCTCACTTAAGCCAGGAATTTCTATTCTTCTGGAAATGTCATTTTATTTGAATTAGCAGTTCTGTGGTTTAAAGGAAACAAAAAAGAGTTCCTTCCACTAAAGTCCAATGGGAGGGGAAAGAGAGGCAATGATAAAAGTAACCCAGGAATAGTTTGAAGGTGAACTTGCCCTTCTGCAGATAGACAAAATAGACTTCTGTTTCCCCAGTACAAGTTCTGGAAGACACTGACATATCCTGTGACTCCTTTGCAGAGTTCAATGACAGTGAATTGACCAGCAGAGATACCTGTGTTTATAGGGTAGGTATGCATTCATTCACTCAGTCGTATCCAACTCTTTGTAATCCCATGGACCATAGCCCTCCAGCCTTCTTGTCCATGAAATTCTCCAGGCAAGAATGAGTAACCATTCCCTTTTCTGGGGGATCTTCCTGACCCAGGTCTCCCACATTGCAGACAGATTCTTTACCATCTGAGCCCCCAAGGAAGCCCATTTATAGGGCAGGTATCTGTTAGCCTTCAGGTTTAAAATGTCTATCAAGGGGGGAAATTTTTGAGAAAAACAGATGGTTATTTGGGAAAGAACTAGGAGTGTGATTTATGGGGGGCAGTTCAGATCACCAAGATGGAACAAGATGACCAAGGGATATTTTGAAGGAAATGCCTGTGAATAGAGAGGAGAAAGAAGAAAAGCAGGCCGGAGGGTCTTCAGATTGCAATGCAGATACGACCGCAGTGAATAGAAGAAAGAGGAAGGAGGGTCCGGGTCCCCAGAGGGAGTACACTTTTGCTAGTGAACTATAATCTATGAACGCTACAGGCACCTTAGACTAGACTCCTGTGTCCAAGATCAATAAGAGAGAGCAGTTGCCATCATTCTGGCCCGAATGAACCTGAGCAGTGGGAGGAGCTAAGGCTGCTATTGCACTGGAGCAGCACGGAGGAAGGGGAAGAGAAATATGCACGACCACGTGATTTACTTGGTGCCTCTGTGGATTCCTTTTCCCAGTTATAACTGTGCATAGACTTATACAACAGCCCCATGCTGAGAAGGGTCCAATTCCAAGGATTTGGGACCCCAGGAATGAAAGTCTGAGTTGCACCACCAGGTAAGCAAGCCATCAACACCTGCCAAGGTGATAGCATGGGATGTGGAGTCTTCAGAGGGCATAGTAGAGGAGCGGGACGATAAATGCCAGTGTGACCTGAAGACCAGCTGC
This sequence comes from Neotragus pygmaeus, assembly GCA_006410875.1. Taxonomy (NCBI): domain Eukaryota; kingdom Metazoa; phylum Chordata; class Mammalia; order Artiodactyla; family Bovidae; genus Neotragus; species Neotragus pygmaeus. Next base: position 16,035 of record SJYV01021435.1, on the reverse strand, counting down.
AGCGGTAGGGGCTGTGGTTTATGTCACTAGACTCCCTCTTCTAAGTTTCCCCTCCGGGGAGAGGTCTATGGGAACTAGGGGAGAGCTGCACCCTGAAACATGATGGAGAAGTGCATCCATGTGATGTAGTCCCTATAGACTGTGGCAAAAACCATGCGGATTCACTGCTTAGGGTTCCCTTCAACAGAGGATCTCCTGTGAGGAGGGCAGGGAGCTGACAGCCCCAGCCACCATGTCTGTGAAAGCGACAGCCGAAATGCCATGCTGAAGGCCATGCTCTCCTCCGTCTGCCAATGACTGCACACACCAGGGATTTAAAGCTGGGCCCTTCCTGTGCATGTGGGCCACCGGTCAGTCAGTCACTGCCTTGAAGCTCCACGTCAGCCTGGTCAGGACATTCTCAGAGCTGCACTGCAGTCTGAAACTCTTCACACCCAATCCTCCTTCCCTCTTTCCTACCATCTGCTGCCAGCGTATTAGTCACATTGTGCTCATTTGCCTAATCGGCACACTGTCATTGATGTACTAGATCATTGTGACATTCTCCAGGACTTTAGATGGTCCGTATCTATATCCAGACCATATATAACAGAAGGTAGGAGAATTAACATGTCCCTGGGGCAAAACTGTAAATAAATGTTGTCTATGTGCTTCTCTGGTGGCTCAGTGTTAAAGAATCCACTTGCCAATGCAGGAGACATGGGTTGGGAAGACCCCTTAGAGAAGGAAATGGCAACCCACTCCAGAATTCTTGCCTGGAGAATTCCATGAACAGAGGAGCCTGGTGGGCTACAGTCCATGGGGTCACACAGAGTTGGACAGACAGGGACTGAGCACTCACATATAATCAGGACCTCCCACACCCCCTGCACCCTGCATCCTTTAGATCAGTGGTCACCAACATTTTTGGTCCCAGGGACTGGTTTCATGAGAGACAATTTTTCCATGGGGATATGGGGATGGTGCAGGGCATGGTTCAGGCAGTAATGGGAGTGATAGGGAGTGGCAGATGAAGCTTGGCTCCCTCACCCTCTGCTCACTTCCTGCTGTGCAGCCCAATTCCTAACAGTCCACAGCCTGGGAGTTGGAGATCCCTGCTTTAGATTTTTAACAATGGCATTCATCCTTACCACCCCCCATTCGCACTCTTATCCTCAGGATGCAATGCTGGTTTTGATTTGCAATCCTGCTGGGAGTGGACAGTTGGCCAGGGTGCCATTTCAGAGCCTTCTCTTGACCTTAGCCACTATGATAACTCTTATTCCACAGGCCAATGGCCAATGGGAAGATCAGTCCAGCTGCCAAGAGGATCAATCCCAGTTACATACTGAAAGACAGAAAAAATGGCCACCAGATGGGACTGCAGGCCCAGGGAACCCACTGTAAGTCAGACTTTAGCCAGAACTCCATTTTTTGTTTCAGGTCTCCAAATGTCAATAGCAACTCAGAAGCTGTATTCAATAATCCTCGAAGTATCTGAGTATTCACTTTTCTCCAGGAAAATAGCCATGGATTCCCTTGGAAATCAAGCGCCAACTCACTGGAAAAGACCCTGATGCTGGGAAAGACTGAGGGCAGGAGGAAAAGGGGGTGACAGAGAATGAGGTGGTTAAATGGCATCACCAACTCAATGGAGATGAGTTTGAACAAACTCCAGGGAGCCAAGCTTCATCTGCCACTCCAGGAGATGGTGAAGGACAGGGAAGTCTGGATTGCTTTGCAGTCCACAAGGTTGCAAAGAGTCATTCGGACACCCCTAAGCTACTGAACAACCAGAGCCCTTGGAAATGACTCCTTTCTTACAGCATAACTTGGCATTTCAGGATCCCTGCTCCTGAGGACCTGGCTACCTCTTCAGTCAGTGAACTCCTGACTGAGAATTGACTCAGACCCATGAGAAAAGACTCATGACTTTTTATTGGGCAACCAGTGTCAGCCCCCTTGTCTTATTCTGATTATAGATATTGAGAGGCACCCTTCAGGCTGTGGAAAACACCTAGAATATGAAGAAGACTATGCAATACTTTAAAGGCTATCATTAAATGTCAAAGATAACTTATTTAAAGGGCAATCTTATTTGTTAATAATAGTCTAAAATATTTAAAGCTATGAGGTTCCACTTTTACATACAACCCAAACAGAAATGTTTATGTATGTTTACTCAGAGACATGAATTAGAATATTCATTGTTCACAGCAATAAAAGCTCCAAATGGGAATCACCCACAAATCCTTAGACGTGTGTCGAATAACTAAGCAATGAGGCATTATGCAGTAACAGATTGTAGAATATAGAATGAACAAACTACAACTATAAACACAGATAAATCCTGTATATAAATATAACATTGAAGAAAAAAAGATAAACATTAGAGAATATTAACTGTATAATAATGTGCATGCTGTGTGCTAAGTTGCTTCAATTGTGTGTTACTCTGTATGACCCTATGGACTGTAGCCTGCCAGGCTCCTCTGTCTTTGGGATTCTACGGGTAAGAATATTGGAATAGGTTGCCATGCCCTCCTCCAGAGGATCTTCCTGACCCAGGAATCGAACCGAAGTTTCTCACGTCTCCTGCACTGGCAGGCAAGTTCTTTACCACTAATGCCACCTGGGAAGCCCTGTATAGTCGCATATATATGTAAATTATAAAAATAGGAAAAAGCAAATTTGTGCCATTCAAAGACAGTGATCACCTTTGGCAAGAGAAGTGTGACCGGAAGAGGTTACAGGGAGAGGGGTGCCTCTGGCTACTAGAAATGTTTTGCTTTTTCATCTAGAGACTGTTCCCATGGTTACGTTCAGCCTGCGAAAGCTAACCAAACTATACACTCATAATATGTGCACTTTTTGTATGTATATCATGTTTCAACAAAAAGTTCAGCATGTATATTTAAAGCCACAAGATACCGAAGGAGAACTTTTGAATACAACGTTTTGGATTTCTTAGTGCAAGTCAGTGGTTTGCAAACATTGAGAAGCATCACAATCACCTGTTCCCCAACCTACAGAACCTCTGGGCTAGAAAATGGTAATTCAAGCCTGTTAGGAACAGGGTGAGGCCAATAGGTGGGTTTCCATGATCCACAGCAGAATATAGTCAAAGATGCATTCATTAAGTTTCTTAGCTTCCTACACTATGACCACTTGAGAGTATTTCTTGAATTATACAGGATACAAAAAGTTCTAGCCAACTGCTTGCTCTTTACTCCTGGGGATAGCATCTGTCCCTAGTGTCAGTCCCTTTCTAATCTTGGTCATAGTAGCTAGATAGGTTTAATGGATATCTGATGATTTTGTTTGTCCTCATTTCCCCGCTCATGAAAACAGAGTACTTCTGGTCTATGGAGGACCCATTCCAAGGAGTTTAGGTGAGACTGACCCCGACTCTAGCCCTCTAGCCTTAAGAATGGCACCATGACTCAGATGTGGCCAATGAGAGTTCCGCCAGGTGTTTTTTACCTGCAGTGTCTAGAGACATAGCCTCTTTAGGCTGAAGCCACAAACAAAGGCAGTGTGAATCTGGCCATTGTAGCATAAATCATGTTTTCCACATGCAAGAAGCCAGTGTAGAATAAAGACAAAGCCAAGTCAACATGAAGGATGAAGCAAGATATAGATCTCTGAAGATCTCATTTGAGTTCCTGGATATAAGTATTCCTGACATCCAGAACTGTATAGTTATAGGACCAATGAATTCCTATCATCATGGTTGAGTACACTCCTGCTACTTGGAACTGATGAATAACACCTAGAATAAAACAAACCAAAAAACCCCTACATGTATTTTTACCCCCTTTTCTTGAGCTTAGAAAAAGCCATAAACTTACCTGTTTCTTCTATTTGGGATTCACCATGGTTCTTCAGTTCTTCTGTGACACAAACTGATTTTAATGAGATCCTGCATATTCAAGGAAATACTTATTAATATTAAAAAACCCAAGCGTATGGCCATGCAGCCATTTTGACTCCTAAATTTATCATCCTTACCCTCTACTCTTTCACTACCTAGAAACCCATGCCTAGTTAATAGGAACAGAAGGAATGTGGCAGATACTATATTCCAGGTGGCCATTCTCCCCTCTGCTCTAAATGCTTTCTTTTGTCCAACAAGTTTACTTTTTTTTTCTTTCACCACTGATAGTTCGTTGGTGGTGCCTTTCCTCCTGCTCTAGATCTTTTCTCCAATACCGATTCTTCATATGTACTAGGTCCCTGACCTAGAGTAAAATGGGTCCAAGAACAAAGTAAAGTCTAATGAGTCAAGGTCTTATCCTGTGTCCAGAGATCAGCCTTAGAAAATGGGAGAGAAGCTTCCCTCAGCAGCCAATGGTTACAGAAGCAGATTTAACTTCCTTTATAGCAAACTCCGGGAGGCAGTGGAGGACAGGGAAGTCTGGCATGCTGCAGTCCATGGAGTTGCAAATAGATGGACACGATTTAGCAACTGAACAACAACAACAAAATAGCCAGAGCATCTCAGTCCTACCTATTCAGCCCCATCCTCTTACGACTGTCTCCAGATGGAGAAGGACTTTAATAGCACTAACCAGAACTTTCCTGGTGGTCTAGTGGTTAAGAAACCCCTGCCAATGCAGGGAATATGCATTCTATCTCTGACCCGGGACGATTCCACATGCTTCGGGGCAACTAAGCCCGGCACCACAACTACTGAACCCCAGTTAAAGAGTCCACGAGCTTTAACTACTGAACCCTTGGACTCTAGAGCACATGCTCCACAAGAAGAAGAAGCCACCACAATGAGAAGCCCATTCACCACAACTAGAGAATAGTTGAGAAGCCTTGCACAGCAACAAAGACTCGGTGCAACCAATAAATAAACAGCATAACCAGACTCCTGTCACTACTACAATGTTTAGAGCCTCGTGGGAATGTCTGGATTGTCAGAGGAATGAAGAACCATTTCTTGGCCTGCTCACCACCACTCTAAGAGTATTTAGGCTTGGGTGGCAGACCTGGGCACAGGAATTCTGCAGTCCTTATGGTTCCCAGGTGATCATTTTAAAGCTTCACTATATTAAAAGCATGCAAAAAGCCAATTACATTAAAGTGTTTCAGATATCTATCACTGCAAAGCAAGCCACCTCAAGCTTAGTGGCGTAAAATGATCAAAGTGAGTTTTTATTATCATCTTTCATGGTCCTAGGAGTTGACTGAGCTCAGTGTGGTGGTCATCTCTCAAGGGCTTTCATGTAATTGATGTCAGGTGGTGGCTGGGGCTGGAGTCATCTCAAAGGCTGTCTCATTCACACATCTAGTACTGATTCTGACTGTTGTCTGAAACCATAGCTGAGACTGTCACCTGGAACACTCACAAGTGTTACAAGCCTCTCCATATGACCTGGGTTTCTTCACACTACTATAGCTCAGTCCTAAGAATAGTGTTCCAAGCCTGAGAGCTAGAAAAAAGCTGTATCACCCCTTTAAGATCTGAAATCGAGTCACTTTCACCATATTCTTTTGGCAGAAAGGTCGCAGAAGTCCACCCAGATTCAAGGGAGAGATACAGTTGCCATCTATTGATCAGAGAAGAGTAAGGTCACAAGGTCAAATGCACATATGTGATGAGAACTATCATTGCGGTCATCTTTGGAGACAATTGTCTGCCACAGTAAGTTTCTTTCAATAATGCTGACTAGATGCTGGCTGAGTTGATAAAAATGTGTCTTTGTTTTCTGAATATTAATGATCAGGACCTCCACTCCACTGAAACATCATGTTATAGGAAAGCGAAAGTCATCTTGTAATGAAAATATTACCCGTAATGAAAATATTCCCTAAAATGTATTCAAGCATCTCTTCCCTCTTAACTCTGAGAGTGTCTCTGATTATTGGAAGTTGTAAATATCCACCCATACAATGCAAAATAAAAGGGTTAAATCTTGCAAAAGGGGAAAGACTTCATTAAATCAACTATTTTTAGAGAATAAAAGATTTATGGACGCTGGTGTAACTGGTAAACCAGCTAACAACTGAAGAAGAAAAAAAATCAACCAGGATGATCTTGAGTCCGTGGAATTATTTAAGAATCCAAAAGATTAAGAAAGGCATCAGGGAAAAAAACATTGAAACTGAATATTTCTACATCTTGAGTGCTCTGTATGTCTTTAGCGCTTTTTTTTTCTTAGCTCTGAATTTTATTTGTAGCTCTTTGTTCTTTTTCTTAAATTAAACTTTCTATTGTGTATTGGCTGCTGCTACTGCTGCTGCTAAGTCGCTTCAGTCGTATCTGACTCTGTGCGACCCCATAGATGGCAGCCCACCAGGATCCCCCATCCCTGGGATTCTCCAGGCAAGAACACTAGAGTAGGTTGCCATTTCCTTCTCCAATGCATTAAGGTGAAAAGAAAAATTGAAGTCGCTCAGTCGTGTCTGACTCTTCGTGACCCCATGGACTGCAGCCCACCAGGCTCCTCCGTCCATGGGATTTTCCAGGCAAGAGTACTGGAGTGGGGTGCCATTGCCTTCTCCGATTTTGTATTGGAGTATGGCCAATTAACAATGTTGTGATAGTTTCAAGTGAATAGCAAAGGGACTCAGCCACGTTGTTAACTTTTGTTGAAAAAAATTCCATGCCCTCTGGAAGAAAAGAAAAAAAAAGGCAAATGTTCAGTCTTTGTACATTTCAAGGACCAGGCCACAGTTTCTACAGTAACCTAAATTTTGTTGGATAAAGGTTAAATTATTTTCATAGTTTTTAATTTTCATTTTCAGATGTATTCTGTCAAGCTTCTTCCAATGAATTTTTGATAACTTTTTGAGTAGATTTGCTTCAATGACTTTTCTTTCACTACTTTTGATAAAAGATCCTCCTGTAATCTGAACAAGCTTTCATTCTTCTCTAGAGAGATGAGCATGAATAACATCAGCTAAAATGAGTTCAGTGATAGTATTAATATCGTCACAACTTTCTTAGAAAGCCTGTTATGTTAAGTGAAATGAAATCTCAGATCTTTACCAAAGCATTTGTTTTTGCCTTAGATATTAGGGCAAGATGGATATGTAGTTATCTGCCAGCTACTCTTCACTATTCATCAAATAGGTATCGAGTACCTGCTTAGTGCAAGGCAATAACACTAAAGATTATGGGGATCATAAAGATGAACAGACTCTGATGAAAGCATCGATATATGTGTTTTCATTCAAGGTCACAGTGAGGTCGACACTATCACTAGCATCACTGCCCTGTCAACACTGCCGTCACAGCTTCCTCACCACACCACCTCCACCACCACCATAATCACCTCAACCACCACCATCAGCAGCTACATAGATCTAATAGCATAAAACACATTTACCAGGAAAACTGGAATTAACTCTAATTCAGTTCAGTTAAGTCGCTCAGTCATGTCCGACTGTTTGCGACCCCATGAATCACAGCACGCCAGGCCCCTCTGTCCATCATCAACTCCCGGAGTTCACTCAGATTCACGTCCATCGAGTCAGTGATGCCATCCAGCCATCTCATCCTCTGTCGTCCCCTTCTCCTCCTGCCCCCAATCCCTCCCAGCATCAGAGTCTTTTCCNGTATTGGAGTATGGCCAATTAACAATGTTGTGATAGTTTCAAGTGAATAGCAAAGGGACTCAGCCACGTTGTTAACTTTTGTTGAAAAAAATTCCATGCCCTCTGGAAGAAAAGAAAAAAAAAGGCAAATGTTCAGTCTTTGTACATTTCAAGGACCAGGCCACAGTTTCTACAGTAACCTAAATTTTGTTGGATAAAGGTTAAATTATTTTCATAGTTTTTAATTTTCATTTTCAGATGTATTCTGTCAAGCTTCTTCCAATGAATTTTTGATAACTTTTTGAGTAGATTTGCTTCAATGACTTTTCTTTCACTACTTTTGATAAAAGATCCTCCTGTAATCTGAACAAGCTTTCATTCTTCTCTAGAGAGATGAGCATGAATAACATCAGCTAAAATGAGTTCAGTGATAGTATTAATATCGTCACAACTTTCTTAGAAAGCCTGTTATGTTAAGTGAAATGAAATCTCAGATCTTTACCAAAGCATTTGTTTTTGCCTTAGATATTAGGGCAAGATGGATATGTAGTTATCTGCCAGCTACTCTTCACTATTCATCAAATAGGTATCGAGTACCTGCTTAGTGCAAGGCAATAACACTAAAGATTATGGGGATCATAAAGATGAACAGACTCTGATGAAAGCATCGATATATGTGTTTTCATTCAAGGTCACAGTGAGGTCGACACTATCACTAGCATCACTGCCCTGTCAACACTGCCGTCACAGCTTCCTCACCACACCACCTCCACCACCACCATAATCACCTCAAGCACCACCATCAGCAGCTACATAGATCTAATAGCATAAAACACATTTACCAGGAAAACTGGAATTAACTCTAATTCAGTTCAGTTAAGTCGCTCAGTCATGTCCGACTGTTTGCGACCCCATGAATCACAGCACGCCAGGCCCCTCTGTCCATCATCAACTCCCGGAGTTCACTCAGATTCACGTCCATCGAGTCAGTGATGCCATCCAGCCATCTCATCCTCTGTCGTCCCCTTCTCCTCCTGCCCCCAATCCCTCCCAGCATCAGAGTCTTTTCCAATGAGTCAACTCTTCTCATGAGGTGGTCAAAGTACTAGAGTTTCAGCTTTAGCATCATTCCTTCCAAAGAAATTCCAGGGCTAATCTCCTTCAGAATGGACTGGTTGGATCTCCTTGCAGTCCAAGGGACTCTCAAGAGTCTTCTCCAACACCACAGTTCAAAAGCATCAATTCTTCAGCACTCAGCCTTCTTCACAGTCCAACTCTCACACCCATACATGACTACTGGAAAAACCATAGCATTGACTAGACGTACCTTAGTCGGCAAAGAGGTACTAGGAAAACAATATCTCTTATGCAGTTAATTCACTGGTACTTTTCTTGGTGCATCTCACATAATACCAGATGATACACACCAATATGCTGATATCTTCAAGGGAGTTTTTCAGCATTTTGACATATTAAAAGGAGATTTTAAGTATGAAAGAATTAAAGGAATCACTTATTCCAACTCTCTCATTTTTCAGATGAAAAAAATAAACCTCAGAGAAGTGAAGCGACTTGTTCAAGGTGAACAAGGACAGATCAAAAAAAGAGCTCAATGGAAATTTTCCTGGTGGCCCAGTGGTTAAGATTCCATGCTTCCCTTTCAAGGGCCATGGGGTTTGATCCCTGGTCTGGGAACTAAGATCTCGTGTGGCACACCACGCAGCCAAAAAATTTAAGTAATTTAAAAATAAATAAAAACAAAATAAGAGCTCAATCCTCCTGATTCCCTTACTGTCCAGGGTCTTCTTCCCCTCCGCTCACTCTTGCTAAATGAGAACTTAGTAAGAACTGTTAGACCAGCTGGACAAAAAGTTATCACACCTGCTAGGCAGATAGAAACTCTCTGAAGAACATAGGAAACTGCCAGTCCTCTCCCAGGAGTCCTTGGTTAGCTCAGTTTGTGACAGTTTATGTAAATGAGGAGCCCCTGCAAGAGAAGGGGGTCGTTTCTTAGGGATTAAGCATGATAATGCATGATAATGCAGTGTGCCCAGAAGAGAAAACACGGCTTTGAACTTGTATACTTTTCACCCATTCAACAATAACAAATAAAACTTTGCACTTTCAGCTAAGTATTGTAAAATACTTAACAAACGTTTAACTCATGAATCCTCAGAACAACCAAGAAAGGAAAACTTTTGAAAAGAAAGAAAGCGACTCTCATCCTCATGATTCAGTGGGAAAACTTGGGTTTCCCTGGTGGCTCAGAGGTTTAAGCGTCTGCCTGGAATGCAGGAGACCTGGGTTCGATCCCTGGGTTGGGAAGGAGAAGGAAATGGCAACCCACTCCAGTACTCTTGCCTGGAGAATCCCATGGAGGGAGGAGCCTGGTAGGCTACAGTCCACGGGGTCCCAAAGAGTTGGACACGACTGAGCGACTTCACTTTCACTTTCAAGGTCAAAAGAAATGAGTCTACAGCTAGCAAAGTAACACTGCTGGCAGGACTCATGATGTGCAAAGATGTCCTGTGTTGGAATAAAGCCCCAGGTGACCTACAGACACAGGGTTTTGAAAAAGACAGAGGTGAACCAGGAAAGCTCCTGCTCATTCTTGCAGCCTGATGAATCTATGAAGTGTTCATAGGAGATTTGTTTCTGGGTTTTTAAAGGTTCTTTCAAGAGCCTCTTTTTTGGGGCAGTAAAATAATTTTTTAAAGCCAATCCTAAAAGGAAATCATTTACAAAACTTTTAGCTGATGTCTAAAATGTTTCACTTGTTTGAATAATTGGAAAGGTTGTGATTTCTAATATATTGTTAATAATGGTATTTTGTTTTAATATTTATTTATTTGGCTGCACCAGGTCTTAGTTGTGGCAAATGGGATCTATTTCCCCACCAGTAATTGAACCCAGGCCCGCTGCACTGGAAGCTCAGAGTCTTAGCCACTGGACCACGAGGGAGTTCCCAAATATAGGTATTTTAAAACAGACTATCACAATTTTCTCTTTAAAAGATCCACTTGAATCTAAAATCCAAGCAACATGATGCCCACTGTCATCCACTTAAAAATATATAAACAGATTCTGTAACCATCAGAAATTTCACAGTCATTTCCCTTTCTCCATAAGCTCATACTAAAAAAAAATTTTTTTAATTGAAATATGGTATGTGTGGGGATTACACTAAAGTCTTTACAGGGATTCACTAATTCTTATGATGACCTGATGAAGCAGACACTATATTATCCCCATTTACATCCATTAATTTTTTTTAATTAAACTAAGTTCTTTGGGCTTCCCAGGTGGCACTGGGAAGAACCTACCTGCCAATGCAGGAAACAAGAGACTCGGGTTCAAGTCCTGCGTCAGGAAGATCCCCTGGAGGAGGGCATGGCAACCCACTCCAGTATTCTTGTCTGGAGATCCCATGGACAGAGGAGTCTGGCGGGTTACGGTTCAAAGGGTTGCAAAGAATCTAACACAACTGAAGGGACTTGGCACGCACTATGGTCTTTACTGTTTGAAACTGGAGGTAGAAGAGGAGGGGATACAGCAGCTCTGTCTCCTGCAATGAATGGCTCCACACACCCAGTCACTGCCCTCAAAAAGTTAGATCCATTTTTTTACCTCATTTTGCAAGTGAGAAAACTGACACTTAAAAAGGTTACAATGTCTTGTGCAGTGTCACAAGAAATTCTGTCCAAGAGTTCTGCCCAATGTCATAAGCAGTTCAATATCCAACAGCTCTGCTGTTAGGAAGCAGCAGAGCAAGGATTCTTGGTGGTTCTAGAATCTACTCTCATGACCATTAATGTACATTCAGGCCTTGAAAGTCTGTTGTTCCATCTCCCAAATAGCTCAGGTTGACCCTGGCTCAGGCAGTCATTACCTCCCCTCTGGGGCAGGCTCTCAACTAGCATTGCCTTCTCCAATGCATTTGCTCTTCCATAGCCAGAATGATTTTTCTGAAGTGCCTCTGTGAGCACGTCACTCCCTTGTTACCTCTGAGCAGCTTTTCCAATGCCTGGCCCCTTCAGGCAGGCAGTTAAGCTTCCTGGATCTCCTCTGGGAATGGCTGATGTGTCCCAATCATCCTGAGAGCCTCTCAACACTTCAGACTACAGGCTTTGGCCCATGGGTTTCACTTGCTTAGATTACTCTTCTCTTACTCCTCCCATAACCCTCTTTACCTGGCTAACTCTTACTTATTCTAGATGTCTCTGCTCAGAGGTCTTTTTTTTTTAATTTACACTTTAAAAAATTATTCATTTAGGCTGTGCATGGGCTTTCTCTAGTTGCACAAGCAGATGCTGTTCTTCATTGTGGTATAAGGGCTTCTCATTGCGGTAGCCCCTCTTGTTGAGCAATCTTTCCAGACCAAGGATCGAACCTGTGTCCCATGCACTGGTGGGCAAATTCTTATCTATTGCATCATCAGGGAAGTCCCAAGAGGTCATATTTTTCTAATTGCTTTCCTTGCCATCTAAGCAGAATTGATGCTCCTCCAGTAAATAACCACAATTCACTGTACTTTGGTTATTCTAAACTCTCCACTACACTAAGAGGAAGGGCATATTTGGGTCATTATCACATCCTCAAAGTCTAGCATGGTCCATTATAAAAGCCATACCTGATCCATTATTGTCCCTTGAAAAAGACTAAATGAATGAATGAATATTGGTGCCACTACTAAGTAGCTATTTGAATGATTATTTTCATTCATTGAGCTTCCATTTTGAAATCTGGAAAATGGGGACAAAAAATATAGGCAGAGCACATATTGCTGACCTCTTTTTTTCTGCCTCAAGTCCTAAGAAAAGGGAAAAGTTAAAGTGTTAGTCACTCAGTTGTGTCTGACTTTTTTGCTACCCTGTGCACCATAGCCCACCAGGCTCCATGGAATTTTCCAGGCAAGAATACTGGAGTGGGTTGCCATTTCCTTCTCCAGGGGATCTTCCCAACCCAGGGATTGAATCTGGGTCTCTTGCACTGAAGACAGATTCTTTACTGCCTAAGCTACCAGGAAAGTTCTAAGAAATGACTCCTCAAATTAAATTAAATTATATTAAATTGGAGTAATAATCAAGAAGCTTAAATGACATAATATATATGAAAGTTTCTAGTACTTCTGGAAGCAGTATAAAATTGTTAAAAATAATTAACTCTGGGAAGGAGAATCACCGACTGGGGGCCAAGGAGAGAGAGCCTAATTTCAGTATCCTCTTCAGAACCCTTTGACATGTACTATTCAAAATAACAAGTAAATTTAAAAGGGGAAATGTTCCTGGCACACATTAGGCATTCAGCCAAGGTGAGTTTCCCTCATAGGTGACAAGGTTCACACTAACACCAGGACTGGAACACAAGACTACAGTCTTTGCAGTTTCTCCATCAGGCAGGCTGCTGCTGCTGCTGCTGCTGTTTAAGCACTAAGTCATATCCGACTCTTTGCAATTCCATTGACTGTAGCAGGATAGTTTTAGACAAAATGGTGGCCCAACGAGTAACACCCTCATCTGACTCCTGTTTCCTGTGCTTATCATGGGTGTATCTGTATCAGAAGGTGATTTGCTGGGCTGTCTGTCACATAATTGTGTATATGTGTACTGTCGAAGGGACAAATTTGCCTTTGATCTTGTTATTTCCTCTCAGCACATCTGGAATGTGCCCTACATTCAAGATGAACACTGCACAAATAATACAAGTGTCTTACAAACATTGTCTGTTGTCTGTTTGGGTGTGGGCATGACAGGCTGGTTCAAAGCTGGACTTTTGAGAAAAATTATAAAAACTTTGTTTTTAACTGTGCTTCAATTTTTAATAACTTTGTGATCTTAGGTAAGTTACTCAACGCCTCAGAGACTTTTTTCATGCAAAATGGCTGTACTAATACCACAGATTAAATGAGACTATGTTTATAAAGCATCCAGAAAATAGTAGGCACTAAGTAATATAAATTATTGATTCTTTTTTAAATTTTTATTTATTTTTATTTTAAATTTTATTTGGCTGTATTGGGTCTTAGTTGCAACATGTGGGATCTAATTCCCTGACCAGGGATCGAACCTGGGTCCCCTGCTTTGGAAGTGCAGAGTCTTAGCCACCAGGGAAGTCCCTATTGTGATTCTTTGATCTTTAAAAGCAGCTGTGGTCAACTCTGAAGAAGGCAATGGCAACCCACTCCAGTACTCTTGCCTGGAAAATCCCATGGACAGAGGAGCCTGATGGGCTGAAGTCCATGGGGTCGCTAATTGTCCGGCATGACTGAGTGCCTTTACTTTCACTTTTCACTTTCAGAAGGAAATGGCAGCCCACTCCAGTATTTTTGCCTGGAGAATCCCAGGAACACAAGAGCCTAGTGGGCTGCCGTCTATGGGGTCGCACAGAGCCGGACACGACTGAAATGACTTAGCAGCAGTGGTCAACTTTGCTTTGGCAAACTGGAAAAAAAAAATGGTGTTAGATACATTCTGATTGACAAAATAACAAGCCAGGTTAGTCTTCCTTTAACTAAGGAGGCCAAAAATCACTTAAAGAAACTTAAGCTTTGACTATTGCTTATCAGGCAGGCCATGGCATTTCTGAGATTGCAAGGGCTCTGCTGATTCTGTTTTGTCATGAAACTTGTCACATGTCACCCAGTCCACCACTCAAGGTAGTGCCAGAATTGCCTTCCAGGAAGTCAGCTCTGCTAGGAGGGTATCAGTTGTAGGAATCCTCACTCCAGCACATGACGTTTACCGTGAACCTAAATCCTCACTCATCCTGTTGCTCATCTTGTTACTCCCTCTGACTCCACCCAACCCTAAGTGGTCTTACCCCAGACCTCACTCTAGAGAAAGAAGGCAGAATAGTCTTCCACGAAAATAAATAGGGCTTCCCAGGTAACACTAGAGGTAAAGAACTCACCTGTCAATGCAGGAGATGCAACAGATGCAGGTTCGATCCCTGGGTCAGGAAGATCCCCTGAAGAAGGAAATGGCAACCCACTCCAGTATTCTTGCCTGGAGAATCCCAAGCACAGGGTTACAAAAAGTTGGGCACAACTGAAGTGACTTGGCACAAAATAGATATTGAATGGAAAAGTTTTCTCAATATAGAGGTTTCAATCACTCAGAGATTTCTGTCTTTGAGTTGCCAGGGTGTGAGCTGAAATNAAGCACAGGGTTACAAAAAGTTGGGCACAACTGAAGTGACTTGGCACAAAATAGATATTGAATGGAAAAGTTTTCTCAATATAGAGGTTTCAATCACTCAGAGATTTCTGTCTTTGAGTTGCCAGGGTGTGAGCTGAAATAAGTGGATTTAGGGACTTGGGTTTGGAAGTCTCTGGTGTTATGAAGGAGTCTGTCACAAAGTGGGAGCTTGGATTTCAGAGCCCAGCTGGGACACACATGTTGTTTGCATCTATAACCACATGAAAGGTGATGAACAACTCAAGCGAGTTTTGCCAACAAATAGAAACATTTACCACGCAGCAGTTATAACAGCCAAAATATTAAGAAATGGTTAGAAATTAATGAGTACATTCACAAGACTATTCTAGATTAGTTGATCTCATCAGAATTCTTTGACTTGGAATTCTGGCCCAGGAAATCTAGATTTTTAGAGCACATCATTACATTAAGAATATCTTTTTTAAAACAATACTGATGAAAGATGGCTGATTGAACAAATGCACTCCCCCTCATTAAAACAGATATAAAGGGATTTTTTAAAATTAAAAAGGTGAAGAAATCACTATAGCAACAAAATATTAGAAGCTGAAAGATAAGAGAATTTGTTTCTGAGTCAACAAATTGAGAAAGCTAAATCCTAAACTAGTAGAGTGAAAACCAAGAAGCAACTCAATTCCCAGAATCAGCCCACCCCAACGTTTCTTTCTCAAAAGCAACTTAGTCAACTGCCTCTCTCCAAAACAGCAGAAGACTTGAGGTTTTCCCCTGCAGAGAATAAGGGTCTCTAAGCCAGAATTTAGGGCAATCGGCATAATTAAGATTGGAATATACTATACTGAAAGCAGAGACATTGGAAAAAAGGAAGTATAATAATTCTCTGGTTCATATTCAACTCTCAGAACACTGGCAGAAAAGTATAGCTAAGCTGTTTAACCAAGAAAATCGATGTTTTCTCCCTGAAAATTTTAGAGCAAGAAAAAGTACCTAAGGGCAATGACATTTTGCCTTACCTAAATGGCCCTGGCAGAACCCTCTAGAGTAAAAGCTGAATTTGACAAGATTTATTCATGGCACAATTTCCCATTAGCTTTACAGTATGAGTGAAGGGTAAGGATTATCAGATACTTGAAGAATTAAGCATATACCAAAGAATATAGAGCCACAACACACAAAGTGAAAAAAAATCACCTAGAGAGGAAACAGACTTCAGAGAAATAAGAGCTCCTCCCACCTAAAAGCTATTATTAGCATCTTTAGAGAAATAATCATGATGGTGTGATCACTCACCTAGAACTAGACATCCTGGAATGTGAAGTCAAGTGGGCCTTAG
>SJYV01021434.1:0-30402 GCA_006410875.1 Neotragus pygmaeus | reverse complement strand
TTTTTTTTTTCTGTTTAAAGGGATAGAAAGCATTTATTGGAAAGCACTGGAGTAGCCACAGTTTGGAGGAAAGTTTCTCCCCATACATCTTTCCTCCTATGGATATATTTGTATAGGAAGGTCCTGAGAAGGAGGCCTCTTTGCATTTCACACATGGCCCCCGACTCTTTCACTCCAGTCCTGGCCTTGGCTGGGTGTTCATCTTCACAGTCTTCTCCTCTAGCTCCAACTTCAACTGTCTCGGCCTGGGACCTTATTGGTTGGATCACACAAACATCTCAGATCAGACCCTCATCCTTGGGTGTCCGTTTTCTCATATCTTAAATGAATAGATGGGACTAAATGTCTGAAGATTCATGAGGTCATCGTGTTCTATGGGAGATGTGTCCTTTCACTGTGTATCCCTTAATGGTCTGTGGGAGATGGACTTCGTAGTACATGGCATGCACCACACAGCGGGTCTCCTTACATGTGTGAGAATGCATCTGTCTCTTCCTCAACATCCATTATAGCCCAGATTCACCGAGAACTGAATTCCATGGCATTTCTCAGGATCCTTGAGTCCTGGGCCAAGCCCTGGATTGGAAAAGACTTTTTTATGATGCAGACAAGGTTGGGGAGATTTTTCTCCAAAGGTGTGGCAGCTTGGGAACAGTTGAATGTGTTGGATGGCCTGGGGAGGGCATTCCTCTGCATCTCGGCTCTGCCTGGCACAGAGGGAGGAGGGGCAGGTGCCCAGAGAGCTGCTGATGGATGAGATGAGGCCCCAGGAAGAGACTCAGGGCTCCAGCCTGCCTGCTTCTGCCAGGGTGGAGGCTGTGGGTCCACAGCGGTGTCCTGTGTAAACCATTTACTCCAGGCTGCCCGTGAACTCCAGTCTCTGTGCTGAGAGAAACCAGGTGGCCATGTCAGTTGGAAGTGAAGGGCTGGGGGAGCTGGGAAAGCGAGCTACTCTCTCATCTCAGCCCCACTTCCTCTTCAGGAGTCTGAGAAGGACTAATAAGAAACTTTGCCATCAGAGAGAATACTGGATTTACAACGTGGCATCTGAGATTGAACCCCAGTTCTGTCACCCACCCTGGGACAAGCTGATAGGTCTCTTTGAGCCCCAGTTTTACCATCTGTAAGTTGGACCTGATGGTATAACCGACATCACAAAGTGGTGTCGGAATGTTAACTGTGCAGACACTGTTTAAGTTCAGTCAGTTCAGTTCAGTCGCTCAGTCGTGTCTGACTCTTTTGGGCTTCCCTGGTGGTGCAGAGGTTAAAGAGTCTGCCTGCAATGTGGGAGACCTGGGTTTGATCCCTGGGTCTGGAAGATCCCCTGGAGAAGGAAATGGCAACTCACTCCAGTATTCTGGCCTGGAGAATGCCATGGACAAAGGAGCTCGGTGGGCTACAGTCTATGGGTCGCAAAGAATCAGAGACGACTGAGCGACTTCACTTTCACTTTTCACTTTATTGTTCTATTAAGATCTTTATACTCTTAACATCATCACCTGTGATATAATAGGAGCTACCTGCTCCACTATCAGGTAATGACATTGTGATGGCAATAAAATATTTAACTCTTTCACTCAGGAAAAAAAAATGAATTTCGCCTTTAGCCAGCTCCTAATTGACTTACAGCCATTAGTAGCAGGAAGCCAATTTCTCTGCCCACACAACTTGCCTGTGTATGCTATATCACTTCAGTTGTGTCCAACTCTGTGACTCCATGGATTGTAGCCTTCTAGGCTCTTCTGTCCATGGAATTTTCCAGGCCAGAATACTGGAGTGGGTTGCCATTTCCTACTCTAGGGGATCTTCCCAACACAGGAATCAAACCCATATCTCTTACATCTCCTTTATTGGCAGGTGGGTTCTTTACCACTAACACACCAGGGAACCCTTGCATAACTTAATTCAGTCGCAGGTAGCTGATCCTTTACTATAGTATGAGTATCTCCCTAAAATCTATATACTGAAATACTAACTCTCAAAGGTGATGGTATTAGCAGATGAGGCCTTTGGGAAGTGCTTATGTCATGAGGAACATTTCATGCAAAGATGGGCGCAATAAAGGACAGAAATCATATGGACCTAACAGAAGCAGAAGATATTAAGAAATGGCAAGTATACACAGAAGAACTGTACAAAAAAGATCATCATGACCCAGATAATCATGATGGTGTGATCACTCCTCTAGAGCCAGACATCCTGGAATATGAAGTCAAGTGGACCTTAGAAAGCATCACTTCGAACAAAGCTAGTGGAGGTGATGGAATTTCTGTTGAGCTATTTCAAATCCTGAAAGATGATGCTGTGAAAGTGCTGCGCTCAATATGCAAGCAAATTTGGAAAACTCAGCAGCAGCCACAGGACTGGAAATGGTCAGTTTTCATTCCAATCCCAAAGAAAGGCAATGCCAAAGAATGCTCAAACTACCGCACAATTGCACTCATCTCACGCACTAGTAAAGTAATGCTCAAAATTCTCCAAGCCAGGCTTCAACAATAAGTGAACCATGAAGTTCCTGATGTTCAAGCTGGTTATAGAAAAGGCAGAGGAACCAGAGATCAAATTGCCAAAATCCAATGGATCGTGGAAAAAGCAAGAGAGTTCCAGAAAAACATCGATTTCTGCTTTATTGACTATGCCAAAGCCTTTGACTGCGCAGATCACAACAAACTGTAGAAAATTCTGAAAGAGATGGGAATACCAGACCACCTGACCTGCCTGTTGAGAAACCTGTATGCAGGTCAGGAAGCAACAGTTAGAACTGGACATGGAACAACAGACTGGTTCCAAATAGGAAAAGGAATATATCAAGGCTGTATATTGTCACCCTGCTTATTTAACTTATTTNTAGTCATGTACAGATGTGAGAGTTGGACCATAAAGAAGGCTGAGCGCTGAAGAATTGATGCTTTTGAACTATGGTGCTAGAGAATATTCCTGAGAGTCCTTGGACAGCAAGATCAAACCAGTCAATCCCAAAGGAAATCAACCCTGAATATTCATTGGAAGGACTGATGCTAAAGCCGAAACTCTAATACTTCAGCTACCTGATGCAAACAGCCAACTCACGGGAAAAGACCCTGATGCTGGGAAAGACTGAAGGCAAAAGGAGAAGAGGATGGCAGAGGAGGAGATGGTTAGACAGAGCTGCCGACTCAATAGACATGATCTGTGCAAACTCCAGGAGATACTGGAGGACAGGGGAGCCCAGGTGCTGCAGCTCATGGGGTCGCAAAGAGTAAGACACGACTTGGTGACTGAATAACAAATGGAAATAGCACTTATTCAAAAAATTCAGGTTACCATTCTAGACCAAGACAATCACACTCCTCCACAAGACGTTTACCAGGATTTTTTTAAGAAACTATCTTCCCTTAAATTGCATAATTCAGGGACTTCCCGGGTGGTCCGGTGGTTAAGACACCATGCTTCCACTGCAGCGAGCACTTGCTCACAAGGAAGATCCCACATGCTACACAGCATGACCAAAAAACTTAATTTACAAAAATTCATATAGAAACAAGACACCTGGAGATAAAGATATAGGAAAGAAGTATTTAAAAAACACAACTATAAAAGAAGTAATCATTCCATAGAAACCTGACCGTTGTCTCTGCAATAATTACTTGATTACAGGAACCCAGTATCTGTCTCTTATACACATCTAGATGTGTANCAACCAGTCCATTCTGAAGGAGATCAGCCCTGGGATTTCTTTGGAAGGAATGATGCTAAAGCTGAAACTCCAGTACTTTGGCCACCTCATGCGAAGAGTTGACTCATTGGAAAAGACTCTGATGCTGGGAGGGATTGGGGGCAGGAGGAGAAGGGGATGACAGAGGATGAGATGGCTGGATGGCATCGCTGACTTGATGGACGTGAATCTGAGTGAACTCCAGGAGTTGGTGATGGACAGGGAGGCCTGGCGTCCTGCGATTCATGGGGTCACAGAGTGTTGGACACAACTGAGCGATTGAACTGAACTGCACTATGTCATGAGGGTAGAGCTACATGAGGGTCATTAGGGCTCATAAAATACATTCCACAGAGCTCTTTATCACTTTCCTCTATATGAGGATGCAATAAAATGTCTGCAGCCTAGAAGAGGGCCTTCACCTGACCAATCTTGCACCCTACCTAGGACTTCCAGCTCCAGAACTGTGAGCAATAAATTTTTGCTTTTTATAAGCCACCTTTCTCTGGTATTTGGTTATAGAGCTTCAAACAAATGAAATTAATGCCCCTCTCATTTTCTTAAATACATAAATCACTTGTAAATGGTAGATGTATAATTGTACTATATGTACAACTTTCATAATAATCTGGAAAATGTAAAATAAATTTTCTTATTGAAAAAAACTGAATAACCTATGAAAACATTACTCTAAGACATTCAGATATTTTTTCTCTGAATCACACTGGTAGAGGACCATAATTACTCTATGTCCTATTGCACAATATCTTATAAAGATCTTCTGTATTTCCAAAAATAAGACTTTAGAAGTATATTAATATTTGAATGATTAACTTAATATATTATCCCTCTGAGTAGTTCTGAGGCCATAAATTGAAAAAAGAAAGACTTTCTGTGTGTGTGTGTGTGTGTGTGTGTGTGTGTGTGTGATTTGGAACTCAAGGTACTTAGTAGTAAAAATTATAAAGATCACATTTCTGAGACTACCTACCTCCCTATGAAAGAAAAATTTCCCACAGATCAAGCCAGCCTGAGTATATATAGCAATTTTTACCTTGTGGGCTACAGTGTAGCTTGCCAGGCTCCTCTGTCCATGGAATTTTTCAGGCAGGAACACTGGAGTGGGTAGCCATTCCCTTCTCCAGGGGATTTGCCCAAACTGGATAGAATCAGGTCTCCTGTATCTCCTGCATTGGCAGGTGGATTCTTCACCACTGTACCACACACAGTTGGTAAAAGGAAAATCCGATTGCACAGTCTGTCAGACTACTAGGCTAGGATAGAGATACCAAAGGAACATTTCTTGCAAAGATAAAGGACAGTAACCACAGGACTGAAAAAGGTCAATTTTCAATCCAGTCCTAAAGAAAGGAAATGCCAAAGAATCCTCAAACTACTGCCTTCATTTCTCATGCTAGCAAAGTAATGCTCAAAATCCTTCAAACTAGGCTTCAACAATATGTGAACAAAGAACTTCCAGATGTAAATGCTGGATGTAGAAAAGATAGAGGATTCAGAGATAAAATTGTCTACATCGGTTGCATCATAAGAAAATGCTAGAGAATTCTAGAAAAGCATCTACTTCTGCTTCATTGACTACACTAAAGCCTTTAACTATGTCAGTCAGTTCAGTCGCTCAGTCATATCTGACTCTTTGTGTCCCTATGGACTGAAGCACACCAGGTTACACTGTCCATCAACAACTCCCAGAACTTACTCAAATTTCTCTCCCACTGAGTCCATGATGCTATCCAACCATCTCATCCTCTGTCATCCACTTCTCTTCCAGCCTTCAGTCTTTCCCCACATCAGGGTCTTTTCTAATGAGTCAGTTCTTTACATCAGGTGGCCAAAGTATTGGAGCTTCAGCATCAGTCTTTCCAATGAATATGCGTGACTGACCTCTTTTAGGATGGACTTGTTGGATATCCTTGCAGTACAGGGGATTCTCAAGAGTCTTCTCCAGCACCACAGTTCAAAGGCCTCAATTCTGTGACACTCAGCCTTTTTTTATTGTGAGCTCTCACTTTCATACATGACTACTGGAAAAACCATAACTTTAACAATATGGACTTTTGTAGGAAAAGTAATGCCTCTGCTTTTTACTATGCTGTCTAGGTTGGCCATAAATTTTCTTCCAAAGAATAAGCATGTTTTGATTTCATGGCTGCTGTCACTATCTGCAGTGATTTTGGAGCCCAAGAAAATAAAATCTGTCAGTGTTTCCCCATCTATTTGCCATGAAGACATGGGACCAGAGGCCATGATCTTAGTTTTTTGACTGTTGAGTTTTAAGCTGGCTTTTTCATCACCTCTTTCACTTTCATCAAACTGTGGGAAATTCTTCAAGATATGGGAATACTAGACCACCTTACCCACCTCCTGTGAAAGCTGTATGCAGGTCAAGAAGCAACAGTTAGAACCAGACATGGAGCAATAGATTGGTTCCAAATCGGGAAAGCAGTACGTGAAAGCTGTATATTGTCACCCTGCTTATTTAACTTATATGCAGAGTACATCAGGTGAAACACTGGGCTGAATGAAGCACAACCTGAAATCAAGTTTGCTTGGAGAAAAATCAACAACCTCAAATGTCCAGATGACACCACTCATGGCAGAAATCCAAGAGGATTTAAAGAGCCTCTTCATGAAGGTGACGCTTGCTTCCTGGAAGAAAAGCTATGACCAACCTAGACAGCATTTTATAAAGCAGAGACATTACTTTGCCTACAAAAGTATGCATTATCAAAGCTATGGATTTTCCAGTAGTCGTGTATGGATATGAGAGCTCACAATAAAAACTTCTGAGTGCCATAGAACGGATGCCTTCAAACCATGGTGCTGGAGAAGACTCTTGAGAATCCCTTGGATGGAAAGGAAATCAAATCAGTCAGCCCTAAAGGAAACCAACCCTAAATTTTCATTGGAAAGACTGATGCTGAAGCTCTAATACTTTGGCCACCTGATGGGAAGTGCCAACTCATTGGAAAGACCCTGATACTGGGAAAGATTGAAGGCAGGAGGAGAAGGGGAGAACAGAAGATGAGATGGTTTAATGGCATAACCAACTCAGTGGACATGAGTTTGACCAAACTCTGGAAGATGGTTAAGAACAGAGAAAGCTTGGAGTACTGCAGTCCATGGGGTCACAAAGAGTCAGGCATGACTGAGGGACTGAACAGCAATAAATTAGGCTAGGAGGTGTTAACTGTCCATTCTCTGTGTCTATCCCCCACTACTACCCTGTCAATCACCATCAATACTAGTAATACTCTTAATAAATAATAGTAAATACTCTTCAGAAACACTATTGCTTATCATTCTCTTGTTGACTCAATAAAACAAAAGTTAAATTAAAATTTAATTAAGCACTCTGAGTGGAATAAGAAAGTAAGAAAATCTTAACATGCATATTTTCAACAAATTTTTCAAAAGAAATAATTAAAGGTCTGTGTGTGGGTCACTTAAAATGGTGGTAAGGCAGAAAACATAATGTATATACATTGTGATCTAAACATCTTTGTGCATTTCTCTATTTATACTATGTGACATAAATAAACTTTTGCCATATATGCATTCATAATGTCAGCTAATGGCTAGCCTAATGAAACAACAGCTTGATGAATTATGAATTTATTTCCATTTTAGAAAGCCTCTCTATCTCTTAATGTTTGAGGTTTTTAAAAGTTAATTACCACAATAGTTGATTTACACATGGTGACTTGAGCACCTAAAACTTAGTCTTAATTTTATTTTAAAATACCAAAAATAGATTATAATATAAAATAAGTAAACAAGCTTTCACAAGAGATGTCAGAGTAAATAATTTTTATTGCTCCCCACTCTGAAGCCCTTTGAGATGAAGAAAAATAAACAAATACAGGAAAATATAACAGAACTATAGGACACTTCCAAACCTATTGCTCCAAGTCCATGAACAAATCTCACTTTCAAGTCTAATACTGTGACAATAGTGTCATATTAAATGAAAACGCTGGGAAGTGGTATACATCTCTTTTCAGTGAGATGCACCTACAAAAGTACCTGGCACATAATATATGAAATCTAAATGCTTAGCAATAAATAGCACTATTTAAATATTAAAAGCTAAAACTGGAAATATATATAAAGATAAAAATTATAGCATTGCAATGGTACTTGTAGGTGTAATATTCATCATGCCACCATTAGGATGTTTTTTATTTTTGATAGTACCAAGAATACTTTTGGGGTTCCCTGGGGCTGAAACAGTAATGAATCTGCCTGCAATTCAGAAGATACAGGTTCCATGTCTAGGTCAGGAAGATACTCTGGAGAAGGGAATAGCAACCCACTCTAGTACTCTTGCCTGGAGAATCCTATGGATAGAGGAGCCTAGCGTGCTATAGTCCATGGGGTAGCAAGGAGTTAGACACAACTAATACACACACCCAAGAATATTTTTTTAATTAATTTATTTCTTTATTTTTTAATTTGACTTTACAATACTCTATTGGGTTTGCCATACATCGACATGAATCCACCACAGGTGTACACAAGCTCCCAATCCCGAATCCTCCTCCCACCTCCCACCCCACAACGTAAACACCAATACAGCATACTGACACATATATATGGAATTTAGAAAGATAGTAATGATGACCCAAGAATATTTTTAAAGTTGTAAACATATCAGTCTCTGAAAAAAAAATATGAAAGATATAAAAAGCCTTTAAACAATATAAAATTTTATTAACACACAACAATAAACTGGAATTAAATAACAAAAGTACTAATAACAACAAAATAGAATTTTTTTAAAGAAACCACTAGACCAAGGAAATTCATATAACAATTACAAGAGTAACTGAAAAATAGCAATGAAAATGTTACATATCTAAACCTGCGGATTAGTTAAACTGAAGAGTATCCATAGATCAAGAATGTTCTTGCAAAATAAGAAAATCTGGATTTCTTGTGTTAGTAAAAGAAAATCAATAAAATGATATGCAAATTTAAAACAAATTCCTTGAATAAGAAAATATATTCATAAGAAAGATAAATCAGAAGACATTTTAATAAAGAAAAATAGAAAAGCATAAATACATAAAATTAGTCAGGACATAAGAAAAAAATCACAGCTACAAATGACCTTTTATTATTTTAATTGCTTATTAACTATGTTTTTTTTTTATGACTAAGAGAATGTATTTTACCAGTACCTTCCTTTGGCTACTGGAGCAATATAATGAATAGAAATAGCAGTAAAGATTATTGACACATACCGTCTCAGGATTTTCTCTCAGCCACTTGAGATGTACATCAAGGACACTATTAATATTAAGCAATGTCTTGATCCATGCAAAATTCAAGCAAAGGAATAATCACAAAGTCTTTTTAAGTTCCACTCTGTCATATCATCATTCTTATTCACAAGGGCAAAAATGTCGTTCCCAAAAATGTTTGTAATGTTTATCATTGACGATGATTGATAAAGTTTTTGATCTTTATTTTACGGTACTAGACAAGATTTATGATCTTACTATTCAAAAATAAAAGGTTTTTTTTATTATTTTTGCTATTATTATTGAAAACCTAAGGATATTTCTCTGAATGCAAACAAGAAACAGCAAAATAGAAAGGAGTTATTAAAGGCAAGCATTGCTCACATCTTCTTTTTTTTAATTATTTACTTTATTTTACTTTACAATACTCTCTTGGCTTTGCCATACATCGACATGAATCCACCACAGGTGTACACGAGCTCCCAATCCTGAATCCCCCTCCCACCTCCCATCCCGCATGTATACTATCATGTAAGAAACGAGGCGCCGGTCTGTGTTTGATGCAGGATGCTCACATCTTCTTATTGTGGCTTGTATTTGCTGCTACTCAGAGCTCTCTGGGAACTTTTGAATTTATTGGAATTTGCAATAATGTTTGCCAACATATGACATNCGCATGTATACTATCATGTAAGAAACGAGGCGCCGGTCTGTGTTTGATGCAGGATGCTCACATCTTCTTATTGTGGCTTGTATTTGCTGCTACTCAGAGCTCTCTGGGAACTTTTGAATTTATTGGAATTTGCAATAATGTTTGCCAACATATGACATGAAAATCTTGCCCAGAATTTTTGCAAAACTTCCTTTTCAGAAGGATAATTTCTGAATCAAAGTGACAAAAGTATTTTTCGAACTAAGAGTTCATGGGAGGGTATAAGTTAGCAATGCAATATATAATTCTAATAGTATTTGCTATTAAACAACTTTTATGTTAAAAATATTAAATGCACTTGGTATCACTAAATGAACTAATATCTATGTAAAGGAAAATTACTGTGTTTATTGCCATATAGAATCCATTTGACCATTTTAACTTACTTAACCAGTAAATTAATTAAATGGAAGTTTAGTCAAGCAAGTATTAACAGTTCGTGTGTGTGTGTGTGTGTGTGCGTGTGCGCACGCGAGTGAATATTGGAAACTGGGTTCTACTCTAAAGCGAAGGGAAAAGAAACTAATAGCTGTTTAATATCCAATGGGAGAGGGTGGGATGATTTGGGAGAATGGCATTGTAACATGTATAAAATCATATAAGAAACAAATCGCCAGTCTAGGTTCGATGCAGGATACAGGATGCTTGGGGCTGGTGCACTGGGATGACCCAGAGAGATGGTATGGGGAGGGAGGTGGGAGGGGGGTCCAGGATTGGGAACACGTGTACACCCGTGACAGATTCATGTTGATGTATGGCAAAACCAATACAGTATTGCAAAGTAAAATAAAGTAAAATAATATTTTTTAAAAAGAACCTAACATTGTTATAGACCCTTATCACATATTTTATCTCATTTTGTCCTTATAACACAGATGTTAGGTATTATAATTTCCACTCTATACATGATGAAACTGCAGCTCAGAGAGTTTAAGTAATTTGGCCAAAGCTATAAAGCCAGCAAGGAGAAAAGTCTGAATTCTAATCTAATGTCACTTTGTTACTGATTAGCAAAGAACATTTTCTTTCCATTATACTACTACATTAATAGAGGTAACTAATTTAATTTAACTGTTCAATGAATTTAGAGACACTTCAAATCTGTTACAACTGATACAGCTACTTATAGACACACCTAAAACAAGTAGTTCAAATTAGAAGATATCCAATCCTCTTGGCAAGATGAACTTTACTTTAAAACACTGTGAAAATTTGTTTTTCACAAAGCAAGCTNTTCAATGAATTTAGAGACACTTCAAATCTGTTACAACTGATACAGCTACTTATAGACACACCTAAAACAAGTAGTTCAAATTAGAAGATATCCAATCCTCTTGGCAAGATGAACTTTACTTTAAAACACTGTGAAAATTTGTTTTTCACAAAGCAAGCTAAACTAAAGAAAAATTCACTTGCGTCTTTGGATTGTAAGTATGGAAACTCATTTTTTAAAAAAAGTAGACTAAAATAGTGTGAACATCAATCTACCTTGACTAAAAGGTAGAATTAGAAGTTTAACTCTACTGTCCCTTTGTCTCAGGATGACAAAGAACTCAGTTCAATTTCTCAAAACAAAAGTGTTGCACTGAAGAAGCAGTGAATATTAGGTATAGGTTTATAATCTATATTTATCACAAATCAAAATCTTCAGTTCTCTTTGCATTTGTCTAAAATACCATGCATAATTCCAGTTACCTCTACTCTAGGTGCTCGATGAACTGAGTGTTTAGAGTAAATGAATCTTTAATATTTGTTTTCTGAGAGATGGCCATAACCATTAGTTCATCCCTCTGGTTATAACTTTAAAGATTTGACAGTCACTGTTATTTATACTTTTTATTGATTTCACAAATGTGAATGAATTTATTCTGCCAATAAATTAAACTTGCCCAAATTGCAGCTTACAACACTTAGAAGATAATATTTCACTTTTTTTCATTTTGTTTAGTCTGGAAAGTAGAAAGAATGACGAATGAATAATCCTAAGTAAATAATAAACTTAAAATACTTAAAACTGGAACACAAAGAATCCATCAGTAATTTTCTACTATACAAAATGTACATGATTCATTTTTCGTTATTTGCATAAAAATTCAAAATGAGTTATCCACTTTCATGATACAAGCCGAACTATTAAAAATGGGTTTTGTGAAATCTTATGAAAATCATAAAGAAATACATCTGTTTCCATTTATGCTGTATGCTACTTATGTTTGTCCTATTTGACCCTCATCCATTACTTTGTATTTTTTAGCTTTGGTGCTTTAAAATTAAGCCAATGGCACCCCACTCCAGTACTCTTGCCTGGAAAATCCCATGGACAGAGGAGCCTGATAGGCTGCAGTCCATGGGGTCGCTAAGAGTCGGACATGACAAAGCAACTTCACTTTCACTTTTCACTTTCATCCATTGGAGAAGGAAATGGCAACCCACTCCAGTGTTCTTGCTTGGAGAATCCCAGGGACAGTGGAGCCTGGTGGGCTGCCCTCTATGGGGTTGCACAGAGTCAGACACGACTGAAGCAAGTTAGCAGCAGCAGCAGCAGTAATAATTATATTAATAATTCAAATGTTTTTCAATATTTCAATATATTTTGCATGTTTCCGTTCTAATCTCTAAGCCATTTACTCAAAAATTTGACTTGAGTTGTCATAACTTTAGTTACAGTTACAGTAAAAATTATTTTTAGATCAAAGTTGAAACAATTACAATTCTCAGACACCTCTGGACAGCAAGTTTATTCTCCTCAATAATTAACAATTTTAGACTTGCCAAAGTTTAGAGGAAGAACCCATGTATCATTTCTTCAAAGTAAGACTCAAGTCTTCAACTTCAAGGACATGCCTATGCATAAATCAGTTTTCCTGAAGGAGTAAAAAAATGATTAGATAGTACATAATTCATGTAGAATGACTGGACAAATGAACTTTAAATAAGGAGCATTAAATGGTTAAATCATAAATAAGAGGAGCCAGAGGCAGAAAGTATGTGTGATTGCAAAAGAATCGTAGAGTTCAATGGTTCCTATAACAAATCATAGCACAGGAACTAGTTTTCTAATCACCAGAAAGCTAGGAGTTTAGAATACCCTCCTGTCACTGCTGTATGTCTCAAAGGCAGTGGAATAATAAAAAGAGGCACAAAAGGTGGATAGAAAGTTACACATGAAAGTTTTAGATATGAAGAGTGCACAGATACATCAAAAGGAATTCAATGGCTGAGATTGATATTTCCAGGCACTAAGAAGCTCAGATGGTTTAGTATGACAGTGATTAAGTTACACTGAGTTAAAACAGTCATAACTGGAACTACAGAAATAAAATCAATTCAGATTTTGTGTTTAAATCTGAACTTTGAAGACTTTCTGAAAAAAAAAGAATATATAATTCTTGCCTACAAGTGTTGAATAATTCAAGTAAAAGGGACTGTTCATGACAGCAATATTCTGCAAGAAATATTCTTGGGTCTAAACCCTCTCAGAAGGCTCTACTTTGAAAATCATGTATGCAATTGATAAAGGGAGAGGAAGATATGCCTTCAAAGGGAAAAAGGGTTAAACTGATAGCTTAGATGGAGCCAATGCTAGAGACATAAATCCTGAGTAAGGTGGAAGCACATATGGAAGTAAACTGAAAGAGGAGTCATTAAAAGTGACTGAAAGCACCAAGTCATGACATAAAGTGGGTTGGTTAAGCTAGGAATTTCAAGACCTACGATAGAAGTTGTGGGGCAGGGAGGGGGACAGGGAGGGTGTTTCTGGGAATTTCCTTTTATAAGGACACTGTACTTGTAACCTTGCATGGCCAAGGCAGGCTCTTAAAAAGTGATCAGATTGGGTCAACGAGATGAAAGGGATGGCTGGGGAGACAGACTGATTTAGAATTTTCTTCAATTAGTATAACATATGCTAAGATGCGAGCTTCCCTGATAGCTCAGTTGGTAAAGAATCCACCTGCAATGCAGGAGACCCTCATTCAATTCCTAGGTTGGGAATATCCCCTGGAGAAGGGATAGGCTACCCACCTCAATATTCTTTGGCTTCCCTTATATCTCAGCTGGTAAAGAATCCCTCTGCAGTGTAGGAGACCTGGGTTCGATCCCTGGGTTGCAAGGATCCCCTCGAGAAGGGAAAAACTACCCACTCCAGTATTCTGGCCTGGAGAATTCCACGGACTGTATAAACCATGGTGTTGCAAAGAGTCGGACGTGACTGAGTGACTGTCACTGTCACTTTCATATTTTTAAATACTTATTAATTCAACAATATTCAGCAACTTTTTTGAGGCCCCTATTCCATGATTATTGTTAAGTCATGTCCGATGTTTTTGCAACCCGTTGGATTGTAACCTACCAGACTCCTCTGTCCATGGAATTCTCTAGGCAAGAATATTAGAGTGGGTTGTCATTTCCTTCTTGAGGGAATTTTCCTGACCCAAGGATCAAACTTGCATCTCCTGTATTATAGGCAGATTCTTTACTGGTGAGCCATCAGGGCTACTTATGGTTAGCCCTATTCTAAGTCCTGCTCATGAGAGTACTATTCTGCAAGAAATATTCTGGGACCTTAAGTTGGTTTATAGGGTTTTTTTTTTGTTTGATTGTTTGTTTTTAATTCAGACATTTTTTTAATTCTGATGTTATGTTACTCTAAGGAATTCCACAGCCAACAGCTTTGAATGAGGGAGAGGAGCATGAATTCTCAAAGGGAAACTGTTATAATAGTCATAACTAGAACTACAGAAATAAAGTCAATTCAGCTATTGTGTTTAAATCTGAATTGTGAAGAGTTTCAGAAGAAAAGAATATGTAGTTCTCACCTACAAGGTTTGAATAGTTCAAGCAAAAGAGGCTGCTCATGAGAGCACTAAATGATTTTCATCTAAGAAATTGGGGGGGAAATTTTGGTTCCTGGAAAAATTAATAGATGCTTCAGCGCTAACCTTCACACCCTCATCTAGTTTGTGAACACTTGTTTCTACATTTTCAAGATATTCTGAAATCTCTGTTGCTGAACTGAAAATGAAGAAGGATTTGATAAGCTTGTGTTAGTTGTTCAGTCATGTTGGAATCTTTTGCGACCCCGTGGACTATAGCCCGCCAGGTTTCTCTGTCCATGGGATTACTCCAAGCAAGAATACTGAAGTGGGAAGTCATTCACTTCTTTTGGGGATCTTCCCAACTCAGACCTCCTGCATTGCAGGCAGATTCTTTACCAGCTGAGCCACAAGGGAAGCCCTGGGCTCACATAAAGTATGTCTAGTATTTTGACCTTAGATTCTAGGAATATATTTGCTTATATTAAAAAATAAACCAGATTAAAAAAAATTGTGAGAGTACCAGAAGAATAAAAGATATGTTTATAATCACTTGCTCAAAAGTGCCCACTCCAGAGTGTAACTGGCTCCTGAACATTTATATTATACATATCCTAATTAGTACTGATTGGCAATGTAAAATTAATTCTGTCATCTATCTTCATTTTTAGAAAGAGCAAAATGATTTTGTCAACTGGTTTTATCCTATTGTATTTATTATGATTTGAGAGTCCAAAAATAAAAACAAACACCTGACACATGGTAGATGCCCTGTAAATATTGGTAAAATGAATGAAATTAATGAATGAACCTCTGTTCAAATGCAAAATACTTGTTTAAGTTTGTAACTGAGAGATTCTTACTGTTCCCCTGGAAGCACAGATCAGCAGATCCCCTCTTACAAGGCTCAGCTCCCTCACTCCTAAAAGGAACAGTAGTTCTAAAGAGCATCTTGACTTTCCCTCAGTTTCTTTTATCTCCCCAGAGGTTTTATATCCAAATTCTTTACTCACACTTTGCCTTTTGTTTTACCTCCCTTATCTAATTCAATTTATCAGTTTCTTCTTTTTCTAATCATCCAGCATTATGACTCAAAATTAACCTATGCTGATGTTAAGTTATCAATATTATGGAGAAAGCATAAAGATATAAAACCACATGGTGGCCCAGATGGTAAAGGATCCACCTGCAGTACAGGAGATCTGGGTTTGACCCCTGAGTTGGAAAGATCTTGAGGGAGGGCATGGCAACCCACTCCAGTATTCTTGCCAGTATCACTGCCATGGACAAAGTCTCAAAGACTAAAACATACACACAACATACAACTTAATCACAATCAGGGAGGACTTAATCTTGATAACTCTATAGGAAGTAAAAGCCTTGTAGTTTTTCTAAAGAACTAACTTTATAAATTCAGTCTCTCTTTCCACAGTCTGACTGCCTTATTTGGGCCATTTCTTTTATCAGGTGTGATCTCAGGGTACACAAACTAATTGCAATTTAACCAGACATAATTAAAATGGCAATTACTCCCTGCCTCCCTCCCCTTAATACAGAATGTATTTTTAATTGATTTGGGATTATCATTGGCGCTCATTTTCCCTTGAGCAGATAGTATGAAGATAAGTGTATATGGCAACATAGGAAAGAAGTATGTGTTTATTATTTAGACTCAAGCTAAATTGTTTGCAGCAAGTTGAACTTTCTTTCCTATTCGCTTACCATGACAGAGATTTACTCTACCCCTACCAGAAAGCAACTCCAAATTATGAAATAAAGAAAACAGTTTATCTAGTGAAAAGTTAAAGTGTTAGACACTCTGATTCTCTGTGGCTGGCCAGGCTCCTCTGTCCATGGATTTCTCCAGGCAAGAATACTGGAGTGTGCAGCCATTCCCTTCTCCAGGGTTTGAGCCCAGATCTCCTGCACTGCAGACAGATTCTTCACCATCTGAGCCACCAATAAGACTTAGACATTGGGACATCTACCTAGCTCTCAGATCACCTGCTCTGGAGGAAGACATGCCTGCAGGACACTCAAGTAAACTTTGGAGATGCCCTTATGGCAAAAATAAAACTATAGCCTCTTGAAAGCAACCAGCATTAATTTGCCAGTTGTGTGTGAGCCACTTTGGAAGTCTGTCCTCCAGCCCTACTCAACCCTTCAGATGGGCAGCAACCATAAATACCATCTTATCTACAATTGTATAAGAAACCTTGGGCCCTAGCCACCAAATTAATTCACTCTCAGATTCCGGATGGACAGAAACATTTATGTGAGATACAAATGTTTTTAGTTAGCCTATTAAAGGTTGGGATAACACAGCCATGAATATCTAAATAAGGTTTTGATCGAGTTAGGATAACCACTCTGCTATGCATCCTGGTATGTCCTCCCTCCTGCACGTTAGTCTTCCTCCTTAACTGTACTCATGTGGGAAATATACATGAATATTCCTGCCAATAAGGGGATGACATTCTCTGTGTACCCTTCCTCACTGTTTTGACCATTCCAAGAGAGCAACTTGAGATAAATATGTATCTCTATAATTTTATGCTGTTATAATCTTCCCATTAATGTACTTCTGAATTCCTTATTTCAAAAAACCCATAAAAGAGATGACCAAGGAATTCTACAATTTATAAATTATGTCAGAAGCATATTCCCAAAAATTGTTGTAAAGACATCAAGAAAAGTTATGCAGAACTTTATTCCTGGGAAGAAATACCATAGGAAATAAGAACAGCTCATTGGGTAAGAGGAAAATGTTTTCTGTTCAATCTAATAAATCCCCATATTCTTTTAGACAGGGACCTTGGGTCATCACATTTTCTTCTTCATAGAGCTCCTCTGTGTAGCCCTGAGGAGCGGAAATAAATCAGTTAACTCAATGGGGACATAATCTCTTTCTAAGGCCAGGAAACACGGGGAGGAGATTAGGATTCATGGTAACATTACTGAAAAGATCTAGACCATATAAGTTTGTAATTCCCTGACGATGGTTTCATTTATAGCTCTTGTTAGATGAAAATAGCTAAGCTAACTAAAAGTGGAATTAAAAAAAAAAACCTCCTAATTTCAAAGGTGAAATATTAGTTTCATTAAATATTTTGCTTCAGATACTATTCAAGCAATATTTATATTAGATATCAGGCTTCCCTGATGGCTCAGATAGTAAAGAATCTGCTTGCATTGCAGGAGGCCCAGGTTCAGTCCCTAGGTTGGGAAGATTCCCTGGAGAATGAAATGGCTACCCACTGCAGCATACTTGCCTGGAAAATCCCATGGACAGAGGAGCCCTAGAACTACAGTTCATAGGGTCTCAAAGAATTGGACATGGCAGAAGGACTAACACTTTCACTATATTTGGTAAAATAATCTCACTTGATGAATTTTATTTGGCCACTAATTTACCACCTTTCCACCAACCTTACTAGAGGAAATCTGTTGTTACAGCTTTCCTTGTGAATTTAGGATTAGTTTTGAGTCCACAGAAAGGAATAATAAAGAAAGTAATAGGAGAATGTTGGCCTTTCAGGAGGAATATCTGCATTTATTAGTACATACCCAGGTAATGAAGGTGGCAAGCAGGTGCTAAACTCACAGAGAAGTTCAAAGCAATAACAGCATAAAAGAGGTGAGGAAGACCTAAAAGAGAGGGCATTTTCTCAGCCCCTTTTTTCAGAGTTTAAACTGATAGATGGGACACTTGGTCATTTCCACAGCAGGCAGCACTTGCCAGTTATTCTCCTGTTACTGACTTCATGAATCAACTTAATGAGAGGAGGTAGAGGTTAGAATTTCATTAAATGCCACTGCACAGCACTTCTGAACATGCCCTATTAGCAATTTAAACCATGCTGAGACTCACTTCCACTCCTTCCTTTTCCCTCCTCAAAGAGAATAAAAATACCACTCCCTTTTGTCCCCATTTTAATCCTACTGCTATTTATTCTTTTACTAATCTGCCATTTTCATATCCGTAATCTTTTTTATGCTTCTTTCACCCCTTAATGAATCTATTATCCAGAAATCAATACATAATTGTATTCAAGACATAATTGTATTCAAGACATAATTGTAATCAAGACATAAATACAAAGAATTTTGCTACTTTGCATGTGTTGAAGTTTCACTCAATAGCATTCTCATTTGGGGGAAGAAAAACCCTGTTTTTCCTTATTAGCAAACCAGCAATGTTTTAACCTACTTTCCATCACTAAACACTGCTTTGCTTTTGAAAATGCTAATATTCAATGAAATTAAACCAAGCCATCCTATCTTTTAAGATATTTTTTCCTTTCACTCATGAAATGCATAATACTAAAGCTGATTGCATGGCTCACTCCATTATTAGATAACCCCAAAATGTCAAATGGTACTGTTTAAATTAGGTGAGCAAAGCAGAATTACTAGTCCCACACAAGAAAAGTGTGCACCATTACAGAATCAGTGAAAAGAAGTTTATAGGAATTTCACAGTTTGAAGTTAATAATCGGGTTTTAGCTCCTGTATTTTTTTTTTCACCTCATTTTCTTTTGGGTACTGGAAGCCAATATATTCAAAAGGAACAATTAAACTCTCTTGACATCATGAACCTCCTGCAGTTGGGTCAGGACACTGTGGGCAATTAGATGGCCCAATGTAGGTCATTCAAAGCATAATCAGTTTCCTATTGTTTTCTTACAAGAGACAGTGAGTAGTACCCAAAGCTCATCACCCTTGTTACTTGGTTGGGTTTTTGTTCATTTATTTTTGGTTGTTTTTAAATCCTATTCAGGTACATTTCCATTCTTAACTAATTTCACATGGAAAATGAAAGTTGTTCTGTTCTTTCTATTCACTTGTGACTGGGGCAGAATTCATGTAAACCTAGAATCTCTCCATTTGTGCTATACTACTATGGAGATTGTGGGAATTTTTCAAAGAAAGCAAATTGTTGCAATCAGATGCTGCTCATTCAAAAGGGTAATACTTCATCAGACACATTCTATTCCAGGTAGTTCTAAAAATGCCTACACCTTAACTGGCCCAGCTAATAATAGAAAGTTAATTAGAAAAGTAAGCCTTAAGAGTTTAGTGACTTTGCAGCCTTGAATGAGTGCAATTTTTTACTCAAAATAGTTTCCTAAACAATAGAAACTGTTAAGCGGGAAAAGAAAACGTTGGCAAGATAAGAAACCTTAAAAACAGGACTCCAAAGTAACCGTAAATTTTCTAAGGAAGCTATTCTATAGTCATTTGCCTTTTGGCAATGCTCCCAAATACGGAACATCCTTTCAGAGTGCCAAAATGACGGGGCATTGTAACGTGAATTTTGACATTTTATATTCTCTAGGTATGAAGTAACTGATTTTCTGGAAAAATTAAAAGGGAAAGGGACAGAGAGAGCTCTAACCCAAATATCCCTCTGTCCAGAAGTTTCCAAATATCCCTACTCAGTGATAGTTTCTCCTTTCTCTGGGCCACCTTATCACTTTTCTCAAATCTCAAAGTATTTGAATGTTCTAGGGCTAAGAAAGTACGTCTTGGCTTTCCCTGCTAGGTAGCTGCTCAACTCTTTAAATACAGGAATTAGTATTAGTCAATTTTGTATTTCTAAAGCCTCATTTAGTATCTGACATTTATTAAATTCAATAGCAATAAATGCATATTTCTCCTATTATGAATTCATAATCTAGCAGAAATTTCCAGAACTTGCTCTAATTTTTCAAGTTCCACAAAACAAGTATTGATTTGCACATAATTCTAGGACATAGCTTTTTCTTTAATTATTCTCTTAAGATATTTAACTTATCCAAGAATGAACTTAAGTGACAACGTAATAATGTAACCAGGCTAACAAAAATTCAAGAGATCTGCTCACAATGAGGGCAAAATTCTCTTATATCTAAAATATTCATTATGCTGAAACTATAAACATTTATCATCTGAATATATCCCTTATCAACATTAGAAGCATATCAGATTTTATTTGCATATGATATATAAGAATAATTATGAATAGATTTCTGAGTTCTGGTTCATGACCTAGATTGAAATTAAAAAAAAAAAGAACCTAAATTAACTTACACATCCTTCTTTCTAATATATACATATATTATATGTATATGTGTGTATATATATAATGAAAGATTCAAGATACATGGAAGTGATTTGAAAGTCATAAAATACCTCACAGCTGGGCCCTCAAAACAGAATGGAAGAGCTAAAATTTAAGTCCTTGAAACTAGACATGAATGATAAAGTTTTCAAATATCAAATCCCAAGAAATAATCAGCTATAAGAGTTGATCTATCACTTCATTTCATTTCACATGTATTGCTATAGATCTTTCACTGAATATATAGCATATTGACCTGAGTTATTGCACTTGTGAGCCCTTGTTTTTCATGAAAGAAATGGCCTACTTTCCAGAAATCATTGAAACATCTCTGGGGAAATTATACAAGATCCCAGCTGTGAAGGAAAAAAAAAAATCTATACTTGGTGTAAAGAAGAATAAATATTGTTGATGATGGGTCAGGAAAGGTTAGTAATAAGTTAGAGATCACTATCAGTATACAATAAGGAATCTATGGTATTCTTAAATAACAAGTGAAAAATAAATCTCACAATATTTTGTCAATCAATGGCTTATATCTAAAAGTGTATCAATAGAAGTGTATCCACTTGTTCTGCTAGGTTGAAAACTGGTAGTTCGGTTTTGTTTTTTTTTATAAAAAACTGTTGAGTTTTCTTTTTTCTTTTTTTTTTTTTTAGGACTGAAGCCAGAATAGAAAGTATCCAGTGTAGTATCTTAAAGTATGTTTATCCAAAATTTCTAATTTTAACAAGTTAAATTCATACGTTAAAGAAAAAATTTAAAAATGCAGAAAAAATTAACAGAGCTGTTTTTTGAGTGGTTTAGGTTTGAAAAATATCTCTCCACGCATGTAGCAGTATATAAGTTCAAGTTTTACTCATTGCTTTTTGATAATTGAATATCCTAAAAATAAAATCAGGCTTTTCCTGTGGTTGGAGTAACTTGCTTATGTTCCTACAGCAACAATCTAAAAACATAAGGCAGGACAAGTTCAATTAATAATTCCTCTTCTCATATACTTCAGAGTAGGGGAAAAAAAAGGATGAGAAATAGATATGCTTTCTGATTCAAGAAATTTATGACACTAAAGATGAAAACAGTCAGTACAGATCAGTCATTTAATGCTATATTAAATTAAAACTTTCTAATAGATTGTTAGTCTAAATTCTTCAGGTTAGTATGAGATATTTTTCAATAAAAACAGCTTTTATTCTTATTTTATTTTGAAGTAAAACTAGAATGCTGAATTTATTAATTCTATTAAAATTATTTATTTTCTAATACAAATATCATGCATGCTTCTAATTATGCAATGTGTTGTCTATATAAGATTATATGTTATCTCATCACATGTAATTGTATATATTATATATATATATATACATATATACACTTTGTATAAACATATTAAGTGCATTGTATTGCATGCATTTATATATTTGGTCATCCAAAAAGTTCCTTCAATTTTTAAGCAAAACTACCAGACAAATTTTTCATTTTCACCAAGAACTTTACTGAACAATGTATTCACCATTTTGATCTACTACCTTCTGCCATTTTTGGGGCAATGTCATAATTCTATCTTTCCAAAACTTTTTATCTTTCTGAGAAAAAAACTGTTCCAGGTGCCTTTTACAGTCTTCCAAGGAATTGAATTATTTTTCCACTAAGAGAATTTTGTAAAGACCAAAATAACGTCTGGTGATATGGCAGATGTCTGGTAATATGCCTAGTGATATGATGGATGAATAAGACTCTCCCTCCAAGCTATAACAGTTTGTACTTGGTCATCAAAGAAAATCCAGTCTTGTCTTATCCTGATGGAAGACTAAATGTTTTCTGTGGACTAATTTGGGCCACTTTTCATCAAATGCTGCTTTCAATTGGTCTAAGTGGGAGCAATATTTATCGGAATTAATCATTTCGTTTTCTGAAAGAAGTTAATAATAGAGGACTCCCTTCCAATCCCACCATATAGAAACATCACCTTCTTTGGATGAAGACCAGACTTTCATGTGGTTGATGGTTGTTCATTTCACTTGCCACATCATATCTTCCATTCTACATTATTGTACAGTATCCACTTTATATCATCCATCACAATTTGCTTTTTTTATTTAAATTTATTTACTTTAATTGGAGACTAATTACTTTACAATATTATATTGGTTTTTCCATACATCAATATGAATCCACCACGGGTGTACACGTGTCCCCAATCCTGAACCCCCCTCCCACCTCTCCCCATACCATCCCTCTGTGTCATCCCAGTACATCAGCCCCAAGCATCCTGTATCCTGCATCAAACCTAGACTGACGGTTCATTTCTTATATGATATTATACATGTTTCAATACCATGCTCCCAAATCATCCCACCACTCTCCCACAGAGTACAAAAGTCTGTTCTATACATCTGTGTCTCTTTTGCTGTCTCCCATGCAGGGTTATTGGTACCATCTTTCTAACTTCCATATATATGCATTAGTATATTGCATGGTGTTTTTCTTTCTGGCTTACTTCATTCTGTATAATCAGCTCCAGTTTCATCCACCTCATTAGAACTGATTCAAATGTATTCTCTTAAATAACTGAGTAATACTCCATTGTGTATATGTTTTGCCAAGAAAATGCACTGGTCAAGCAAACACCCTCTTCCAACAACACAAGAGAAGACTCTACACACAGACATCGCAAGATGGTCAACACCGAAATCAGATTGATTATATTCCAGGCAGCCAAAGATGGAGAAGCTCTAAACAGTCACAAAAACAAGACCAGGAGCTGACTGTGGCTCAGATCATGAACTCCTTATTGTCAAATTCAGACTTAAATNAGTGTTCTTGCCTGGAGAATCCCAGGGACGGGGGAGCCTGGTGGGCTGCCATCTCTGGGGTCACAGAGTCAGACACGACTGACGAGACTCAGCAGCAGCAGCAGCAGCAGCAGCAATGCTCTGTCAGATGTGCAGTCCTTTCTAATTTTCCAAGCGTCTCCTAAGACCTAAGAAAGCTATACTTTGACATCTGAAACTCAGGGTAACCAAATCTGAAGCATTTCCTGAAATTTCTGTTAATATTATGTCCCTTCCCAGAAAACTAGCAGGTGTAAACAGTGGACTGGGAATAGTGAGGCCCACAAAAGGGCTTCCCAGGTGGTGCTAGTGGTAAAGAACCTGCCTGCCAATGCAGGAGACACAAGAAATGTGGATTTCATCCCTGGATTGGGAAGATCTCCTGGAGAAGGGAATGGCAACCTGCTCCAGTATTCTTGCCTGGAAAATTCCATGGACAGAGGAGCCTGGCAGGCTATGGTCCATGGGGTCGCAGAGTCAGACACAACTGAGCAACTGAACACACAACACACACACACAAAAGTGAATCCGAAATTTGTGATCAAAATGCTTGATCTAGTCAGGGAAATAAGAGTTGCACAGACACAAAGATGGTGGCGAATGTTATTCCCAAATGACCTCTGGGTTTGGTAGCTAGTGGTTGGATGGGACTAGGGAATTTGCTGACAGAAATAAAGTAGGATCATCCCTCTTGAAGATAAATCCCACACAGTCTAAAAGAGCATTCTTTCTTCTCTGTGCCTGCCCTGCACCTAATTAGTTTATTTTGATTTTGTTTTACTAATACAAGGGGCCTACCAGTGGGGAATTTGGTTTGCTCATATTCACTAGATTTTGTTTGGGAGTCGAATGTCCTGTGGCCCTGTCCTTCTCAGAGACCTCTAATCATCTATCTTTCACAGTGAAGCTCCTGGAAAGCACAGTGTATCCTTATATTTCACTCTTAACCTCATATTTATTTCTCACTGGAGTGATAATTGGTCCTCTCTTCCTACCATCTTCTTCCCAGAATCTTCATTCTATTTTTTTTTTCAATACTCATAGACCCATACAACCATGGAAGAACTGGACAAGCTAATGGAGAAGCTGAATTGGATTAACTTAGCAGTCTTTGGGTTTCTCAGTAGATGAAGTTTAGGTGCCTGTCAGCATCACCTGCCTTTGTT
This sequence comes from Neotragus pygmaeus, assembly GCA_006410875.1. Classification (NCBI taxonomy): domain Eukaryota; kingdom Metazoa; phylum Chordata; class Mammalia; order Artiodactyla; family Bovidae; genus Neotragus; species Neotragus pygmaeus. The sequence continues at coordinate 5,815 of SJYV01021434.1, read as the reverse complement.
GGATACACAGTCTCCTACAGGGTTCCTGCCTTATAATCAAGACCTGTAGATGTTTTTGCTAGTAGTATAAACTTAAGTCTGAATTATTAATAACACATAATTTTGTCACTTTTTAAACCTGTGTAATTCTTACAGGAAAAGAAGGCATTGCGAGAATTTTCTGGATTGGTCTAAATCAGCTGTACTCTGCTAGAGGCTGGGAATGGTCAGACCACAGGCCGTTAAACTTTCTCAACTGGGACCCAGGTAACTGCCTGCTCTTCCATTTACAAAGCATAAACTTAAAACAAAACAAAACAAAAAAAACCTTCCCACTCCCTTGGAGCTTATACAAATTTCAAACTCTCAGAAGAATTTTTTTTTCCCTGAACACTTCTTTATTGTGATTCCATTATAGCCAAGTTGACCCCCCACCATGGGCAACTGAGCATTTGTCCCTCATCTTTAGAGTGACCCTGCCTTTTTAGGTAGGAGCAGAAAGCCCCACTCCATCGCCCAGGAAACTTTCTGTGTCCCTGAGAGGACTTGACATGTCCATGACTGACCCATTTGCATTTCATCTGCAGCTTAACTCTAATATGGAAATAAGTCAGTTCAGTTGCTTAGTTCTGTCTGACTCTTAGAGACCCCATGGACTGCAGCACACCAGGCTTCCCTGTCCATCACCTACTCCTGGAGCATGCTCAAACTCATGTCCATTGAGTTGGTGATGCCATCCAGTGGAAATAATTCCTCATTCTCAATCTCCTGAAGTCTTCTACTACAGCACCCAAGTACTGACAACATAATGGTTATATTTTTATATACAAATAAATATCCTTAAGAATAATTTTATAGTGAATAAAACCCTAGTTAGTCAAAAGGTCTTCACCCTCCCCAAAAAAGGTTTAGATACCTTTTTAAAAAATAAAATCATAGGCTTCTGATAAATGTAGAATGTAAAAGTTAATACTAACTTCACCACCAAAGTATTCTACATACATATAATAAAAATGAGATAAGTGCAATAAAATACCAATACATTGGCATTTCAATTAATAGAATTTTCTTAGTAAATAAATTCTCTATTATCTCAGTAAGTAGAATCTTTAAAGATAATTTAATCTTAAAGCCTTAAAGGCATAGCAGAATCATAAATTAGCATTTTTATTGGGTAGGGTAGCAAATTGAGAACTACTGACCACAGGATATGACAGGCAGATTGGTTAGGGGCAGAGGTTTGGTTTTGGGTTTGATTTTTTAAACTAGCTACAACATATCAGAGTATTTCTACTCCTGTGTCCTATATTTAAGAAGACATAAACACGTGATTGTCTATTGCAGCTTATACATCTCAATGTAGTTAAAAGTTTTAACTATTTCATGAGTTCCAATAAATAAAGTTAAGAATACAAATTATTTTTTCTAACCACCACCCTTGCCCTAACCTGCTTCTTTTAACTCTGAAAATCTTGCCATTTCAGATGTGCTGATGACACCTACCATTGGCAGATCAAGCTGTGCAAGAATGGATGTCAATTCAGGTCTGTGGCAGAGTTTTTCCTGCGAGGCTCGACTGCCCTACGTCTGTGAGAAACTGTTAAATAGCACAGTGGAGTTGACAGGTACCTTTCTCACTTCCTCCGACAAAGGTCTCAAAATTAGTTTTGTGAAATCAAGCAAATCCATTTCAGATACCTTTCCTTCAACTGATACTGCCAATGCAGGAAGGTATTTGATATTGACCCTGTGGTTAGATATTATAAACTATACATGAATAAAGCTTTAGCTTGCTATATGCCCATAAGAAGGCAGTGGTATTCTAGATAGGAAGGAGCAGTGGTTCCCCAGACCAAGAGCATCAGCTTTACCTGTACCTGTTAGAAATGCAGATTCTTAGGGCGTACCCATATTTACTAAATGAGATACTCTGAGGATGGGGATCCCCAACCTGTGCTTCCAGGGGCTTCCCTGGTGGTCGGGTGGTAAAGAATCTGCTTCCCAATGCAGGAGACACAGTTTTGATCCCTGGTTGGGGAACTGAGATTGCACGTGCCATGGAGCAGCTAAGCCCACACACCACAACTAGAGAATCTGTGCACTCCAACCAAAGATCCTGTATTACCCAAGAAAGATCCCACGTGCTGCAGCTAAGACCTGCCACAGCCAAATACATAAATAAATTTTTTTTTAAGACTCTGAATTTTAAAAAAAATTGCTCTGAGAAAAGGAAAAAAGCCTTTCAGGTGATTCTGATACACTCTTAAGTTTGAGAGCCACACTCTAAGGAGAGGTCTTATATATGACTTGCCCCTATGGGGAGTGAAAAATGATGGACAAAGGAATTGCCCTACAATGCCCACCCACCTCTCTGCTTTACCAGGCTGATTCTGACAAATGAGGTAGAAGGGAAAGGTGTAGATGGACAAAATATGTGCGCAGAGGTGTTTTTTCCCAGGGAGTTTGGGAGTAAGAGAGACACAGAACAGCTGAAACTTCCAAGGTCCAGAAAAGTTTGAGAAATGTTCAAAAGAATGGAGGAGAGAAATATCCTTATTGTCTTGCTGGGGGCCCACGATATACCCGATATTTGATTAAATACTCATTGAGTACTTAATACTGGGAGAAGAGGTTTTAAATTGTCTTGTGCTTTAAAGAATGTTGAGGGAGGAGAATAAAGCATAAAATTTCTTATCATCCAAATAGGAGCATAAAGCTGTTCTTTAAAGATTAAAAAATAATAGGGGAAAATGAACAGTCATCTTCCAAGTTGATTCAAACCAAATTTAGTCCATACAACAAAAGGCATAGCAGAAAGGACAGCACCAATGAAAATAAACCAGAGTGACTGATTATAGATCAAATAAATATCCTTTAGTAGCAATTATTAAGTAAATCATGATGTTTCCACATGATTGAACAAATGCATTTATTAAAATAACTGTGCCAGCAGAAAAATACAAAGAGCAGAACAAAATCATGTGTTTACTTATCATTGTAATCTTGTAAAAATATGTATTCAGAGACAAGGACTATAATATGAAAATAGTTATTTTAAGTTCAATTGTGAGTGTTTTCCCCTCTGTTCCTTTATTATAATTGTAAAATAATAATAAGTGCTATTTCAGAACCTTAAAGTTAATCGAGTTATTTTACTAGTGTGAGAAGCTGAACCTGATTTTATCCTTTAGTAAAAAACACACTGTCCACATTTTGAAGATGTGTATTCTTATAACAAACATTCCAAATGGTCCAAATCCATGAAGCCTGAATAGCTGAACTACTTTCTAGTTCTGTTAAGAGGGGTTGACGTATTCTTTATGGTTTACACCTCGCTCTTTTTCTCTAATCTTTTTGACCATCACTTGGCTAAATTTTATTATAGTCAAAACAAAGAATCCCTCATTCCATGAGGCCTCTAGAGGGTAAGAAAGAAGAGGTCCAGAGATGCGCTTTGCTCTTTCCCTCCACTGGTGCCATTTCTTGGATGTGAAGTGAATAAATGTCTTCTTATGTTCCTTAAATATCTCCTTGTTTGTTCAGCCATGAGCACAAATGTACATTCCCTCGCTAAGCTGACCATACCTGAAAAGGAAGCTTAACTTTATAATCTCTCAGGCAGAGACAGGGGGAACATCACAAATCCCATACCCAGGAAGAGATTTGTCAACTACTGACTTACCCCACATTTTTCTTCTGTCTACTAGGACTCAGGGAAATCCCTCTATAAATAGTCTATAGCCAGCCATGTAGCAAATTTGTATCACTCTAAGTCACATTATTGTCTGAATCCATGCAGTTACTCTTATGATGCTGTGCACTGCATAAATTCATGTCACTGTACCATCTAAAAATCCCGTTCTTCAGTTTTCCAGGAGCCTTATGATTCAGGAAAGAATTTGCAATGTTATTGATTCAAAATAGATGTATCTTTATTGGAATATAAATAGCCTCTTTTCCTCCAGATGTGTGGACATACTCAGATACCCACTGTGATGCTGCAGACTGGGTGCCAAATGATGGCTTTTGCTATCTGCTGGTCAATGAAAGTGATTCCTGGGATAAGGCTCATACGACATGCCAAACCTTCAGCGGTGACCTCATCAGCATTCATTCTTTAGCAGATATGGAGGTAGTTGTCACAAAACTTCATAATGGGGGTAAGTTTTTAAAATAGCCTCTTTAAAAGAGGTTTAAAACATTTTAGAGTATCCCTGTTTTCAGACTCTCAGAGAGAATGAAAACCTTACAGTTTGATCCTGAACATCAGTATTATCCAGTAGAATTTTCTGCCATGATGGAACTGGCAGAAAATCTGTGCTGTCATTCAATAACCACCAACCACTTGTGGCTTTTGAACCCTAGAAAAGTAGCCAGAGTGACTGCAGAATTGAATTTTTGCTTTCATTTCATTTTAATTGAGTCACAATTTTAAACAGTTGCATGTAGCAAGCGGCTACCAACCTGACAGTATGACCGCTGCCTGAATAATTCCCCCCTTCTCATAAGCTAAAGGCTATGTAAATCCCTCCCGACACCTAAGTGATGATGACCTCACGCTTATAATTATTTGGAAGCTAAAAAATGAACAAAACACCAGAGAGCCAGTATTAAGATCTCTTCCTACGATTCACCTATAGTAATAGCACAACTGAGTGGCTTCACTTTCACTTTTCACTTTCAGTTACCTATGTTCTGTGCCCGCGTGGTGCCAGTTGTTTTATCTGGAAAAAGCAGTACAGTCATTCAGTGATGAACAATATTCTTATTCTAACTGGAATATCTATGACTGTCTTAGTAGAATTTCATTATTTCTTGTAAAGCAAGGTTTATCTAAACCGGGTTTCAGGAACACCCAGATTACAGATCGTGTACAGCTAGCTGTTCCCCTTATGTACCCTACCTGCATAAGTGACATGAAAAGCCCTCGTCATCAGGCCAGCCTAACGTATCAACATTTTTACAAGCTAATTAAGAATACCACTTTTCTGAATTAAAAGAAAAAGAAATACCATCAAGGCTGCTATCACCCCTTACCAAAATGTAAAAATTAGCAAGCAGTAGTTTCCATGTGGAAGTATGTGACTGAGTAACCAAACAAAACATTTTTATTTTAGATGCCGAAGGGGAAACGTGGACAGGCCTTAGGAATATAAACACACCAGCCCTATTTCAGTGGTCAGATGGTACTGAAGTTACTCTGACTTACTGGGATGAGAATGAACCACGTGTTCCCTATAATGAGACTCCCAACTGCGTTTCCTATTCAGGAAAGGTAGGAAACCTCCTTGGATTTATTTATATCCTTACTGTTATACCTGATAATCTTATAATAAGGTGACTTTTGTTGGAATATTTGCATTTAAGCTAGGAAAGAAAATAAAAGGTAATTGCACTGTAGATTATCTTTCTAGTAACTGCTGAGAAAAGGTAAATAAAACAATTACTAAAGAAGCAATCCAATTCCTGTCTAAGAGTATCTGCCCTGGTGTGAAAGAGATCAAGAGAATCTCTTTTGGACCTGAGATTCTTGTGCCAAATGGTTTCTGAGAAGCTTCTTTCTCTCAGTAATATTTAGCAGGTAAGGTAACCTGGAAAATCCCATTGTCTAGTGTTCAGGTCAAGTGTTATATTAGTCCCACTTTGAGAAGTGAAAAAAATGGTTTTATTAAAAATTAGGCCCAATAAACATCTTACTGCTATAGAATTCATGGCTGTTAATTGAGGATGCTTCAGTTAAGAGTCCAGGATAAGCAATCATTTTTTAAAAATTTTAATTGGAGGCTAATTACTTTACAATATTGTGGTGGTTTTTGCCATACATTCACATGAATCA
>SJYV01021431.1:0-11906 GCA_006410875.1 Neotragus pygmaeus | reverse complement strand
TGTTTTTCTGGAACTCTCTTGCTTTTTAGATGATCCAGCGGATGTTGGCAATTTGATCTCTGGTTCCTCTACCTTTTCTAAAAGCAGGTTGAACATCTGGAAGTTCATGGTTCATGTAATTTGCAATAAGGTATACTAATTACTTCAGTTGCCCTTTGTTTTAAAAGTTAGTCACTACACTGCTGGCCTTTCAGGTAAATAGGACTTACCTAAAACACTTAGCAAAGCATTAAGACTTATATAGTTACAGAAGAATCAGGCTTGTCCTCTCTCAGTTGTAAAATTTCTATTGTTTGTAAGCTTGAAATTAAAAGATGCTTGTTCTTTGGAAGAAAAACCATGATAAACCTAGATAGTGTATTAAAAAGCAGAGAGATTACTTTGCCAACAAAGGTCCATATAGTCAAACTATGGTTTTTCCAGTAGTCATGTATGGAGTGAGAGTTGGACCATAAAGAAGACAGAGTGCCAAAGAATCGATGCTTTTGAACTATGGTGTTCAGAAGACTGTTGAGAGTCCCTTGGATTGCAAGGAAATCAAACCAGTCCATCGTAAAGGACATAAATTCTGAAAATTCATTGGAAGAACTGATGCTGAAGCTGAAACTCCAATACTGTGGTCACCTGATGTGAAGAATTGATTCATTGCAAAAGACCCTGATGGTGGGAAAGATTGAAGATGGGAGGAGAAGGGGATGACAGAGGATGAGATGGTTGGATGGCACTCCCAACTCAATGGACAGGAGTTGCAAGCTCTGGGAGATGGTGAAGGACAGGGAATCCTGGTGTGCTCCATGGTGCCGGGAGCCAGCACGGGAGATCCCACCCATGACAAGGTCATGTGGAAGAGAATTGTTAAGCAAGGCTTCAGGACTCGAGGGGCTCCCTAGACCTACTTGAGCATCTACTCCAAAACCAGAATCTGTCTGTTTTACTATTTTGTGCCTTTCACCAACTCTCCTGACATACAGGGGACTATCCCTGACCAGCTTTCTCTGGAGAAAATCAACTTAGGGCTCTAGCTAATAAGTCTCCTGGATATGAGAAGACTATTTCAATTCAAACCCCCTCTGTTAGCATTCTAGCTTGCTTGACGGGTTTATCCAGACTTGCAGCTACGCATATGATTGTTCACAGCTTCCCAGCTGTGAGAGGCATGGGAAGCCTAAAACATAGAGCCTTTCAAAGATTTAAAAGTTTTTAGAGTAGTGCTGGTATAGGATTTCATTATTGGGCCAAGGCTTGCTGCCAAGTTCCCATATCTCTTATCCACTGTGCACCTGGGAGTGCATTAGTTAACATAGCTGAAATGTAAGTAAAACAAGTGCAGCCTTGAAGTTAACCACATCAGGCCTTTGAGCTAATTGGTTCTTTCTTTCTGCACCTTTGCTCCATGAGAAATGTAACTCTGTTTAGCATTTTCTGAGGCTGACATAGATTAGAAATGTAAAGAAAAAACACTTTGAGGGAAAATAATTTTCTGGTTGAGCAGCCTTTATCAAAAGAGGGTCATAAAATGTTCACAGGCTTCCAAGGCCGAAGATAATGTACACAACATCGTTTGTGGGAAAGGTATGCAGAAAAAATCCTGGTTTCAATAAGGGCAAAACTGCTGGAATGTTTGGGCTGACTCTGTATGACCTTGTATCTTTCATTTCCCTCTATGTCCAAATTAAGGTATAAAAGTCCCTTTTGAAAATAAAGTAATGGGCCTCTCTCACCGAAGCTTGGTCACCACGTGTCTTTCTTTTCTTTCTGTCTTTCTTTCTGTCTTTCTCTCCTCTATTTTCTTATCTACAACACTCTTTCCTTATCTCTCTCTAAATCATTTGCTGACGCCATTTCTCCTTCGGGCTCCCCTGGATCCTGCAGAGGCTGGACCCCAGCACCATGGGATCACAAAAAGTCAGACGTGAACGGCTACTGAACAGCAACCACAAAACGTGAGAGGCTATTCTCAATGTGCAAGGGTGAGAATGGATTTTTTACTATGATTTAGCAATTCCATGGGGTCGTGAAGAGTCAGACACAACTGAGCGACTTCACTTTCACTTTTCACTTTCTTGCATTGGAGAAGGAAATGGCAACCCACTCCAGTGTTCTTGCCTGGAGAATCCCAGGGACTGGGGAGCCTGGTGGGCTGCTGTCTATGGGGTCACACAGAGTCTGACACGACGGAAGCAAGTTAGCAGCAGCAGCAGCAGCAGTTATTTCAATAAAATACTTAAGAATTGTTTGAGGAAGAGTGAAGAAACAAATGTTGACCAATATTCACTTGTCCTTTTAAAATGCACCAATAAAAATTTGAATCATCAGCCATTCTGACTGATTTTGAAGCAGGTGGAACCATCTAAGCGCTAGCATAAACTATTCTGATTTTTGAGGATAAACGGGCATATGTAATCCCCCCAAACCATAAATTTTGCTCTCAACAAAAGATTATAATCAATAAAATATAATTATCAACAGATCAGATGTCTTACTTCTGTTAGAATATGTAACAGAGTGGGAGCTATTCAGAAACTCTTACAGGGACCAAACAAATTTAATTGGCTTTGCTGAATGTCATCTTGCTTTTTTATTTCCTCTTTCTCCCTTTCTCCTCTCCTTCCCTGCTTTCTCCTTTCTTCAGACACTCATACTGAGCACACTTGTTTCTAAGCTTACTTTAAAATTGAAGCATAGTTGATTTCCAAAGCTGTGTCAGTTTTCAGGTGTACAGCAAAGTGATTCAGTTTTGCATACATATATATCTATCTTTTTCAGATTTTTCTCCTAGAGGTTATTACAAAATATTGAGTATAGGTTCCCATACTACATAATAGGTCTTTGTTGATTATCTATTTTATATGTCAATATATATATGTTAATCTGAAACTCCTAACTTATTCCCTCTCCTACCCCTTTGGTATAAAGATTTGTTTTCCATGTCTGTGGATCCATATCTGTTTTGTATATAAGTTAATTTGTATAATTTTACTAGATTCCACATATAAGTACTGTCATGTGATATTTTTCTATCTGGCTTACTTCAGTTAGCATGAAAATAGGTCCATCCATGCTGCTGCCAGTGGCATTATTTCATTCATTTTGATGGCCGGTAATATTCATTGCATATATATATATATAGGCTATATATATATATATATATATGGGCTTCCTAGGTGGCTCAGACTGTAAAGAATCTGCCTGCAGAGAAAGAGACCCAGGTTTGATCAATGGGTCAGGAAGATCCCTTGGAGAAGGGAATGGCAACCCACTCCAATACTCTTGCCTGGAAAATTCCATGGACAGAGCAGTGTGGCAGGCTACAGGTCATGGGATCTCAAGGAGTCACTCACAGCCAAGTAACCTCACTTCTCAGGAATCAGACTGCTTGCCCCTTCTCGCTGGAAGGTCATCTGACAGTATGTTTCACCTAATCAGGGTAAACACAGGCATGGCCATCCACATTCTCAGAACACTCTCCACCGATATTTTTGTTCAGAATCGGTGCTCTGAGTGTATGCTACGAGTGTCTTTACACAGCTCTAAATGAGAAGGGAAACGTGTTATCTTCAAGCTGGAAATCCAGGCAGTAAGGAAAATCACTATATTCTTCCCGTGAAAGCTGGGTTGTTGCAGCGCTGCTCGCCACTTCTTAGCGGGAAATCATCACGCAGTGCCCTTTCAGAGAATTCAGCTGAGAACAGCTGTGGAAGTCAGCACTCACAGAACACCCCCCAATGAACTCTTTAATCAGTGAATGGTGCAATCTGATCTCGGGCTCCCTTACACAGCTTTCTAACTATAGGGACATTTACTTTTCTTAACATGGGATTTGGAACCTAATGATAGAAGCAGCATTTCTTCGTGTGGCTGCGATTCCTTGCCCCTGGATCATTTCCAGTGGAATGTGAACTCCTTTGGTAACAAAACTAGATGGTACTCAGCACTCTCAGACATATAGCCTGTTTCCTCATGGGCAGTCCCAGGATGACTTAAGAATGTGTTCACAAGACTCGGAAAGTACAGGGAAACATACTCACTATGAGTCTGGAAATTAGGTCCTCTGTGCAAACCTGGAGTTCTCACCTCTTAGAATCTAGACAGCTCCTGATAGATAGATGCCTGAAAAACACTCTCCTTTTAAGCCTTTTATTTGTTGAAGAAACATAGCTTTCCCAGCATTCCCAGCTGAGAGTAACATGCTGCTTGAAAATCCTTGCTTGGAGGTCATTTTTCAGTAACAATTTCCCCTGACTGTGTTACAGTAGGGAAAGCCCCCACATTCACAGGGACAAGCAAACAAACATCAAAATGTCTGTTCCATCAAGTTCTCTCTGTAGGAAGGATCCAGTGATCCTAGGTCTGTCTGGGAAATTCTTGGATACTGCAGGGACACATACTGAGTGTGAACCTGGATACTGGACCTTGTTAGCAAAATTAGCATTTTCTCCCTTTTTGACCCTAAAACAGTGTGGCCTAGCAACTGCTTGAAAATCCACCCAACTGCTATTTTCTTACTTGTGAAAGCAATATCTTTGGTCAAACCTTTGGGATTTCTGAAGCAAGCAGCCGGCTTGCAATTCCTTGGTGCTGAATTATTTCCAGTGGAATGTCAACTAATCTAGGTAACAACACTAGATGGTACTCAGCACTCACAGACACACTCCCACAGCCTGTTTCCTCAAGGGCAGTCCCAGGATGACCTAGGAATGGGTTCATAAGACTCCAAAATGCGAAATGCAATGCAGGGAAACATACTGACCTTGACTCTGAAATTAGGGTGTCTGTGCAAGCTTGGAGTTCTCACATCTTAGAATCTAGACTGTTGCTAATTGACAGATGCCTGAAAAATACTCTTTTCTTTGGTCTTTCATTCATCGAAAGAAAATGGTTTTCCAGCATTCAGTGTGGTGACAGTAACACACTGCTTAAAAATCCTTGCTTGGAGGTCATTTTTAAGTAAAAATTTCCCCTCACTTGTGTTACAGTAGGGAAAACTCCCACATTCACAGGGACAAGCAAACAAACGTCAAAATGTCTGTTCCATCAAGTTTTCCCTGTAGGAAGGATCCAGTGATCCTAGGTCTGTCTGAGAAATTCTTGGATACTGCAGGGACACATACTGAGTGTGAACCTGGATACTGGACCTTCTTGGCAAACTTAGCATTTTCTCTCTGTTGGCCCTAAAAAAGTGCTGCCTAGCAGTTGCCTGAAAATCCATCCAATTGCTGTTTTCTTACTTGTGACAGCAATATCTTTGGTCAACCTTTTGAGATTTGTGAAGCAAGAAGGTGGCTTGCAACTCCTAGCCGCTGGCCCATTTCCAGTGGAATGTCAGCTAATCTATGTAACAACAGTATGGTGCTCACACTCTCAGACACACTCCGCCAGCCTGTTCCCTCATGGGCAGCCCCAGCATGACCTAGGAATGCGTTTACAAGGATCAGAAAGTGCAGGGAAACATACTGCCTTGACCCTGGAAATGAGGTCCTCTGTGCAAGCCTGGAGTTCTCACATCTTAGAATCTANTATATATATATATATATATGGGCTTCCTAGGTGGCTCAGACTGTAAAGAATCTGCCTGCAGAGAAAGAGACCCAGGTTTGATCAATGGGTCAGGAAGATCCCTTGGAGAAGGGAATGGCAACCCACTCCAATACTCTTGCCTGGAAAATTCCATGGACAGAGCAGTGTGGCAGGCTACAGGTCATGGGATCTCAAGGAGTCACTCACAGCCAAGTAACCTCACTTCTCAGGAATCAGACTGCTTGCCTCTTCTTGCTGGAAGGTCATCTGACAGTATGTTTCACCTAATCAGGGTAAACACAGGCATGGCCATCTACATTCTCAGAACACTCTCCACCGATATTTTTGTTCAGAATCGGTGCTCTGAGTGTATGCTACGAGTATCTTTACACAGCTCTAAATGAGAAGGGAAACGTGTTATCTTCAAGCTGGAAATCCAGGCAGTAAGGCAAATCACTATATTCTTCCCGTGAAAGCTGGGTTGTTGCAGCACTGCTCGCCACTTCTTAGCGGGAAATCATCACGCAGTGCCCTTTCAGCGAATTCAGCTGAGAACAGCTGTGGAAGTCAGCACTCACAGAACACCCCCCACTGAACTCTTTAATCAGCGAATGTTGCAATCTGTTCTCGGGCTCCCTTACACAGCTTTCTAACTATAGGGACATTTACTTTTCTTAACATAGGATTTGGAACCTAATGATAGAAGCAGCATTTCTTCGTGTGGCTGCGATTCCTTGCCCCTGGATCATTTNGCGAATGTTGCAATCTGTTCTCGGGCTCCCTTACACAGCTTTCTAACTATAGGGACATTTACTTTTCTTAACATAGGATTTGGAACCTAATGATAGAAGCAGCATTTCTTCGTGTGGCTGCGATTCCTTGCCCCTGGATCATTTCCAGTGGAATGTGAACTCCTTTGGTAACAAAACTAGATGGTACTCAGCACTCTCAGACATATAGCCTGTTTCCTCATGGGCAGTCCCAGGATGACTTAAGAATGTGTTCACAAGACTCGGAAAGTACAGGGAAACATACTCACTATGAGTCTGGAAATTAGGTCCTCTGTGCAAACCTGGAGTTCTCACCTCTTAGAATCTAGACAGCTCCTGATAGATAGATGCCTGAAAAACACTCTCCTGTTAAGCCTTTTATTTGTTGAAGAAACATAGCTTTCCCAGCATTCCCAGCTGAGAGTAACATGCTGCTTGAAAATCCTTGCTTGGAGGTCATTTTTCAGTAACAATTTCCCCTGACTGTGTTACAGTAGGGAAAGCCCCCACATTCACAGGGACAAGCAAACAAACATCAAAATGTCTGTTCCATCAAGTTCTCTCTGTAGGAAGGATCCAGTGATCCTAGGTCTGTCTGGGAAATTCTTGGATACTGCAGGGACACATACTGAGTGTGAACCTGGATACTGGACCTTGTTAGCAAAATTAGCATTTTCTCCCTTTTTGACCCTAAAACAGTGTGGCCTAGCAACTGCTTGAAAATCCACCCAACTGCTATTTTCTTACTTGTGAAAGCAATATCTTTGGTCAAACCTTTGGGATTTCTGAAGCAAGCAGCCGGCTTGCAATTCCTTGGTGCTGAATTATTTCCAGTGGAATGTCAACTAATCTAGGTAACAACACTAGATGGTACTCAGCACTCACAGACACACTCCCACAGCCTGTTTCCTCAAGGGCAGTCTCAGGATGACCTAGGAATGGGTTCACAAGACTCCAAAATGCGAAATGCAATGCAGGGAAACATACTGACCTTGACTCTGAAATTAGGGTGTCTGTGCAAGCTTGGAGTTCTCACATCTTAGAATCTAGACTGTTGCTAACTGACAGATGCCTGAAAAATACTCTTTTCTTTGGTCTTTCATTCATCGAAAGAAAATGGTTTTCCAGCATTCAGTGTGGTGACAGTAACACACTGCTTAAAAATCCTTGCTTGGAGGTCATTTTTAAGTAAAAATTTCCCCTCACTTGTGTTACAGTAGGGAAAACTCCCACATTCACAGGGACAAGCAAACAAACGTCAAAATGTCTGTTCCATCAAGTTTTCCCTGTAGGAAGGATCCAGTGATCCTAGGTCTGTCTGAGAAATTCTTGGATACTGCAGGGACACATACTGAGTGTGAACCTGGATACTGGACCTTCTTGGCAAACTTAGCATTTTCTCTCTGTTGGCCCTAAAAAAGTGCTGCCTAGCAGTTGCCTGAAAATCCATCCAATTGCTGTTTTCTTACTTGTGACAGCAATATCTTTGGTCAACCTTTTGAGATTTGTGAAGCAAGAAGGTGGCTTGCAACTCCTAGCCGCTGGCCCATTTCCAGTGGAATGTCAGCTAATCTATGTAACAACAGTATGGTGCTCACACTCTCAGACACACTCCGCCAGCCTGTTCCCTCATGGGCAGCCCCAGCATGACCTAGGAATGCGTTTACAAGGATCAGAAAGTGCAGGGAAACATACTGCCTTGACCCTGGAAATGAGGTCCTCTGTGCAAGCCTGGAGTTCTCACATCTTAGAAATTAGACAGCTCCTGATAGATAGATGCCTGAAAAACACTGTTTTCTTGCCTTTTATTCTTTGAAGGAATGTACATTTCCCAGCATACTGTTTGCTGAGAGTAACCCACTACTTGCAAATCCTTGCTTGGAGCTCATTTTTAAGTAACAATTTCCCCTCACGGGTGTCACAGTAGGGAAGGATCTCATAACTACAGGTAGAAACAAAGAAAAAAACCTATGTTTCATCAATTTTTCTCTGTAGGAGGGATCCAGTCATCCTAAGTCTGTCTGTAAAATTCTTGGATAGTGCTTGGACACATACTGAGTATGAACCTGGATACTGGACCCTGTTGGCAAATTAGCGTTTTCTCTCTGCTGGCCCTAAAAGGGTGTGGGCTAGCAGCGGCCTAAAAATCCATCCAATTGATGTTTTCCTACTTATGACATCATTAGGTTTGGCCAAACCTTTGGGATTTCTGAAGCAAGAAGGCAGCTTGCAGCTCCTTGCGGCAGGATTTTTTCCATTAGAATGTCAACTAACCGCTTATCATCACTTCCTCTGGGACAGTCTCATCATTCTCATTACAACNCCAAACCCCTAAACCGAACGCCAAACCCCAAAACCCCAACAGTGAACCCCTAAACCGAACGATGAACCCCAAAACACTTAAACCAAATGCCAAACCCCAAAACCCCAACACTGAACCCTTGAACCGAATGCCAAACCCCAAAACCCTAAACCAAATGCCAAATCCCAAAACCCCTAAAACGAACGCCAAACCCCAAAACCCCTAAATGGAACGCCGAACCCCAAAACCGAACACTGAACCCCTAAACCAAATGCCGAACCCCAAAACCCTAAACCGAATGCCGAATCCCCAANAAACCCCTAAAACGAACGCCAAACCCCAAAACCCCTAAATGGAACGCCGAACCCCAAAACCGAACACTGAACCCCTAAACCAAATGCCGAACCCCAAAACCCTAAACCGAATGCCGAATCCCCAAACCCCTAAACTGAACAACGAGCCCCCAAACCGGACACCGAACCCCTAAACCCAATGCTGAATGCCCCAAACCCTAAACCGCACACTGAATCCCCAAACCCCTAAACCGAACGCCAAACCTCAAAACCCCTAAACCAAACGCCTAACACCAAAACTGAACACTGAACCCCAAAACCCCTAAACTGAACGCCGAACCCCAAAACCGAACACCAAACCCCTAAACCGAATACCAAACCCCAAAACCCTACACTGAATGCCGAATCCCAAAACCCCTAAACCAAACGTCAAACCCCTAAACCAAATGCTGTGCCCTCAAACCGCAAAACTGAAACCCTAAACTGAACGCCAAGCCCCCACACACCAACACTGAACCCCTAAACCGAATGCCGAGCCACAAACCCCTAAACTGAATGCTGAACCCGAAAAGCCCAACACTGAACCCCTAAACCGAACGCTGAGCCCCCAAACACCCCGTAAACCTAATGCCGAGAACGCAAACCCCAACACTGAACCCCTAAAGTGAACATCAAGCATGAAAACCACCCCTAAAGCCAACGCCAAGCCTCCAAAACCCCAACACTGAACCCCTAAACCGAACGCTGAGCCCCCAAACCCCAAAACTGAATGCCGAACCACCAAACCCCAACACTGAACCCCTAAACCAAATGCCAAGTCCCCAAGTCCCACTAAACTGAACACCGAGCCCCTAAACCCAACACTGAACCCCTAAACTGAATGCCGAGGACCAACCCCCCCAAACTAAACACTGAGCCTCCAAACCCCAACATTGAACCCCTAAACNTACCCATAATTAAACCATTTGTACTACATTCATGAATTCATTCTAAAATCTGAAAAATCAGTAGCTTACTTAATTTTACTGTATAATTCTAGGCCTAAGGTAATTTTCCCCTCAGAATTTTGAAGGTGTTTCTCCTTTGTGTTACTAACATCCAGTGTTTCAAATGAGATGTCTGATGCTAATACGATTTTATCTGGGGGATTAGGGGTAGGAGGAACTCTGCTCCCAAGTATTCTATCCACATGAGGTTGGGTGGGGGGTGATGATGGGTATAATTTACTATTTAAGAATTTCTATTAATATTCTTGCTTTTTTATGGAGTGTCACCCTGGCCCTCTAGAGGGCTCTAGAGGGCCTTTCCATGGTTCTTTTGCTGGACTAGTGCCCTCCCTGGGAGCATTTCCCTGACTTGTGGCTTGTATTTCAAGTGGCAGCTTCCCCACCCAGCCTCAGGCACCACCGTTTTCCTCTTCCAGTTTTCTGTTTTTCAGAAGCTGTCCATATTTGTCATCCACCCTCATTTGCTTTAATGTAAGGAGCTTGTTCCTGTTATTCCTTTGAAAGTGAAAGTGTTAGTAGCTCAGTCCTGTCCAACTCTTTGTGACCCCATGGACTGTAGCCAGCAAGACCGCTTTGTCCATGGAATTCTCCAGGCAAGTATATTGGAGNAATGTAAGGAGCTTGTTCCAGTTATTCCTTTGAAAGTGAAAGTGTTAGTAGCTCAGTCCTGTCCAACTCTTTGTGACCCCATGGACTGTAGCCAGCAAGACCGCTTTGTCCATGGAATTCTCCAGGCAAGTATATTGGAGTGGGTAGCCATTCCCTTCTCCAGAGGATCTTTCTGACTCGGGGATTGAACCTGGGTCTCCTGCATTGCAGGCAGACTCTTGAGCCACCAGGGAACTATCATTTTAAAGGAATGAATGTACGATCCCTATCTTATGCCACTAAAATAACTCAAAATTAATTAAAGACATAAATATAAGATCTGAAATCATAAAACTCCTGGAAGAAAACATAGGGAAAAAGCTCCTTGACTTTGGTCTTGACAATGATTTCTTGGATAGGACCCTTAAAGCACAAATAACAAAGGCAAACAAAGGAACAATCAAAAAAAGTGCATAATTTTAAGTCAACACAACCTATGGACTGGAAGAAAACATTTGCAACACACATCTAATAAGGGGTTAGTATCTCAAACTCAATAGTAAAAAAATCAAACAATCTGATTAAAAATTGGGTAATGGACTGGAAATACAGGTACAAGAAAACTCAATATTGCTAATCATCAGGGAACTGCAAATTGAAACTACAATCATCATACTTGTTATGAAAATGACAATAGATAAGACAAACAAGACAAAGGCTTGCAAAGATGTGGAGAAAATAGAACCCTAGAACACTGTTAGTGAGAATGTAAATTATACAGTCACTGTGGAAAACATTATGGAGGTTCCTCAGAAAATTAAAAATAGATCTACCATATGATTCAGCAATTCTACTTCTCAGTATATATCTGAAGGAAGTGAAATCACTATCTGGAAGAGACACCAGTGCACCTTCATATTCATTGCAGCATTATTTACAATAGTCAAGGACATGGAAAAAAATCTGAGCGTGTATCAATGAATGAATGGATAATAGAGCTGTGAGATATATGATAGAATATTGTTCAGGCATAAAAAGAGAAATCCTGCCATTTCTGACAACATGGATGGGACTTGAGAGTGTTATACTCTGTGAAATAATCTGACAGAAGAAGACAAGTTATGTATGATCTCACTTATAAGTGGAATCCAATAAAAGTGAATTTACAGAAAAAAATAAATGTAGATATTGAGAAAGATGGGTAATAAATGCTATCACTAAATCTTCCATTTTTAACCTCAAACCTCTTCCCTTGTGCTTTAAATTTCTTTCACCAGAATGGAAATATAAGACAAGCCTCATCACATGAGCTATCCTCATCCTGAGGTGCCCTGGTAACCCTTTGTCCTGATTTGGGCATAAGAGCTCAAAATGGGACATGATGGGGTTCCCTTGCCCTTGCCTCCCATCACCTAAGAACTTGTAGTTC